>CM033626.1:9079875-9473945 GCA_019453435.1 Rhinogobius similis | reverse complement strand
GAAAGTGGGTGAGTCTGAGGTTATGACGGCGGAAAAGCCGGTAGAGTAAGAATTGACAAAATTGGTTGAATACAGGGAGCAAAGTTAATTATACGCAGACAAAAATGTAAAAAGTTTAGAAGAGGGGTGAGAACATGTTTGGAATGAACTGTTTCGCTTCGGGTTTCGCTTTGCTAATTTTGACAGTCGCAAGTTGCATATTTTTGGGCTTGGTTCGATCAGAGCAGATGTGATTATGTAGCCTTTTTCTGGCTCTGTTGATCAAATATGAAATACATGATGTTAACTGTAATTACTGTGTAAAAGCTGTTGTATGGCGGCTCACAGCGCTTAACTATTTGGTTTTTTAACTTATTTTCAATGTGGTGTTGGTTGACAAAATAAGTTTAATAATAGATAAGTTTAATTGCAATTTAAAAAATACAATTTGGAATGTGTGAAATGCACACAAAGCGTGGTCAGAAAGTTGCCAAATGTAAACACATACTACTACATTAGTCAAGTGAAATAAAATGTTACATTAAAGCACTATTATTAAAGTAAAACTACAAAGTAGTGGCGGGAAAAAAGTGTAAATGTAACATAAATAATGCATAAAAAGTGGTATTTTCAAAAGGTAAACAAAAAAAAAGAAAAAAAAATTTAATCATATCAGAAGGAATGGTGCAAAAAATACAAATGTTGAAATCTTAAAATATAAAGCTTTTGTCAGTTGTAGACTGTGGAAAGAAGAACCAATGACTTTATTCAAATAAGAGTATGTTACACTGCCGTGTGGCAAAAATATTGCTCAGAAAGGAGTAAAAAGTATGGAGTTCAAAAAATAAGTAATTTAATTAATTTTTTTAATGTTTCTTAAATAAATGTGTATGAGTAAATGTAACTGAGCACTATACAACCCTCTGGACAGATACAGTCAGCTCCTTCAAGGGAACGCTCACAAAATGGACTTCTGTGGGGAGCAATCCATGGTCCATTTTAATGTAGAAGAGATGCTTCTATCACCCACTGCCTCAGACCACAATCACTGAGTTTAGGAGTTCAACTGGCAACAACACACAGACACAGAGACATGAATGAAGAATGAACAGTGGCCCAAATTTGTATAGCCTTCCAAGAATGCTGGTAATGGTAGCTGCGGGCTAAATGTTACCGTCATGATAACAGGTGCCGTTTCTGGCTGTAGGTTTCAACATCTACAGAACAATCCGCTACATTTTTCTGGAGATAGCGATAGGTTAACAAACATCCATTAAGACAAAATTAGACAGAAAATGTATTAAAAGAGTGAAAAAGTAAACTGATTTCCCCGCCAGACCACATGACGCCGAACACTGTATCTATTACTTACGGATCTAAAATGGGAGCTGCTCGCCATTTTTTCTCACAGCTTATCTTCTCCTCCCGACTTTAAACGGACACTGGGCAAACGTCTCAAACAAATGTCACTTTTTCCTTGCTGCTGCAAAGTGTATGTGCTCAGAGTTAACCCAAACGCAGTAGTCGTGATCACATTCTAGATTTGAAGAGTCCATACAGGTTTCATTATAGTTATTATTATTGTAGTTTTATTGTTATAGTTGAGTCTGGAGTTTTGGTTGGTTTTAGAGACTCCAAACTGAGGAACAGATGGATAAATAAAATAGGCTTTTCATTGTAATTAGTTTTTTATTTTGCACTTTGGAGGTCTTTTTCCTGACAGTAATATCACATTTTCAAACCACTTAAAACTCTTGTTCTAGAATTAACTTATTGACCAACAAATATGTGGAGTACCAAATAATATTTAGTGCTGTATGTGTGAAAGTTAGAAGCCCTTGGTGGGTAACAGTGTTGGAAATATACAATTTGATTCCTCGCCAATAGCGATTTCGATACTCACTTGGATCAATTACAAATGCTCCTTTTTCAGGTCAAGCTTTTAGACAATCTGAGGACTGACATTTTTGGACACTAAACGTTAATGTGCTTTTTTATTTGACACTGTGGTCTGTGCAATAGTTCTGATAAAGCTGTTCAGGAAAGGTCACATTTTGTCTTGTTTTATGTGATTTTTCTGGAATTGATACTTTTCTGCCTCAAATGACTATCTAGTTTCAATACCACTGGTTTTAGTATTGAGTAATATATTATTTAGAGATATTTTACTACTTAATCTTTAGTGAGATAGTGGAAGATCTGATTCTTTAACTCCTCTTCAGTTAAAAAAAGACTGGGAACTAAGAAACGTGATACATCTTGGATTTTGACCAGATTTAGAGAATTTGACACACAAAACCCGAACCCAAAGATCAAAAACTGGACCCGACACAGTGATAGAGCAATAGACTTCAGACTTCATTTTTAACTTCTTGACAAAGCTGTAAAAACTTTGGACAAATTGGGAATCAGCTTTTACGTTGGACAATGGCTGCCGTGACTTATCTGGACGTCTTTTACTGCCTCTCAGTCTGTTTTTCTGTTTTAGGATAACACTGAACACACGAAGACTCAGAAGAGCAGCAAAAAGACACCCAGATAAGTCTCTACTGATTTATAGTTCTCAGAAATAGGGCTGGAAATAAGTGTAATCGATTAATCGCAACTAATCCGATTATTGGGCTAATCGCTCAACTAATTTAGTAACTCGAATAATCATTTGGCCAGTACGAAAGCTTATACACAAACTTCAAAGCATGCCATGTGTTCTAGAAAAAGAGGTTTTCCGACATCATGCAGACAGATTCAGGAATGACATCAAAATGGACAAAGAAAACCTCGATCATTTAGTGGTTTTTGACTCAAATGCCAGACATATTCCAAGATGCAAAAGCGTACCAAGTCTAAAAATAACTGACTCTAAGATTAAAAAGCAACTAGTTCTCAACGCCTGTATATCAGTCATCGCTGCATCTATTAACATGAAACAGGACTGAAAAGGCAAAAATAGCTCTTTTTGTCGGCTCAAAAACCCGTGACTCTCAAATTTACAAGCGACTTTCCAAAAAGAAGCCCAAAGTCACTATAAAGAAAAAGATATGTCAACTATGTAAAAATATATTATCTGTAAATATATTATGTCAGGATGTCCCAAAGCGCCGTCATCTTCATTTCATCTGGGTCAAAATCAGTAAAAAATGTATATTCACGGGTACTTCACGTTCTAAACAACCAATTGATTAATCAAGAGCGTTAGACTAATCGTTAGTTGCCGCCCTATTCACAAATGAACTTGCATGTTGTCAAAAAATGTCGTTTTTGAGCTGTAAAATCATTCGTTGCATGAGGGTGTAAACATACAGCCAAATTTGAACCCAAATTCTTCTTCTATTTCCATTTTTACTCACCTGGCGTAAAAACACTGAGCTGAGGACAAACTACAGCGATTACACAGACTGAGGCAGCGCAGAAAAACAACAGTGCCTAATGAAGACTACATTTGGTTTTGTTTTTTTAGATTTCTTTCTGGCCCAAAGGCTTTATTTGACAGGACATTGTAGCGTGAAATGTGGAGAGAGGGTAGAGACATTCTGCAAATACTCTGTGCAGAAAATCAAATAGACACATTTGCAACGCCCTTAAGTGTAATAGATTAGAATCCTGCTCATTATACTGTTCCGCAGTGATGCAATTCATAATATAATGTCATATTATTAGAGAAAACAGCTAAAAGCAGTAAAGGGGTTTGCAATAAATATTAATTCATGTTAGTTTTCAGTTTCCTAAAATATATATAAATACAGCTAAAAGTAGATAAAATAGTTCTATTTCATGTTTCCTAGAAAAATGCTGTAATAAAGTAATGGAAGAGGAAACACTAAAAATGAGTCTTGTGATTCTTTCTTCACATTTACAGATAAAGGCTACCATACGTTTTTATTGTGAAATCTGTGAATTACTAAGACACTAACCTGTGGATCTGGCATTTGTTAAAGAAGCTAAGCTACGTTTTGAGTAAATTGTATGCGTTTGTGCTTGTGAACTTATGCTCCGCCATCTTGTCAAGCTACGTGATGCTAATGTTCTGTTCATTTACGTGAGACATTTACAGTAGGGCTGCACGATATCGGAAATTAGCACGATACGCGATATGGGTGTAAAGTATTGCGATAACGATATTATTGCGATATTTTTCCCTCATTTGCATATATTTCTCATTTCTTTTTCAGGTACAAAGATAACAATTAAGTACTCAACTCTTACTTATAAATATAATAATAATTAAAGCCGCAAGCGGCGTTAAAGGCCCTCGCCCCGCCCCCCATGCCAACACCAAGAGCCCGTCTCTCACCCGCCTGCTTTTCCCCCCTGCATCACCGCTCCCACACAAACAACCTCCATATACTGCAGCTCCATTGTGTGCAATGAGTGAAGGTCAGACGTTGTCACGGCTGTACAGTAGGGTTTAGGGCGGGGTCATAATATCATTTTAACTTACCTTGATATGGGGTTGTAACACTCACCCATAATGAGTGATGTTACCAACACAAATATTCATCTGAGTAAATGACTTCACTTTTTTATGGCCTCTAATGTCCTGTGAATCTCAAAGCCAACAAAACAATGACAAAATGCAGTCTGTTTAAAGTACAAAGTATAATTTGTCCTTTTCCACAAACAAACATAAAAATCCACTAAAGTTCATACATCCCCTTTAATGTCTCCTCGTCCATCGGCCGCGCGCCCGTCTCCCCCGTCTCCCCCGGGCCATGAACAGATTCCTCCGCCTCATGGCGCTGAACAAAAAATACGCCGGGGCCAAGACGCGGGCTCCACAACAATCCAAAAAGAAAAAATAGTTTTTGAGATCTCAAAATCCCAAAACGAAGACCAAAGCTGGGCCGCTGCGAAGTGCGCTCCCGCGGCGGCACCTCCGCGCGAGGTAAAGGAAAAGGAACGGCGTCACCGGACAAGAAGAGCGGGGCGCTGTCGGTCCATGAGTCGAGGCGCGCGGTCCCTGCTCCAAACCCGGTCCACAGTCCGTGTGTCAGGCCCGGTGACCGCGCTCTTCCTCCGGTCCAGCGCCAGCCGCTCCGCCGCGTGAGAGAGAAAAAGAGAGAGCGGCGCGCACTGCCCCGTATATCCCATTAACAGCCCGTCTCAGCTGACGGGACAAACAGCTGAGCAGGTAAAGAACACCAAACCGTCCCCCTCGGGTGAGCAGCAGACGGGGCTCCTCACTAAGATGACGCGGCTTCACTCGGATGACACGGAGCTTAAGCCGCGGCTCCGTGAAGCGCGCGGCAGAACCGTAAAGCCCTCTGGGGCGACCGTAACCGCGTCTGTTTAGTGTCACTTCGCTTTGAACGCCACTTCTTTAGTTCCAGCGCTGCTACTGTGAACACAACGGGTCGGTACTAGCCACGTCATCTGTCAGAACATCTGATCTGTTTGCCCCAGTTTGAACTCTAATTCACGACACAAACACACATTCGCCTTCGGACTTTCTCGACAGCACACGTTCTCTGTTTCTGTGGCCAAAGTCTTAACAACTGCAGCAAGTACACGTAAAACGATAGAAAATAGCTAATGCTAATGCTACACAGTAATTACACGACAGAAACGACAGATAGAAGAGTTAGCTTGTTATTTACCAAACTCCAGGTCAGATCCAGGACGTAGGACTCAGCACGACGCACCGTCATGACGGAGAAAAAGTTTATTCCAGTGCGTCACTGTTTACCGCAGCACGAGGTGCTCCCTCCGCTCTAGGCTGGAGGCGCGTTCACAGTGAGGCGCGCTCACGTTGAGGCACGTAAGGGCGGGGTAGTTGCGCGGGTTGGCCAGTAGGGGGCAGACTGCTCTCTGTTCTCCTCTTCATTTCTCTCCCTCTCCGTAAACGGTCACATATGTATTTATGATTGACACACCAGAGCAGCAGACACTGGGGGCAAGGCGGGTTAAGTGTCTTGCCCAAGGATGTTTATGTGAGGAGCGGGATTCGAACCGCTGACCTTCGGATCCGAAGACAATCTCTCTGCCACTGAGCCACTGCCGCTGCTGCCGCCCCTCTCTCCTCCTCACCTTTTACAAGGAGGAGGGGCCAGTGCAGGGAGTGGGTGTCAATCACCAAAGCCCTCAGACTGTGTTTGGGGAGAATTTGAGCAGAATCTGTGTCCTGTTCACCAAATCCCATGTATTTCAATGGCACATATATTGCATTGCCACGGTAACATGCTTGCAGATAAAGGTGTGATCTCATTGGCTTTTTTGTTCAGAATGGTAAGAAGTATCTTGTTCCTAAATTTCATAATTTTCTGGCAAACTAAATTTTTTTGTCCAATTCAAAATTTCAAGGGGGCGCTGTAGAGCAATTATAGAACATACACATATGTATTATATAGCATTACGTTCAGCTCGTGATTTCGAACAAAACGTATATTAATGCCGGAAAATGGGACGCTCCTGGCCAGAGATACGCAAGTTTAGAGACTCAGAAAATTGAGTGTTTTGATTTGCGGGTTGGCCACACCCACATTTTTCAAGATATCAAAAATGACATGAATCATCTGTAACCACACAAGGGTTTAGGTCATTGTTCCAAAGTTTCAAGCACATTGATTGAAAATCCACGGTGTAAAAAAATAGAAAGCGAATTGTAAATTTGCGAAAAAAAGCAAGTTCCGCCCACAATGGCCGACGCCCTGTAGGGTTTAGGGCGGGGTCATAATAGAATTTTATACTCGTCTTGACATGACCTACCTTTGTACCAAATTTCATATGTCTATGATGAAGTTGGCCTCTCATTGCCGTAATGTATTTTGGTTGTTGAGATGGCGCTAGCGAGTCATTTAGCATCAGTAATTTTTTTGGATATCAAAAAAACAAATTTTTCACCGACCTTGAATTTTGGGTCAAATAAAATTGAGTTTTCGTTAATGTTCAGGGGGTCAAATCAAGGGCGGTTTAGGCTACAAGAATAATAATAATAATAATTAAAGCCGCAAGCGGCGTTAAAGGCCCTCGCCCCGTACCCCCCATGCCAACACCAAGAGCCCGCCTCTCACCCGCCTGCTTTTACCCCCTGCATCACCGCTCCCACACAAACAACCTCCATATACTGCAGCTCCATTCAGTGCGATGAGTGAAGGTCAGACGTTGTCACGGCTGTACAGTAGGGTTTAGGGCGGGGTCATAATATCATTTTTAACTTATCTTGATATGGGGTTGTAACACTCACCCATAATGAGAGATGTTTCCAACAGAAATATTCATCTGAGTAAATGACTTCACTTTTTTATGGCCTCTAATGTCCTGTGAATCTCAAAGCCAACAAAACAATGACAAAATGCAGTCTGTTTAAAGTACAAAGTATAATTTGTCCTTTTCCACAAACAAACATAAAAATCCACTAAAGTTCATATATCCCCTTTAATGTCTCCTAGTCCATCGGCCGCGCGCCCGTCTCCCCCGTCTCCCCCGGGCCATGAACAGATTCCTCCACCTCATGGCGCTGAACAACAAATACGCCGGGGCCAAGACGTGGGCTCCACAACAATCCAAAAAGAAAAAATAGTTTTTGAGATCTCAAAATCCCAAAACGAAGACCAAAGCTGGGCCGCTGCGAAGCGCGCTCCCGCGGCGGCACCTCCGCGCGAGGTAAAGGAAAAGGAACGGCGTCACCGGACAAGAAGAGCCGGGCGCTGTCGGTCCATGAGTCGAGGCGCTCGGTCCCTGCTCCAAACCCGGTCCACAGTCCGTGTGTCAGGCCCGGTGACCGCGCTCTTCCTCCGGTCCAGCGCCAGCCGCTCCGCCGCGTGAGAGAGAAAAAGAGAGAGCGGCGCGCACACTGCCCCGTATATCCCATGAACAGCCCGTCTCAGCTGACGGGACAAACAGCTGAGCAGGTAAAGAACACCAAACCGTCCCCCTCGGGTGAGCAGCAGACGGGGCTCCTCACTAAAATGACGCGGCTTCACTCGGATGACACGGAGCTTAAGCCGCGGCTCCGTGAAGCGCGCGGCAGAACCGTAAAGCCCTCTGGGGCGACCGTAACCGCGTCTGTTCAGTGTCACTTCGCTTTGAACGCCACTTCTTTAGTTCCAGCGCTGCTACTGTGAACACAACGGGTCGGTACTAGCCACGTCATCTGTCAGAACATCTGATCTGTTTGCCCCAGTTTGAACTCTAATTCACGACACAAACACACATTCGCCTTCGGACTTTCTCGACAGCACACGTTCTCCGTTTCTGTGGCCAAAGTCTTACAACTGCAGCAAGTACACGTAAAACGAGTGCAAATAGCTAAAGCTAATGCTACACAGTAATTACACGAAAGAAACGACAGATAGAAGAGTTAGCTTGTTATTTACCAAACTCCAGGTCAGATCCAGGACGTAGGACTCAGCACGACGCACCGTCATGACGGAGAAAAAGTTTATTCCAGTGTGTCGCTGTTTACCGCAGCACGAGGTGCTCCCTCCGCTCTAGGCTGGAGGCGCGTTCACAGTGAGGCGCGCTCACGTTGAGGCACGTAAGGGCGGGGTAGTTGCGCGGGTTGGCCAGTAGGGGGCAGACTGCTCTCTGTTCTCCTCTTCATTTCTCTCCCTCTCCGTAAACGGTCACATATGTATTTATGATTGACACACCAGAGCAGCAGACACTGGGGGCAAGGCGGGTTAAGTGTCTTGCCCAAGGATGTTTATGTGAGGAGCGGGATTCGAACCGCTGACCTTTGGATCCGAAGACAATCTCTCTGCCACTGAGCCACTGCCGCTGCTGTCACCCTTCTCTCCTCCTCACCTTTTACAAGGAGGAGGGGCCAGTGCAGGGACAGGGTGTCAATCACCAAAGCCTCAGACTGTGTTTGGGGAGAATTTGCGCAGAAACTGTGTCGTGTTTGCCAAATCCCATGTATTTCAATGGCACATATTTGTCATTGCCACGGTAACATGCTTACAGATAAAGGTGTGATCTCATTGGCTTTTTTGTTCAGAATGGTAAGAAGTATCTGTTTCCCGAATTTCGTGTGTTTCCGGCAAACTAAAATTTTTTGTCCAATTCAAAATTTCAAGGGGGCGCTGTAGAGCAATTATAGAACATACACGTATGTATTGTATACCTTTACGTTCAGCCCGTGATTTCGAACAAAAACGTATATTAATGCCGGAAAATCGGACGCTCCTGGCCAGAGATACGCAAGTTGAAAGACTTTGAAAATTGAGTGTTTTGATTTGCGGGTTGGCCACACCCACATTTATCAAGATATCAAAAATCACATGAATCATCTGTAACCACACAAGGGTTTAGGTCATTGTTCCAAAGTTTCAAGCACATTGATTGAAAATCCACGGTGTAAAAAAATACAACGCGAATTGTAAATTTGTGAAAAAAGCAAGTTCCGCCCACAATGGCCGACGCCCTGTAGGGTTTAGGGCGGGGTCATAATAGAATTTTATACTCGTCTTGACATGACCTACCTTCGTACCAAATTTCATATGTCTACGATGAAGTTGGCCTCCCATTGCCGTAATGTATTTTGATTTTTGAGATGGCGCTAGCGAGTCATTTTGCATCATTAATTTTTTGGAAGATCAAAAAAACAAATTTTTCACCGACCTTGAATTTTGGGTCAAATAAAATTGAGTTTTCGTTAATGTTCAGGGGGTCAAATCAGGGGCGGTTTAGGCGAAAAGAATAATAATAATAATAATTAAAGCCGCAAGCGGCGTTAAAGGCCCTCGCCCCGTACCCCCCATGCCAACACCAAGAGCCCGCCTCTCACCCGCCTGCTTTTCCCCCTGCATCACCGCTCCCACACAAACAACCTCCATATACTGCTGCTCCATTGTGTGCGATGAGTGAAGTTCAGACGTTGTCACAGCTGTACAGTAGGGTTTAGGGCGGGGTCATAATATCATTTTAACTTATCTTGATATGGGGTTGTAACACTCACCCATAATGAGAGATGTTACCAACACAAATATTCTTCGAGTAAATGACTTCACTTTTTTATGGCCTCTAATGTCCTGTGAATCTCAAAGCCAACAAAACAATGACAAAATGCAATCTGTTTAAAGTACAAAGTATAATTTGTCCTTTTCCACAAACAAACATAAAAAATCCATTAAAGTTCATACATCCCCTTTAATATCTCCTAGTCCATCGCCCGCGCGCCCGTCTCCCACGGGCCATGAACAGATTCCTCCGCCTCATGGCGCTGAACAAAAAATACGCCGGGGCCAAGACGTGGGCTCCACAACAATCCAAAAAGAAAAAATAGTTTTTGAGATCTCAAAATCCCAAAACGAAGACCAAAGCTGGGCCGCTGAGAAGCGCGCTCCCGCGGCGGCACCTCCGCGCGAGGTAAAGGAAAAGGAACGGCGTCACCGGACAAGAAGAGCGGGGCGCTGTCGGTCCATGAGTCGAGGCGCGCGGTCCCTGCTCCAAACCCGGTCCACAGTCCGTGTGTCAGGCCCGGTGACCGCGCTCTTCCTCCGGTCCAGCGCCAGCCGCTCCGCCGCGTGAGAGAGAAAAAGAGAGAGCGGCGCACACTGCCCCGTATATCCCATGAACAGCCCGTCTCAGCTGACGGGACAAACAGCTGAGCAGGTAAAGAACACCAAACCGTCCCCCTCGGGTGAGCAGCAGACGGGGCTCCTCACTAAGATGGCGCGGCTTCACTCGGATGACGCGGAGCTTAAGCCGCGGCTCCGTGAAGCGCGCGGCAGAACCGTAAAGCCCTCTGGGGCGACCGTAACCGCGTCTGTTTAGTGTCACTTCGCTTTGAACGCCACTTCTTTAGTTCCAGCGCTGCTACTGTTAACACAACGGGTCGGTACTAGCCACGTCATCTGTCAGAACATCTGATCTGTTTGCCCCAGTTTGAACTCTAATTCACGACACAAACACACATTCGCCTTCGGACTTTCTCGACAGCACACGTTCTCTGTTTCTGTGGCCAAAGTCTTAACAACTGCAGCAAATGCACGTAAAAAGATTGAAAATAGCTAATGCTAATGCTACACAGTAATGACACGAAAGAAACGACAGATAGAAGAGTTAGCTTGTTATTTACCAAACTCCAGGTCAGATCCAGGACGTAGGACTCAGCACGACGCACCGTCATGACGGAGAAAAAGTTTATTCCAGTGCGTCACTGTTTACCGCAGCACGAGGTGCTCCCTCCGCTCTGCTCTAGGCTGGAGGCGCGTTCACAGTGAGGCGCGCTCACGTTGAGGCACGTAAGGGCGGGGTAGTTGCGCGGGTTGGCCAGTAGGGGGCAGACTGCTCTCTGTTCTCCTCTTCATGTCTCTCCCCTCTCGGTAAACGGTCACATATGTATTTATGATTGACACACCAGAGCAGCAGACACTGGGGGCAAGGCGGGTTAAGTGTCTTGCCCAAGGATGTTTATGTGAGGAGCGGGATTCGAACCGCTGACCTTTGGATCATAAGACAATCTCTCTGCCACTGAGCCACTGCCGCTGCTGCCCCGCTTCTCTCTCCTCCTCACCTTTTACAAGGAGGAGGGGCCAGTGCAGGGACAGGGTGTCAATCACCAAAGCCCTCAGACTGTGTTTGGGGAGAATCTGAGCAGAATCTGTGTCCTGTTTACCAAATCCCATGTATTTCAATGGCACATATATTGCATTGCCACGGTAACATGCTTACAGATAAAGGTGTGATCTCATTGGCTTTTTTGTTCAGAATGGTAAGAAGTATCTGTTTCCCGAATTTCGTGTGTTTCCGGCAAACTAAAATTTTTTGTCCAATTCAAAATTTCAAGGGGGCGCTGTAGAGCAATTATAGAACATACACGTATGTATTGTATACCTTTACGTTCAGCCCGTGATTTCGAATAAAAACGTATATTAATGCCGGAAAATCGGACACTCCTGGCCAGAGATACGCAAGTTGAAAGACTTTGAAAATTGAGTGTTTTGATTTGCGGGTTGGCCACACCCACATTTTTCAAGATATCAAAAATCACATGAATCATCTGTAACCACACAAGGGTTTAGGTCATTGTTCCAAAGTTTCAAGCACATTGATTGAAAATCCACGGTGTAAAAAAATACAACGCGAATTGTAAATTTGCGAAAAAAGCAGGTTCCGCCCACAATGGCCGACGCCCTGTAGGGTTTAGGGCGGGGTCATAATAGAATTTTATACTCGTCTTGACATGACCTACCTTCGTACCAAATTTCATATGTCTACGATGAAGTTGACCTCCCATTGCCGTAATGTATTTTGATTTTTGAGATGGCGCTAGCGAGTCATTTTGCTTCAGTAATTTTTAGAATATCAAAAACAAATTTTTCACCGACCTTGAATTTTGGGTCAAATAAAATTGAGTTTTCGTTAACGTTCAGGGGGTCAAATCAAGGGCGGTTTCGAAGAGAAGAAGAACAAGAAGAACAATAATAATAATAATAATAATAACGGAAAATTCTTTTTCTTCTATTATTTTTCTCCATAAGTACAATAGCTAGAGTCATGCAACTTTGTCACATTGTACCCCATCACAAATAAACCCTCTGTACATTTTTTCAGCCCTCCATGACAATCAGCCTGGCTGTTATGAATTTTTTAAAATAAAATTTGAAGAGGGCGCTATAGAGCCATTTTATCAGATAGCTGGTTGATTTGCATATCAGTCCGCTCAGCTTTCAAATCTACACAAACGCTCTATTAGCATTTTCCAAGAAAAATTGTGTGCAAAATAGATAATTTTATTAATATTCCAGAATTTAAGAGTTTGTATAAAATTCACCATGACCATATCTGAAGATGTATCACATTCAAACTGATAGTATGTCATTCCACATGGGTTTAGTGTGTTGTGGCCAAATTTGAAGTGATTGCGATGAAAACTGTTGGAGGAGGAGTCAAAAGTACACAGGTGTGTGCTTTTCTCAGCCCCGGGTTTGATCCAATATGGCCGACTTCCTGTTTGGTTGGGGGCGGGGTCATAAGAGGATTTTTTACATGTCCTGACCTGTTCTATTTTTTGGGCCATGAGTTGGATTTTTAGCGTAACATTTTTCATGGCCGGGCTCCCATTGGCCCAATGTTAATCCATTTTTGAGGGGGCGCTACTGAGCCGTCGTGCAATATTTTTTCGTGGGGCCTTCACTCATAATTAGAGCTCATCGAGTTCTAATTTTCGACACCACTCACAGCCATCTCCGTCATCGTTTACTATGCGTATTCCGCGATCTCCCCGTTTTCGTAACAATTACAATAAGTCCCTCGCCGGGACGATTCTCGTCCCATCGGCTCGGGCCTAATAATAATAATAATAATAATAACGGAAAATTCTTTTTCCACTATTATTTTTCTCCATAAGTACAATAGCTGGAGTCATGCCACTTTGTCACATTGTGCCCCATCACAAATAAACCCTCTGTAGATTTTTTCAGTCCTCCATGACAAACAGCCTGGCTGTTATGAATTTTTTAAAATAAAATTTGAAGAGGGCGCTATAGAGCCATTTTATCAGATAGCTGGTTGATTTGCATATCAGTCCGCTCAGCTTTCAAATCTACACAAACGCTCTATTAGCATTTTCCAAGAAAAAATTGTGTGCAAAATAGATAATTTTTATTAATATTCCAAAAATTAAGAGTTTGTAGAAAATTCACCATGACCATATCTGAAGATGTATCACATTCAAATTGATAGTATGTCATTCCACATGGGTTTAGTGTCTTGTGACCAAATTTGAAGTGTTTTCGATGAAAACTGTTGGAGGAGGAGTCAAAAGTACACAGGTGTGTGCTTTTCTCAGCCCCGGGTTTGATCCAATATGGCCGACTTCCTGTTGGGTTCGGGGCGGGGTCATAAGAGGGTTTTTTACATGTCCTGACCTGTTCTATTTTTTGGGCCATGAGTTGGATTTTTAGCTTAACATTTTTCATGGCCGGGCTCCCATTGGCCCAATGTTAATCCATTTTCGAGGGGGCGCTATTCAGCCGTCGTGCAATATTTTTTCACGGGGCCTTCACTCATAATTAGAGCTCATCGAGTTCTAATTTTCGACACCACTCACGGCCATCTCCGTCATCGTTTACTATGCGTATTTCGCGATCTCCCCGATTCCGTAAGAATTACAATTAGTCCCTCGCCGGGACGATTCTCGTCCCATCGGCTCGGGCCTAATAATAACGGAAACGCCTTTTTCCCCTATTATTTTTCTCCATAAGTACAATAGCTGGAGTCATGCCACTTTGTCACATTGTGCCCCATCACAAATAAACCCTCTGTACATTTTTTCAGCCATCCATGACAAACAGCCTGGCTGTTATGAATTTTTTTAAATAAAATTTGAAGAGGGCGCCATAGAGCCATTTTATCAGATAGCTGCTTGATTTGCATATCAGTCCGTTCAGCTTTCAAATCTACACAAACGGTCTATTAGCATTTTCCAAGAAAACATTGTGTGCAAAGTAGATCATTTTTCTTAATATTCCAGAATTTAAGAGTTTGTATAAAATTCACCATGACCATATCTGAAGATGTATCACATTCAAATTGATAGTATGTCATTCCACATGGGTTTAGTGTCTTGTGACCAAATTTGAAGTGATTTCGCAGAAAACTGTTGGAGGAGGAGTCAAAAGTACACAGGTGTGTGCTTTTCTCAGCCCCGGGTTTGATCCAATATGGCCGACTTCCTGTTACGTTCGGGGCGGGGTCATAAGAGGGTTTTTTACATGTCCTGACCTGTTCTATTTTTTGGGCCATGAGTTGGATTTTTAGGTCAACATTTTTCATGGCCGGGCTCCCATTGGCCCAATGTTAATCCATTTTCGAGGGGGCGCTATTCAGCCGTCGTGCAATATTTTTTCACGGGGCCTTCACTCATAATTAGAGCTCATCGAGTTCTAATTTTCGACACCACTCACGGCCATATCCGTCATCGTTTACTATGCGTATTTCGCGATCTCCCCGATTCCGTAAGAATTACAATTAGTCCCTCGCCGGGACGATTCTCGTCCTCGGCTCGGGCCTAAATATATAATAATAATAATAAATATAGTAGCTTAGTACGAATATTACATTGGAGACATTTGGAGTGTTACAATCTGTAGTTGCTTTATTCATTACTCAGACATTTGAAATATTTCTGACATTTTCTTTCACCTTCATTTATATGTGTTAGAGCTTTAACAATAAAAGACTTTAACATTCACTTGTCGTACTGTTCTGTTCTGTAATTCGCAAAACGGCGCTTTTGAGGGTGAACATATAAGGTTTAACCAGTAGGAATTATCGTGCATCTTTTCGATATACATATTGCAATTGCTATTATCGCGATAACGATATTTTTACGATATACTGTGCAGCCCTAATTTACAGTTTAATGTACACGACACGATTTATTGCTGTTTACATGTCATACGATTGTACTGAAGTCCTGCAAGAGAGGAAGCACTAAAAACCACTCCCATGGTTCTTTTTACATAAACACTGCACCACCGGCGACAACTCTGGAGAAATAACTAACAACCCAGCAATAATAAATCACTTCAAGCTAAATTACATCAAGCGTACCACGATTTTCTTCACTCAAATGATCAAAATGTCCTCAAATCAATACAGAAACTTTATCCGAGCCATTTAATAACCTGAACATGCTGCCAACAGGTCACTAACGCCGTTTCGCCCGTTGCCGCTCCGACCACTAGATGTCCTTCCCCTGCTTTCCCTAAACCATGTGTGGCCGTTATGTTTAATTCATACGACACGGATAAATCAGACTTCAGAGAACGTGCGGGAGAGAGAGACCGAAAGAAAGGCAGAAAGGGAGCGAGAGGAGCCGCCACGCTTTTTAAACAAGACACCGCGCCAAAAGAAGCGTTTCATTACTCGATTAGCATCACATCTGTAGCTGGCGGCACACATTGTATTAAGTAAACCCACCATAAAATCATAATCGCTGTACAAATGCGCTGTTAATCTATTTTTAAATTAATCACTTCTTCTTCTTCTTCTTTTTCTTCTTCTTTTCCGTGTTGGGTACGCCGGTGCAGGAGCCCAGAGGAGACACGGACGGTAATAGCGTCGACATGTATTTATTCTTAATGGGCTGCATCAAAGACAACACTCGGCATTGTGTCTGTGCCACTCGGGTATAAGGGATTCTGCATTAGGACGGAGTTATTTATAAAAGCTCTTTGCATCTGTTTGTTGTCCGCCGCGCATTTGATTAAAGATGCCATTCCGGCGGCTGATCTGAGGTGGAGTGAAGGTAGCGGGAAAAATGAAAGGAATATCTGAGAAGAAATGCGTTATAATCCAAGGACTGAGAGTTGTAACAATAGGAAAGCGGGTCGTTAAGTCGTCACTTCGAACTTTCAACTTTGGCACGTTATATCGAGAAACAATGGTTAGGACTGTGAGAGTGGAAAAAAGTATAGCTCCTTTAAAAGCTTGTAAACAAATACAAATACAAGACTTAATTCACAGTGAACAACTAGTTTATTGAGAATGATTCAGGCTTACTAATTATTTCCATTAACCTTAATTAAGTAGTTACTAAGCCTGAATCATGCTTAAGGTGAGACACTACAGGCAAAACTCATTTTTTTCAATATTTTATTTTTTGGTCAGTGAGTTCTTTCAACATATCGGCTTTCATGTGGAAACAACAAACGTGTCCATTCTGCTCTTAACAATGTTTTATTCTTCCATTTAATCCACTTCCTCCATAGATTTCTCTGGGAAATTGTAACTTGAAAGGTCGTTTTCTTAAAATCCATTTTTGTCCCACAGAGACATAAAGTTCAGCCTTAAAGTAGATCCCACACACACCCAGCAAAGATTCTGATGAAACGTACAGAAGGATTTTCTGATATCTAATTCTAAAAGTGATTTATTGAAGAAAATGAGGGAAAATTTGAATGTTTAGGACAATTTTCAGTCCAATGTGGTTTACTTAAAAACTAAATAAGAAATCCAAAATCCCTTCTGTAAATGTTGTGTGTGTACAAAATGAACCAAGAAATTTAAACCTGGTTCTGTCCATTTTTCAGATTTAAATGTGTGAGTAAACTACAGAAGTTTCAAATTGATATCTTTAAATTTAAGATTTTTTTTCCTATTCACCTGCAGTGTCACTTTAATAAACTATGTGATCATTATGAGTTAAGTCTTTGTTCAAGCTTTATTAGGACAAATGAAGTTGTAGTTATTATAAAGTGGTACCCAAATACATTCTGAATTTGAGATTGGAGGCAAAAGTGAACTGGAACATGATGAGAATTGTATGGGAAAAATGTCATGTCACGTTTATGTTTAACAACGTCAATGTCCGGATACTAAATGTCAACTGTTAAGATTGTGCTGCAGGTGAATAGGAAAAAATCTTAAATTGAAAGATATTCATTTGAAAGTTCTCCTGTAGTTTGCTCACATAAATGTAAAAAAACGTTTATTGAAAGTTTTTCCTCATGTAATGTTTTAATTTAGAAGTAGCAATTACAAGAAGCTGCAATTTGAATTTGTACACATATTCATTTTATTTTTGTTTTTATTAAAGGGGGATTTAAGTTTTAGAGTGAACTAGATGTAACTGAAAATTGGTCTAATTAGACGTAAAACTTTAATGAATCAGGTCTTGAATTAAATATCAACAAATCCATCTGTGTAATTTGTCAAAATCTTGTTGAAAACAAGTAAAGTGTTGGCTGATCTTTATGTCTCTGTGGGAGAAAATGCAGTTCAATAAAACGGCCTTTGAAGTTACAATGTCCCAGAGAAGAGGATGAAGTGGATTAAATGAAATAATAAAACATCTCTGGGAGCAGATTGGACACGTTTGTTGTTTCCACATGAAAACCCTTATTGGAAGAGCAAACTCACAAAAACAAAAAAAGGGTTTTGCCCACAGGGTCTTGCCTTCAGAAATGACCACAGAACAACTAATCTGTCATGAAGCTAATATACTATAACCTTGTCCCCTTTTACTGGTTTAAACTGGCTTGACTTCTCTGTTTGTTTTATTCTTTAAGTCTTTCAAGGAACAAGTTTTTGTCTAAAGAAAACCAGGGCTGGCCTGTGGCATAAACAATGTAAGCAAATGTCTAGAGCCACAACCAACATGGGCCCACATGCCATCTGGGATGTGCTTCAGTCCAATCTAAAACACTATCTTACCTTTAAATACAGCATTGGATCTGGCAGAAAATTTGATGAAACAAACAATTACATCTAAACTGCACCAGAAAACAGCTCACATTTCCATTTATTTATGAAAGAAAAATGTAAATGCTGATGAATGTGGCTTGCTCTAGCACAGATCCAGAGTCACTCATTCTCCTGTTTTTGTGTTTATTATATTCCATTGTTGTGCATTTATTTTGTGTGAGTCCCTTGATGAGTCAAAAATAGAGTTTTGTTTTGGGCCTCCAAATGCGTGGTTTGTCGTATTTTTTGCTACTTACAGGAATGTTACAGATACATACTTTAGAACTTTTAGTGAAGCTTCAAATATTTTTTCTTTTTGTAATGGAAAAGCAAACTGATTTCTAACTGACAGTAACTGACACTGACACATTCAAATTTGTTTCTTATATTTTGTTGTAGCATTTGCATGCTGACGTCACTTACTTGAAAACATATTAGGGTCGACTTTATTTCGTCATTCCGTAATATACTGACCATTCTGCTGAGCATTTTAAAGTGTCTATGGTTGCAACAGAAGTACTGGTTAGTAATAAATGTAGTGCTATGCCTTGCCCCGGCTGTTTCTGTCAAACTACAAATCTCATCTACCGATAAAGTGCCTGGCAAGTCCAGAATGACTCCATCGCATCCTGAGCCAAACTCAGACAGAACCGTGCAATCAGGTCTGTTTCTTTCCATGGCGCACGTGAAATGAATGAGCTCCTTGATCATCTACCATTCAAATCGAATCTTCTCTCACCTCAGAGTAACAGCGCTTTGCATTTTGTTCAATCATCCAGCAGAATTATGCAATGCTTTTCAGTGGCCAGGTATATTTTTCTTTTCTGTTTTCCTCGGAAGCAGACACATTTGTTTTTATATGGCTGATGCTATAATATGTCCCATTTATCTCCTGTTCGAAGTTGGAGTTGGCTCACCTCGATCATAGCAGAGTTTTCAAGTAGAAATTACGAGATCAAATGGAATTCCAGAACACAGTTTGGAATTCCTAGTTTTCTAGTTTGAAAGAAGATCTGAAAAGTCTTCTATTGTTTGAAGTGGTTTTGCTAACATGACTAACGCTATTAAAATATACAGAAATTGCAATGTTTCTTATCACAAAGGTTATAATGCATCTTACTAAATATACAAAGAAGGTAATCTAGAAGGTAATCACTAATGCTGCGTGCCAATTGTCCTCGGAGGTCGGATTTTCTGAGTCCCAACTTGGACTGAAATGCTCTTGGAAAACTAGAAAAAAGGAAATCCGAGGCACTTCAACTGTATTAAAAATCCTTAAAACGGATACACCTTCATCAGGGCATAAATAAGTAAAAACAGATCCCAGGTATTTGATTAGACCAGCAACCAATCACACAGGGACAGCCAGATTTATGTGACAGTAATCTACTCCAACAACTCTTGGAACACTCGCCCATCTCGACATTCCTACAAGTAGAAACTCGGGCGACATTACAGAACCCCGAGTTCATCCGAGTCAGCCAATCCAACACTCCAACACAGCTGCACTCTGCGTTTGGATCAAGTTTAACATCCGACTTTTAAAATATAGATAGTTCTTGTGTTCCCTTGTGTCAATTTAGTTTCTTTGTACTGTCCACCCGCTTCTGTGAATCTACTCCTGTGCTGCAGTTTTACATTCTCCGTGTTGCTAATGATAACCAAGGCAGAAATTCACTTTGAAACGTTGATGTATGACTTGCAAATGTAATAACACTGTCTGGGTTGATAAATGAACTTAACTGGATCTACATTTTGGCTGATTTGAGCACTTTTCTGGTTCATATCATTTGTTTCTGAGTCCGACTTGACCGCTGGAACACGGAACCGCGTTGAAAACGTCTCTCCAACCTTAGACGAAAACCGGAAAACAGCATGCGCCGTCGTTCCTTTGTCTTTAAGCGGCACCTTGATCACCCAGGACTTCCCAAACGCGTCACACGAGGCGGCGTTCCGTGGCATTTTCCCCAGTTGCTTGAAACCCCATTTGCCCCACACGTTTTTGCCTCCTCATCGCACACGACGCACACGCAATTCGACCGACTTCTCCCCCCTCCACGTGTCATTTACCCAAGTGCTCGTGACACTAACCAAGCACCTGCGTTGTTATTTAGGGAAACAATAGAGACATTCTTCAGAGGAGGATAGCTTTCCGCCGGAGAGCACATTCCGTTTAGCGATCGCGCCCAAATAACTGCTATGGATCCCTGTGTTTGGGCGCATTGATGCACAGCTGCGGGCTACACTCCTGATGACATTATGGATCGGCCTTTTTAATTTACAACTTTGGCTCTCGGTGTAAACAAATATTGGCGGAGCGGCGCTTGGCTTCGACACAAAGGGATTTTTAAAGCGTAAGAAATTCTACTTTTAAGGCAATAAAGGGAATGACTAAAGGGATTTTGTTTACATCTTGTTGGATTCGCTAAAAACGTCGATGCAATGCGGATTGAAGAGATGTAGGTGCCGTCGGTGCGCGCACTGGCTTTAATAATTGGGGGATCGCTTTCAATATTGTATACTGTGTTTTTTCCGCAAGTAAATTTTGGAACCTCCGAGGTGTCTTTGGAACGCTCATTTGCATGTAAATAACTCAGTGTTTGCTACAGTGAAAGACAAGAAGCCACAAGCTATTTGCACACTGACACTGTAGCTGCCTTCACCGGTTCAAAGTTGTGGTGTGGAACGAAAAAAAGTCGTCGCGAATTAATTCAGGAACACATAATACATTTGAAAGTGAAATAACAACTTTTAGAAATCCTTTGTTAGTTTAAAAAGCAGCGTGATGATGAATAGTTGTTTTCTATGCAGTCACATTTTCATCGAGCTGGTTTTAAATACTATATCACTTCTGGCAATAAAGTGCATACGGCAGTTTTGGGTGACACGTTTCACTAAAACGTAGTGAACATGATCATATTTAAGATTTTCCTAAACATTTTGACTATTTGTTCCCAGTTTGACAGTTTTTGTAAAAGGTTGCTTCCTGGTTGGACATGAGCAGCAAATATGACATAGGAAGAGGGAATTCCGCAACTGTTACCTGTTAATTTTGTTGACTAAATTATTTCGTCACAGTTTTTGCCGATGGTATATTTTTGCTGACTAAAACTACGGTAAATAAAAACGAAACACAATCTAAACACAAGGACTAACAAGATTTTCGTCGACTAAAACTGTGACTAAAAGTAGATATTTTTGTTAACTAAAAGTGCTGATATTTTCGACAAACGATAAAAACTTTACAACAACAAACAACAAACCAACCATAAACAAACTCTACGTCCAAAGAACACATCTCTACACTGCAATACATATTATTGTATTAAAATAGAAAAATATATTTCTGGTCCACTAAAACTATCATGGGATTAGTCGACGAAACAAGCAGGGCATTTTCATCGACTAAAATTAGACTGAAACTGAAAATAATTGTTTGATTAAATCTTGACTATAATGAATAATCATTTTAAACAAAAGACAAAGGCTCAATGTCCACACTATTCCCTATATAGGGCACTGGGAAAGTAGTGTCCAGCGCTGGTCACTAGACCGGCCAATATTGACCACAATGCATTGCAACAGTCGGGAAAAACAAGAGCGGACAGCGACAGGTCTTTAACAGGATACAACAGACTGAATGTAAGCAGATAAGGAGCAGTTTAAATGAACTGTTGAGCCGAGATTATGTACGAAACACTTTAAACAAACTGTTATGAGTTGTTAGCATTAGCCGCTTACCTTGAGCTGTGAATAGATCACAAAAATCAGGCAAAAAGTGGAATAATCCAGTCAGTTTGATGTTTCATGTGCAATCCATGATAATTAAAACTTGTGTGATGATTATTAGTTCATAAATATGTGCATTTCAGGAGGATTTGACCCACATTCATTACAGAGAGCAATTTTTATCTTTTTGCTCTCCCAGACGTCAGAGTCACGTGACTCGTGTCCAAGAGAAATTGAGCTGTGTGTCTGAATCGCTCGAGTGCACTTTTTAGTCTGCTTAAGAGTGCAGGACTATGTGTTGATTAAGGGGTTAGGGGCTCGGAAGGACATTCAGACACAGCCTGAGACTAAAACGAAAATGAAATTTCTAGTCAAAATGAACACTGCCTCGCAACCATTTAGAAAACAAGGCCCAAAATCCATATCGATTACTCAATCGTTATGATTTGACACATAACAATACCTGATAACACCTTTATTTCGTTGACTGACTGTTTATACTGTCAGATGTGTCCGTTGTGTGTAAATTGTCCCTGTATTTACAATGGCACGTCACTTTTTGATGACATCACAGAGGGATTCTGTTTTAGAACTCGGCACTACTTCCTGCAATTTAAAACGTTTTATTTTTCAAAATTTCTTCACAAACTGCAACTTCACGGATGTAAAACAATGATGAATATTTACTTCAGGTGCTATCCAACAAACTAAGTCATAATTTGAATATAATGAGAACATGTCATATAGACTTTAAACAACTAAAGCCCTATTCAGACCTGGGACATCTGTAAAATTGAACTTACCACACCACATCTGAGACTTTCTTTGGTGTATTTGGACGGGATACGCAGTCTGTAATTCACTTTAATCTGACCTTAAATGACGTTTTGATTCCTTCATGTTGTTAGTCGTCTATTTTAGGTTCGTTTTTAGTGTTAAGTTCCAGTACTGTAGTGTGAAAGTTCTTTACTACGTTGTTGAACTCAGCATTCAGAAGGACATCTAGAAAATCATATTTCTTGTCAAACCGCCGGAGCGTCTTCCTTTTCCTTTCACAATGACACAGCCGTTTTAAACTTTAAACCAAACTTTTTTCCAAAGAGCTTTCATGCTGCTTGGTCCTCTGCTCGGGGGTCGTACGTTCGGGTTACATTTGCCACAGTTTGTTTTGTCAGTGTGTTTTTAAGTGAATTGAAAGAGAAATGCTATTTTCTCCAACAGTCATGTAGAAGATAAATACATCCCTCCGAGCTATACTATACGTAAACAATCTGCCACAATAATTCATAAATGTAGGCTCTAAATAAACCAAAGTGTTGTAAATATTTATACTGGGGTAATACTATCGCGTTGACCTGTGCATCCATCAATACCGAGCCCACTGATACTGTATATAATGAGCAAACACGGCTCAACAGAACTCTTTCAAATGTTAGCCGCATTTGCATACTGTGTAAGACTTACCAATGTATTTTTCATTAATGCAAATTACAGCTGCTGTTTGATCTGCCTCTGCTTAGTATTCGCTACATTTCAGCACTTGCCTTTGCGTTATGCACTTCTATTTCTGCACTTACAGTCGGCACGTTGACATACGAGAGGCGTGTCTTATGTTCTCCTGTTGTTTGCAGTAACACTTGAGTGTTTCACAGGAAATTCATTCAAACATCTTTGGGAATCAAGAGGGCTCAGTGGGGAATGTTTCCACACCAGGAATTAAAAATGCAGTGTTCAGAATAATCGCAATGCAGAAACAAAAGCAGATGAAGCCCTGCTTACGTGCACTAGACTAAACAATCATGGTTGGCTAGTTCTTTATTTTTATTTTTTAGTTGGAAAAAGCTGTGTTAGAAATAATAGTAATAATAATGGTTAATATTTTGGGGGCCTGATTTAATTAAGGTGCACTACTTGTCTCTGTGGGGATGTAATTACTTGCCTAAAATGTTCCACAAATTAAACTTAGAAGTTTTAAATCTGTGTAACTTGTCTGTAGCTCTCACATACGTTTTGGCGCATTGTTAATATTCACATGCATTCATTTCCAAGCGCACGCACAGCTTTGAAACTGATTTTTTTTCACACGTCAAAGTGAAACTGAGGTTGACCACACATGCAGCCAATCAGAGCGCTGCTTTCAGCTCTTACTTCCAGGGTGGAAGAGGCAAACAGTGCACAGCGGTGTCATTATAGTCACAAAGTGCTGCTTTTACAAGATACTATTTTAGAGAAAAGACAAACTGTATTAATTTCCATGAAAAATAGTTGGGCTTCTCAGCTTTTAGTCCTGTTATGACCAGATCTCTGTAATTCAATGTATGTAATTCAATGTCATTTTGAGGATTATGCTGATTAAAAACTCCAGTGATTTAATAAATGCAAAAGAGATATGTTTAGTGAGATACTGTGGAACATTCCTCGCAACAATATGAACACAAGCAGGTGACAGACCCCCCACCCCAAAAGTTACATTGTGCGCCTTTAAGGACACATTAGATATTGATAAAATGTTAACAATGGTAAGGCATGTACACAAAGCATTTCTAAATGTTTTTCAGCATCATAAATGAGTTTATACATTAGCATACTAACGGCGCACTTCCTGCTTCTCAGAGAATAAAACTCTCTATAAATAGATGCAGAGAAAGTGCTGTGGTCTCATTTTCACTTGAATAGATGCTTTTGCAATATATTTGTGCAGGTGCAAAACAGATTTGACTTTATTACGTGTAAAAAATCAGGCCAATGAACTAGTTCTGTTTTTTCAAAACAGTAAAAAACTTTAACTAATCCTAACGATTATGTGTTTATAGTTAGTTTGTTTAATAAACATTTATAATTGCTTTATAACATTTCAATACCTTATTTTGAAGTGTGATAAGTGTGAACTTAAATCATTAATTATTATTTATTTAATCGTTTTTTATCTGTATGCCTGTATTGTGACGTATATGAATGAGCAAGCCAAAGACAAATTTCTGCCATCACTGCAAATGACAGACAATAAAGTTCTTATTCTATTCAAACCAACAGAATAGAATAAATCTATTATACAGTAAATAGGTCAAAGCTGTAAAATGTTTCGTTTGTGTAAAAAGCGGTTAACTTCTACTCTCAACAACAGAACACAGCGCTCAAGGTGTTGTTTTGTTTTGCTAAAAGATACCACCTAAAAAGCTGAAAAACAATTTTGTTCACATGCCTCTCGCCGCGTGGCTCAGTGCTGCACATATGCACGGTAACTGATCTCACCACGAACACTTCAAAGTCCCACTCTGTGACGCTCCTCCGAACCCCGCGGCTTTCATTTCAAAACACTCCATTAAACGTTTAATAGACTCAGCAAAATGCATTGAACCGCCAGCACCATAACCATACAGAAGTGACAGTGTATGTGCAAAGGCGTTGAGCGTCCCCTGTCGTCCTGATTAGGGTCAGCGCTGCAGCCCGTTTTAAACCGGGAGCTAATTACGGCTCTAAGGGGCCCACTGTGACACCTGACAGGTAGGATTACTCAGTTAGCCCCGTGACAGAGAGCAGCGCCGGTGTGAGGGACGTCAGGTTGGAGACAGGAGACGGGGACAGAAATAGCGCCTTCGTTTGTGGCTTAATGAGCAGATACAAATGAAGGTGATGGAGCAATATTCTGTAAAAATATCTGCAGTACAAATGCTTTGAGTTTAGAAGAATCACCTGATTTTAGAAGCTCAGATTTGCAATGAGTTGGTTGGGCTACATTTCTTTTCCAATCAAATTCTATCTATGTATCTGTGCTAATATCTTACTTTACCATGTTGAATTTTCCCTGCAATAAGAAAATATCACGTATTGGAAAGTAACAAAGTGAAATTTGTAGGAATCTGTACTTTACTTAAGCATTATTGGTATTGTCATTGACCTTTAAGCATTTACTTTGACATCTCACGTTTTAGAACTAAAATTAAACTGTTTTTATAAAGAACAGTTTAAGTTTATCACTGCCTTTGGAGATGTCATATTAACTTAGCTGTGGCTCCATCTACTGGCTGCAGAGGCAATTGCACATGTTTGTATATACATAATGGTTTGCTATGCTGTTGGTGTTGCTAAGCTGTCACGCAGTTGCAGTGATTGTGTTCAGACGGCAGAAAAGATGATGTGTGATGATTTAAGGACTTAAAACAGCAGAAGATTCTCGTCACTGAAGGAGTTCAGCAGGAAGTGTTTTGGACGGTCGGAGGGGGGAGGATTTTCTAAGCAGCATTCCCCAAACAAGCGTGAATGAAGCTAAATGCAACTTCAGGTATGTTTTTGATGACGGAACAATGTCAGAACATGGTTAAAAGCTCAAAAAAGTCACTGGCATAATATGTGTCCTTGTACATTTTACAGTGGATATTTTTTACTTCACTACATTTGAGCGCAGACATCTGTACCTTCTACATAATTACATTATTGAAAAGGAGTAAAAAGTAAAATGCACTATATGGTGTGAGGGGTTATATTTTACCACGTTCATTGTGACATCCTGCCCAAAGGTTTTGAGCTTAAGTCATGAATTTGAGCAAATGAAAATATATAAAGTCTAGAAACATTGATAGGGCATTTGAAAAATCAAGATAACCACATTTCACACTTTATTAGTTATAAAAAATCAGCATAAAATACTTTTACTTTGCATTTTACACTTTAAACATATACTTCATTACTTTTACTTAGGTAGATAGTAAAGCTCCTGTATCTGTATTTTTACTTAAATAACTAAACTGAGTAGTTCTTCCACCTTTGAAAATACATTGAGACCAGTCAGAAATGCATGCAAAAGTAAAGAGATAACAGACACATCAGTAAATAAATGTAAACTTGTTAAAATATTCAAAATCCAGACACAGACCAAGAGTAACCTGGTAGTAGTAAAAAAAAAACATGAAGCTCTATTTCAAAGTATTTGTGTCCTAAATATGATTTGGTAAAATGGACTAGAACGCAAGAAAAAAAAAATAATTTCTACGATGAACAAACCTTGAGAGACACAGTACATGAGAAAATTAACCAGAATGCAATGGGGAATGTTCAAATTTCATATATTCAAAATGTGGGTCAAAATGGTTCATAACTGCCTCACATTTCAACCTCCAATCATCAACGGTAACCGAGAGGGACAAAAACCCTATGGGATAAAGGACAACCTTGACTTACCTGAGAGTGATGCTGTCCCCCTCCAGCACTGTGATGTTATCGGGCATGTGTGTGAACTCTGCTCCCTGCACCCCGGAGCCTGAAACAAGAGGGAGACACCACATCTTTTAACACAGATGGAAAAAACATGTTTGGTAAGTACTCAAAAACCATTGTATTATCGATTAACAATGCAAGAAGGGCACCGGGTTGTATTAAGCAAGAACATCATTGGTATTATTCTATATCATTATTGTGATGTAACTATCAAAATTAGTTTTTACGGACTCAGCACTTAGTTTTCAGTTGAATGCCTTTCCCCACTCTTCACACTATTTCACAAGGTATACAGAATGGGTAAAAATGTATGTATTTTGTTAAAAACTATAAAACTTTCTAATAATAAAACAAACCAAAGCATACCATGTAAAAGCAAACCAAAACTAAGCATAAACTAAGCTAAGTCAAGCCAAGCCAAGCTAAGCTAATATACATGTACTGTATTATCTCACATGTTTCCCACCAAGTCCTACCTGACAAAAGATTTGTGTTTTAGAGTTCCACTAGATCTAACAGGTCTAAAACACGGCTATTCCAGATCTAAATAGAGCTGAATAGAGGGGTCCACAAGGATTCTTAGAAAATAAGTACCAATTATTCATCCATCTATCTGTCTTCTTTCGCTTATCCGGGGCTGGGTCGCGGGGGCAGTCGTTAAGGTTTTGTGAATTCTAAAGAGTGAATTGGATTTTAATTGCTAATACAAAGTAGTTTATTATCATTATTCTTCTATAGCAACCAGAAAACAATTATATTTTTTCTTCTAAGACAATATAGCTTCCAAGGTAGGAGAAGGATGAGTGGGTCACTAATTAATCCATGCTTAACACTGAAGAAAAATCTTAATGATAAATTAAGATAGTTGCATTGCCATAATGAAAAACTATTTATAACCAAATAGTATATCTTTTGACCTCAAAATGTTGCATATAACAGGCAGCTGAAATAGACAGAAGAGCGGAAGAGCATGAGTACCACCAGAAGGAATGTGCGTACCACAGTTTGTGAAACACAGATGACATGCACCATCACTGAAATCATTGTACAAGAACCGGTAATGCTCTTTTATTGGCAGCACCAGCGGGACTTCTGTATTGTGCGATTGGATAACGCATACTTCAGAGCCATTGCATTAATAATAAACAGTCCTTGGGCGAGGCTATTTATACAGGCCATTTTAACAAGGCAATTCAAAGTCTACAAACTAATTAAAAAGTGACATAAAATTAAACAAGCACATTAAATTAAAGCTCATTGTGATAAAATGAAAGGGAACCAGCGGCACAGAAAATACGAGAGCACGGGGTTGGCAAATTCAAAGTGAAACATGGCGAAAAATACGCCGCGTTTTGCTTATTGGAGAAACAGTGACAACAGTAATGAGAAGAGTTTGAAGACTTGTCTTAAGAAAACGCTGAAATAAATGCTATTTCACATGCGCTTGTCAGGTTTAAACACGCCAGGCACAAGCAAAACTAATTATTTTATCATCATGGTTATTGTGAGCGGACAGGAACATATAATTGAAAGTATATTTTAGCCACCGGCTCGGGATTTAGTTTTTGTTGTTATCGCAGCCTGCTACTTTTGCCGTTCAACCAATCACCTCTCGAGTCATTCTTAAAACTATACTTTCTTGCAGAGGAACCTGTCCACCTCTCCATCGTGTCCTCTTGGCCACCTTTGACGTCTTTCTTGTATGTGGTTTGGACACATTTGTTTACGTCAAGCTGCGCAATAACCCAGTCAATCTATGGAGACTGGACATTGGACTGATGTGTGGCTCACAAGTAGAACAGCACCAAAGTGAAGATAACGATCTATCTGAAGAATCAAAGCCACAACATGCACAACAACTGGTAAAAGTGTATCTTTGCTGGAATCAAATGCCAAAGAGAAGAAGTCCGTCTGGAGCAGGGATTTACAGCGCTCAAGTGACTGTGCAGTTCAGATGTTCAAAGGTTAGGTATTCCACAGCTGAGATCAAACTGAGGTCCTAGAAAAACAACCTGGATGGAAGGTGGTGCTAGAGGAAATCCAACAGAAAAAGCCAACGGTGCCGTGCCATTGAGACTTTTGAAAACGCTTTGCTCACACTGCACCCGGTCCTGCTCCTGCTACTGCTGTGTTGGAGCAGTGTTCTTGTGGTGGATGGCTCACATGAAGCCCATTGCTTTTGCGGAGTTGTTGCAGTCACCGGCTTTGATCGTGTGCCTGTTCCCTTAACTCATCATTAATGCAAGGAATGTGGAGGGCTCTGGCATCCGGCAAATATTTCAATCCAACGGAAAGAATCTGGAGCATCGCAGCACTTCTACCTGCATCACCGCACTGCATGACGTGCATTCTGACATCGACTCATACGTTTAATGCTACGGAAAGGCTTTGGTCACTGGGGTAAGAATTTTTCAGTTCTAAAATTAGGCAGTGGGCTGAAAATGCCTGTCTGCTTTCATTGGTGAAAAATAAGGTTAGGACACAGAATCCAATAGGGCTGTGATCCTTTAGTCGATTAATCGGTCGATGGCGTTTTAGTTGACCAAGATTTTTATTAGTCGACTAATTATTTGACCGGCATTCAACAAATTTATGTAGCAAAAACAGCAAAAACGAGACGATTTGGAGTGAGTTAGCTGAAGAATTCGGCATAAATCTGTGTCTCTAACATATAAATACACGGTTTGCTAGTACTTTTCGGTATAAATTGTTATTTTTGCATGAACTACTGTGCAGTTTGGGTCTTTTGAGTGCAGTTTGGGTCAGATACACAGAGATACTTCATAGTTGGGGCAGGTCGACCAAGAATTTCTTTAGTCGACTACAACCCTAGAATTCGACATATAAGTAAAACCTATTTTTCTGTGTTTTCACAAAATTCACACTTTTATCAGGTCAACTTTTCTAGCAAAGGGAATGGCCATGAATCAACAGTATGTCTTTACCGAGAACCAATCAGAGCGCACAATCACTATCAACACGGATCAGATCTGTTACTCCTTTGTTTAAGTTGAATAAGTTCATCTGCATCCATTCCTGAACCTCATCTCGTCACACATACAAGCAAAAATGATAGAAAAAAAATTGATTCAGATTTGAAGTAGGGCTGGGCAATATGGCAGGACCAGATCATGATTTCGATTTTATCCTGATTTGTGTTCACTTTGTTTTTTCTATTGCCTTTAATAGAGCTGCACGATTTAGGAAAAAAATATGTAATTGTGATTTTTCTGACCAGTTTTGCGATTGTGATTTTCTATTCAGATTCACATTTTAAGCATAATTTTGTCACTTTTAGTCACATTTTTGTCACATTCAGCTATGTTTGTTGTAATTAAGTGAGTGTCACTTTTAGTCACGTCTTTGTAGTTTTTAGATGCATTTTTGTCGCTTTTGGTTGCGTTTTGGTGCATTGAGTTGAATTATTGCACTTAAGAGGTGTAAGAGCTAAATAAAGTCATCTGCTCAGAGGCTACAGAGGCTAAACAACAGGAGAAAAAGTGTGTTTGAACAGACAGCTGCATTAAAGAGACAAACAGTGAATCACAATACGACAATGTCATAAAAACAGCAGATTGTCACAGGGATGAGCTCACCATTCGATTTTTATCACCATATCGTCCAGCCCTAATTTGAAGTTGAAGCATCTGGACTTTCATGAGCAAATTATGGGTATTTCCTTTGAGAGAATATGACGTCTATGTCTTCCATGAGGGGACAGAACATGCCAAAATGCAATCTATTACTGACAAATTCAACACTGTACTATGAAAAAGCATGTAGTAAATAAATCGAGACAAAAAGGGAACTCTATAGACTCGGCACTGACCATGTACTTGAATAGTGATTGGGTTTTTGGCTGCATTCTGGGGGGATGCACCTTCAATGAGCAGGGCTGATAATGAGCCAGGGGAAAAGGATTCACAGCCAGCCACCGGAGCGTGAAATGAAGCCAGCAACAGTATAGCACCGGGAAGACTCCATACTGACTACCAATATACACAAGCATATTTAATACACATGTACTTTATACACCCAGACAGAAGTACAGAGGTGTATATGCTTTGAGACAAGAGTTGGACTGAAGACTAAAATACAACTTTTTGGTAAAATAGGTTTTCGGTGCACGTTTCTCATGGGGAAACCTGGCTGTGTTTATATTTCTATCTTGTATTTATTGAATTACAGATGTTTTATGTATAGGAAAACAAGACAAAAACTCTTAAAAAGCATGCAGTCTACGGTGAGGGAGCTTGACTCTCCACAGATTTGATTTGTAACTGGGCCTGGTGGCATCTCTACTAAGATATAAAAGTGAAATGCCATACTGTGGAATATTCACCAGAAACGTTGCATCAAGCACTTTTTATAAGGCAAGGCAAGTTTATTTGTAGAGTACAATTTGCACACAAGGTAGTTCAAAGTGCTTTACATAACAGACACGTAAAGACAACACGTAACAACACGTACAGACATACAGAATCATTAAAAAAAAAAAAAAACTAACTGTTTTTAGTCTGGATTTGAACACTGTCAGAGTGGAGGCCTGTCTCACATCTTCAGGGAGACTGTTCCAGTTTGTAGCTGCATAAAGCTGAAACGCTGATTCTCCATGTTTAGTCCTGATTCTGACACCAGCAGGAGGCTCGTCCCTGAGGTCCTCAGAGTGCGAGATGGTTCATATGGCTCTAACATGCCAGAGATGTACTTTGGTGCTTGGCCGTGGAGAGAACACAAACAGAGCTGCTTTAAAGTCTATTCTCTGAGCCACAGGAAGCCAGTGCAGAGACCTGAGCACAGGACTAATGTGATCGTACTTCCTGGTTCTAGTCAGGACCCGAGCAGCAGCGTTCTGGATACTGCAGCTGTTTTACAGCTCGTTTGGAGAGGCCAGTGAGCAGCCATTACAGTAGTCTAACCTACTGGAGACAAATGCATGGATAAGTCTCTCCAAGACCGGTTTAGACACTATACCTTTAATTTTGGCAATGTTTTTTAGGTGGTAAAAGGCTGTTGATGTTATTGATGTGATGTGGCTGTCAAAGTTCAAGTCTAAATCCATTATTACCCTGAGATTTCTAACTTGATTTGTAGTTTTTATAGCGAGAGACTGGAGGTGACTGCTGACCCTTTCTCTCCGTTTCTGCGACCCAAAGAGGATGATTTCGGTCTTGTCTGAGTTTAGCTGGGAAAAGTTGTTTTCCATCTACACACTGATCTGTTGGATGCAGTGACAGAGTGAATCCAATGGTCCATATTCACCTGCCGTTAGTGAGACAGATCTGAGTGTCGTCTGCGTAGTTGTGATAAGACACATTTGTGCTGCGTATTAACTGACCTAACGGCAGCATGTAGAGGTTGAACAAAATGGGTCCCAGGATTGACCCTTGGGGCACCCCACACGGCAAACCCAGGTGGTCTGAGACACAGTTGCCAATCTCAACAAACTACTCTCTGTCCTCAAGGTAGGACTTCAACCAATTAGGGCGGTGCCAGTGATGCCCACCCAGTCCTCTTGTCTCTGTAGGAGAATCCCATGTTTGACAGTGTCAAAAGCGGCACTCAGATCTAATGATAATAAAACACTATTTTTTCAGACAATAAAATTTTTTTTATTTAGTTTAGTTTTAGTATACATTAGTATTTGTGTATCGATTTTTTGACAATCCTTTTTTGCAATGAGCAATTTACAATTACAGGACGATCAAAACAAAGTCGGTCATGAATATTTATTTATTTTTAGCCATTGTACAGAGCTAATTGTTAGGCTAAATATTGAACTGGTTGCCTGAAATTGTGTAGCAGCTCATTTTAAAATGGCCCAGCGTAAGATCAGTCAAGAACTAGTCACTTAATCAAAAAGTAATTGTTTTGAAGCAGGCCATGTTACGGACCATTAATTTACAATACAAATGTCTAGGTACCAATTCAGGAACTCATTATTAGCTTCTATGAAAACCTCATTTGACCTTCCCCAAGAATGCTAATGTCAATGCAGTTGGCATAACATAGATTTAAGAAGAAGAAAAAAAAATCCTTGTTGCTGACATTTGTTCTGGGAAAAGAAAATCTGCTCCAAACATGTCCAAGAGTATGCTGGTGTGTGAATCAGAGTGTTGTGAGAGGGAGTGTGAGACATCGGATGGAAATTAGCCTGTGGCTACAATCTGGCGTGTTTACATCATGGAAATCATGTATGTTCATTAACATGCACTGTCCCCACTAAACAAACAAACAATTGTAATTAATTTCTCATTTCTCAATGAGAACTTCCATGTAATTTTAATAATGCACATGGGTTGTTATTACATGGCCTTTAAAACAAAAAGATACAATCAAAACAATCACACAGATGGTTTCATCGCTCTCACAACATAAGGTCACTACTGTGACATATGCAATCCATTAAGCGCTAAAACATACACTCAATATTTTCATTATTATTCATTAATTCCTCTATAACTCTATCTCAAATGCTCTCATCTGAAACAGTTTCTTTAACTGAACAATAGTGTTACAGTCTTTTATTTTCTTGTATAAATAATTCCACAGCCAACACCAAGAAGTGAAACGCCTCTTTGTGTTATGAGGTCTGGGAAAATGTCACAACAAAAAATACTTTCTTCTACTGTCCTCATTTATTAACATAAAGCGTTTTTGAATATATTCTGCTACCAACCTTTTCCTGACCTTCCACATCATTATGAGATATTTTCAATCCTCGAGGTCTTTAATTTTTAAGATTTTTGACTTAATTTGAGATCACTCGTGTGTTCTCTTTGACCTTTAATATTTATAATTGAAATTGCATTCTTTTGAAGAGGACAATTGCATGACCTCTACACTTCACACTTTAACACAAAACAAAAATATGGAACAATTAAAGGAGTATAAAACAGATGTAAGGAAGTCTGCACAAAGCAGATAACCTTAAATTCATCATCTAATATTACTCCCAAAAATTTACTCTTGGTCTTGGTGTCTTGGTCAACACTAACCTCATTCATAATAAAACTTACTCTTGTGATGATAATTAATTTGGTTCTTACGATCTCATCTTTATTTCAGACACCTGCACATAACTGAAAGCAAACGTTTAATTTTGAATCTGACTCAAATCCTTGCATACCTTTAATGAATGCACACCTAATTACTTTAAAAGAGCTTAATGCTATGCTAATGAAAACAGGTAGGGCAACATCCCAGCTGGATACCTGTCTGGGCCTATCCACAGAACATGACAGTACACCTGGGTCCGTACCCCTCCCACTGCCACCGCCGCCGTTCTCTCCCTCTGACCTCAATATCTCAATAGGCTTTATCCTGCAGCCCGCCTTGAGCTTTAATAAACGGCGACTTTATGAAACCGAGATGGAACTCTACGCGGCGCCCTCAGGTTTGTAAAGAGGCAGAGTCGAGGAGGAGACATGTTTAACAGACTGGGGAGGATCCGGAGTGATAGCGCAGCTAAATAGGTCGCAAATTGTCATTAAGGGAAGTTTTACTGTCTGAAGTATTCATCTCATTTGTAAAGTCTCTAACTTGTTACCAATGACACAAACTCAGAACTCACTGCCCACTGTAGGATTTTTAAGTACCATCTTTGGCTCTGCAAAAACCCCATAGAGATAGAACTGGAGAGGAAGTAGTGACGCAAACACTAAGCTAGCTGGGCTCTCACAATTACTACTTTTTAGTTTTGACAATTATATGGTGACCTCAATAGTAATGATTATTGCTTAGCCAGAAAATCTTCACCTTCCCAATAGTTTTTATGTTTTTTTGGTACTTAGTGTTGAACTAAAACATAAGTAGATCATTATTTTACATTTGGTTCTTTGTAAACTGCAATGTTGATCGAAAACGGCATGGTAACAGAAACATGTCCATTGATTTCCTATTCACAGATAAGCTCTGCCTCGTCTTAATGATATTTCTTCTAAACAAACAGCAGATTGTCATTTTAGAAACATGTATCATTTAGAGCAGTGGTTCTCAAACTAGGGGTCGGGACCCCAAATGGGGTTACGAAATGATTTCCAGGGGTCCCCAGATGATGGGGAAAAATTGATACAATCGTGTTAAACAAGGCTTGACCCCCTTCAAATGCAGTGTTAAATGTAGATTCCTATTTGTTGGCCTATCAGTGTCATTTTTCTGTTTTGGCGGAATCGTGGCAAATCATTGTCTTCTTATTAGATATAGAAATATGTATTTTTCATGTAATTGACATAAACATGGTAACCAAATACCACCAATCTTCGACACATGCAAGGTGGATGAAATGTCTTGCCCGAGGACTCAAGTAGTAGCTGGAATCAAACTGCCAACCTTCATCTTTGTGCATGCATTGCCCTTATTCCATTGCCTTCCAGAACAGTCGTCCCTAAAAGGCTATGATTTTTCATCCACGTAAATATTTCGTTAAGATTTCAGTCCATCTTTGTGAAAATACATTTAGTGCTGCGCATTAATTCTCAGTCATTACTTACAAAAGGTATAAAAGGTTGAAGTTGAAGGTCTATTCATCAAAATAAAAACATTTCAAATTGGTTTGCCGCTCAATTATGATTAAAATGTGAAATCTATTGAGAAAAACTTTGTGGCAAGAATCATCTACTTTGTATCGAATAGTGCGAGTTCATCTTGGTTGACCATACAAAAAAAGACCACAAAACTGAAACCAATCCTACAATTTCTTAACACGGCTCACCCCATTCCATACTTAAAGCTTACAGATCAGTCTCCCCTGCACACATAAAGTAAATTGGATTGAAAACAAATGAAAAGCAAATGGCGCGTATCGACACAGACAAGCCCCATGTGTTCCCAAAGTCAATGGAGGACATGATGGCCCGTTGAGCACACATCGCTACATACTACCATCGAGCCGTCATAAAAAAAATCAATTGAACTCTATGCATACTATGCACTGACATACACGCTTTGCCGTGTACTTGTAGCCATATCGTACACAATTATTTGCAGTCATACCAGCAATTCAGAGCTGGAAAAGGACAACCGATTGAAGCCTACATAGAAAATCTCGTCGTAATAGCTCTGCGAAGCTATATAAGTCGACCGAGCTTGGAGAATGGGCTTGACGGTCTTGTTGCTAAGCTTTGGAGGGATGGAGTGCCATGCCGGTATTATGGTCTGTCTGATGGACTCAACTTATTACATATCTTTGTGCATGTAGTATGGTAATTATGCAAAATGTCTTCTAATCTTCAAGGCAAAGTTGCGAGTCTTGCTAGATGGTATAAGATGCTGGGGAAATTGAGAAAAGCAAAAGAGGAAGATTATCGTTTTGTATTTACGTATTGCGATGTTTGGGTAGCTAAATGTTACGCCGAGAAGCACTTTACAGATCAGTGACGTCTTTGGAAACAGCAACAATCACTAGAACAAGGAATTGCAATGTTTTATGGGGACTTCAGTAAGGGAAGGAGAAAAAAATGGTGGTTTAATCTTCTGGCATCCTGTTCATGATGTTGGTTGGGCGCGACACTACAGAATGTTACTGTATTTGCTCATTTTGCTATTGGTACGGACATATAAAAGTGGAACATATTAAGCCACCAAAAAGGCACAAAAGCAGGACTCTTTGCATGCAAGATAACACAAAAAGTATCAACTTCAGCCACAAGGAGTCAGGGGACAGATTATGCTATTCATGGGTCTGAAGTAACATGACACACTTTATGCCACTTGAGGACAAAAGCTACAGTCTTTTAAGTGATGTCAGCGAGTCGCCAGCAGTAGATAGGGATCAAAACCCAAAATGTCTGTCTTCCTGAAGTATCGCCTTTCATTTTCAGTGAGATGTGTTATTTTATACGACTATCTAACAGTGAAGATAGGCTTCAAGATACAATGACATAACAAAAATGACTGAAACCTATGAATATCAACTTTAAAAGTTATATTTTGATTTATTCATGCATGTAATCCTATTTTGTCCTAATTGTACTGCAGCTTGGGTGATCAGAAAATACCTGTTTTCACCTCCCTCTATCCCAGTCCACATCCGTGTACCCAGTTGTGTTTATTTAAAGACATATATAAGACTCCGAGTAATACATGTCGAGACATAGCCACTTTTCAAAAATAAAAACATGTAAATGACAATCTGTTACACAATCCATGCACCGATCCAACTTTTTCAGATCCGATACAGATTTCGATTCTTGAGTTTTAAAATAGCATTATTTTCTTCATAAAGTACAAAAAAACTAACAAAATGGGTTGTGTAACTGCACTTTATCCTTCAATTAACTACAGAGCAGTTTTGTATAAACATCATGAGATGTTCTGGACCAACAAGGGCCTGTAAATAGTCTTATACATTACATCATTTTAAAGGCCCAACCAGGATATCGGCTGAACCGATATTTTGGAGCTGATAGCCGATTCAGCAAATGTTTACGTATCGCCACCGATATTTGATACCAGTATCGGTATCGATGCATCCCTAATTGAAATGCCACGATGAACAGGAAGTCAAAGGACCTGTTTCTATTTCTAAGTCATTTTAGGTCAATAATGCGGTTTACAATAAAATGTAAAAAGGTGATCTCATTATCTTATAGTTCATTAGTAAGAACTATGGAATTGGACTGGAATAGCACTAGGCTACCATTACGAGATAGTTTCATTGCCTTGGCAGAGGTCTGTGATGTTTACCCAGTTCTAGCAGTTTTCCTGAAATGCCCCAATTGTTAATCTTATTGCTTTATTACCGTACTCCAAGCCATTTTTTTTTATCATATCAATTCGCAGACGCACTTTACATTTGACCTACTTTGTCCTTTTTCTACCACCGAAATTCCCCGACATTTTTGCTCCTTTTCCCGTCGCCCTCTCTATCTCTCTTGACTTTATTTAGGTTAATTCAATTCCGTTCTCGGGCTGCGGGCTCCGAGACGAGTGCTGTCACAAAAACACACACACATCCACTCTTCTACCTTGGCAATTACAGACTCCCCCGTCACCGCGCCACTCTGTAACCAAAGCGTACCGACACCTTTTGATGGAATAAAAGATGTATGTGTACTCGCGACTCTCCAAACAACATCACAAAGGTTACAAACCAGCGGGGACCCTATTCCCATTTCCCTGCTCAATTCCCGCTTTCGCAACTCGATTGGCACCTCCGATTGTAAAGCACGTCTCACCCTGGCTGCTTGCTACGTGATAACCGGGTCAATATTTCTTAGCATAGACGCGTTTAGCATAACACGTAGCTGATGGCTGTTTGCTGTAGTCGACAATGCAAGCGCTGGATGCTCATGTGTTGCGCTTTTTAGACAGGATATCAAACCTCCGTGACCCCGCCGCGACCCCAGTCAATCACACTAGCAGCACAAATATTGCTTTGACCCCGGAGTGTCGAGAGAGAAATGGACAGGTTGGATAAGGGAGGTCCGCGGGGTTAGGAGGCATTTTCGATGTGTGCGGAAAGGTCTGTTACCGTTTGCAACAGTGATTATGTCAATGGAGTGATAATGCTGGGGAAGACATGGCAGCAGAGTGGTTAGCACCCCTTGCAGTTTATATTATAATAATGTATAATAATGATCAAGCATTTTTTTCAGTCAGTGGTGCGTTGGATTCACCTTTCACCATTGTTGAGATCTCGAAAAACATGTGAGTGAGGTGTTTTTTGATTTTCTTTTCTGTTTTCTTTTTTGAACTATTGTGACTCTAAATTGTTAAAGCATTATTGAAAGAGAGAGAGAGAGAGATTTTTTAATTGATATTTTGCATTGAAATCATACTGGTTTGTAACTTGGACTAAATATTTTTTATTTCTCTCGGGGGCCGATCTTAAGCATTGACAAGATATTATGTCAGAGTAAGGTTAAGGCTAGGATTAGGGATAGGTTAGGAACAGATAATTTGGTTAGGGTTAAGGTTAGGTTTAGGATTAGGTTTAAGTTTAGGTTAAAGTTTAGGAACAGATCATTTGGTTAGGGTTAGGTTTAGTTTTAGGGTTAGGTTTAGGAGCATATAATTAACAAAACAAAAAATACAAAATGGATTTAAACAACAAATATTTAGGAGCCTGTAATCAAGACGATTGCAAAAAAGAGTGTGACTCACTGAAAAACTGTTGCCTAATGCTAGCTCTTAAAACAATTGTAAGTTGAAATGGACTTGATTAAAGATTAAAGTCTAATTTGAGTAACAGAGCTTCAGACAGAGCAGTGCCTCCAGTTAGCTTGATGACATCACCTGAAAGTTAATAATATAGATAAAGCGTTCAAAAAATGATTAATTAAGCGTTGACTTTGTAGGGCCAATCCGTCTACACACCCTCGGGCCAATTACAGAGCAGTGTGTGGCTGGTTGTAACATGAAGGGCAATTTAAAAAAGAAATACAAATGACCATGTAGATATTTGCATATATGACAAGTAAATGTAAATGATATACATATATTACAAAAAGTCATCATTGTCTGCACAATGTCATTTTTCTGGCGAGGGTCTGACTCCTGCTTGTCTCCATGGAGATGTTATTGCTTTGCCTGGAATATTCCACGCACGGTTTTACACGTATCTGTCTTACATTTATTCAGTTAAAGCTTTTTATTGCACAGATCTGACCTGTAACGATAAGTTTAATGGCATACTATAAATTGCCTTGTTCGAATTCTGCTCTGCAAATAAACTTGCCTTGCCTTACTGTGGAATAATACAGTATCTCCATGGAGACGAGGAGCTTACAGACTCCCACCGGAAAAGTTACATAGTGCACTTTTAATTACATTTTTGATAGAAATAATTGCATTTCCAAATATATTCGCACGGATTTAATTTGCATTTACTTATACATCCACCAGAAAAGTTACATAGTGTATTTTTATCATTACTATTCAACGATAAAAGACTGTATTTGTCATTTACGTTCATTTAAGTCCACAGAATTTCACCTCCTTTCAATGTTTTTGACTAAGATCAATTACAATTACAACATACAGTACACGCAGCTTTAATGGTATTACTAACAATGGAGTCTTTACATATTAATTCACCAAGTTCCAACCATGCTTGAAAAATAACCACCAAGTTTCCGCTGTTTAATCCCAGTGCTGTGTCTGCGGCAGAGCCTGTCTCTCAGCCTCTGTTTTCCCTTGTCCTTGCTCTGACCTCCAGCTCTGGCACTCTAAAGGAACCCCACTCTCACTCACAACACTTGCATCAGATCCAAACAACCCCCCGAGGCTCTGGACCGCATTCGCCATCAGAGAGGAGGGCCACGTTTGTCGAGCTTGTCTGAGGACTGCAATGTCACAAAATGCACGGGCCTTTTACCAAACGTCCGAAAGGGATTAAGTCAGTCGAACGGAAGGGATGGAAATGGTTGGCTGTTGTCTATTGTGATTATACATGTTGAAATAAGTCACTTGATTGGAAAAAAGAATGACAAAAGTTCAAGTTGTCTGAATGGTGCATAGATCTGAAGAAAAGGAAAGTTTGTGATCATTATTTGCAAGGTTAAGTATTTGATGAGTTGTGTGAAAGTAGACTGTCCTAAAAAGAGTGGATTTTTGTTGGGGCGTCAAACACTGCGTAGTTAAGATGTAAAGTGCCTTAAAAGGTGCAAAAACCCATCCTATTAATCCCTCAAGTAACCAAGGAAACTAGCAAAACCCCTGTGGACATCTTCAGCCGTGATTGTGGTCAAGAGCTGTTTGTTTCATGTTTTGAGTTCTGGGGGAAACCAACCCAGGCACAAGGAGGACAGGCACAAGGAGGACATGCAAACTCGACGCAGGAAGACACCATTAGACTTTTTGGTTAGAACATTAGAATTTAAATTGAGTCTTTTGGAAAAGATGCTTTTCAAAAAACTCACTTGAAGTAGCAAATACATACACCAAACTTTCCACTCCTACTTAACATTTATACGAATTGTACTGAGGACATTTTTTAGTGTTAACTAAAGCAAAATATTAATATTTATGCCAATTTTCAATAAGATCTATGACTCAGATATGAAATAGAAAACATACCCTAAGAATTTTAAAAAGATATATATCTAATATATCACCAGAATGTAGAAAGACATTTAAACTTGGCTCTATTCATTTTTTCAGATTTTTCAGAATTGTACACATAAAATACCTTATTTTTTTATATTAATATTACACATGCTGATTTATTTATTTTTTTGTTCACCTCCAGTGTCTTGCTTTTAATTTTAGCGGAATTGTGTCACCATTGACAAAAACTGTTAAATGAAAAGTATTATTCTTTTATCCTAGAACTTAGTATTAAACTATAACATAAGTAGATCATCATTTAACATTTTGTTTATTGTAAACCACAACACTGATCAAAATTGGCTTTGCAGTAGAAGTGGGTTCATCAACTTCCTGTTCAAAACTGCAGAACCGATAAGCCCCGCCTCTAACAAGCAGCATATTGTCATTTACATGGCATTTACATTTAAGTGGCTACATGACATTTTAAAACCCTATGTGTATCACTCGGTGTCTTAATTATTCAAATAATCACATCTAAATATAAGGATGAGGGCAGTGATGGGGGTAGGTGAAAACACAAGCAGGAATCAGTCCAACAAACTAACGATGAGGAAACAAAAGTTAATTGAAGTTGATTGATTTGGCATAATATGTCTCCTTTAAATGCACTGGTCAATAGAATAAACACTGCCCAGGAGATGCACGTATTGAACCCCGGACCATCTTGCTGTGTACCAACCACAAAATGACCAATAATACAATTTAAAATCTAAACTGGCCAGAACACCAAACAATATGCCCCACAATTCAATTCCACCCCCTTGCGCTGACATCTCCGCCTGTATGCTTCACATCTTTTGTCAACCGTTGCAGCGCTGCTCGCTCCATACCCACAAGACATCCATTATACGTGATTTGTATTCTCTTGACTTTTACATGCGCCTGTTTGTAATTGCACTCGCTACAGACACTTGTGAGCGCAGCAGCATTGAACTGAGCAACTTTAGCCTCAACAGCCCTCGCCCGCGTGTCTGGGCCCCATTCATCTCCTCCCCTGCGCCCTTGACGATCGCATCAACCCGGAGTGGAGAGCAAAGCCGCGTCTATAACAGAAAAAGATTGGCGTCGAGAAGGATAACGATGGAGGGGTATAATAGGAGCCATAACAGTAATCCGTTTTAACACTGGCAGCAGTTGGTTTAGACATTTAAAGTGAGAAGGAACAGCCTCAAGGTCAAAACGTATAAAGAGTTGAGGAGATTGTTGGTTTAGAGGCGTAAAGTGAAAAATGAAATATTATTGAGGTTTGAATGTGTAGGCAGCAAATGAATAGTGGTGAGGAAAATGTGAAATTATAAGAAAATGCAGTGGGTTATTGATATCAAAGTTCAAACTGAGATTGAGTTTGTGGAGGAGTGAGCGTAGTAGCTTTGTTGGAAATGAAAAAAGTACCACAAAAATATTAGCGGAGTCTCCTCTCCAAGGATTGAACCTGTAACTTGGCTTGGTGGCTTGTCTCCATGGAAAGCAATGCCACAAGGCTTGTTTCCACTAGACCTGTTCCCTCAGAGCAGTTCACTTGGGATCGTCTTGGGCCGCTTCTGTTAATGGCGGACTGAGTTTCCATGCAGAGGTCCAGGCTCGCAGGGGTCCCCTACGTGAGCAGCCGACATCACCCAAACATGACTTGTGTTTTCTTGGCAAATAAAATCTAAAGGGTGCCTGAATTACAATTTTTTCTGCATGTGGCCAATCTCTCTGATTCACAAAAAGATGTTTAGTAACTACGAGTTTGAGGCGTTGTACCACGTGGATAAAGCTAGCATAAACAAGACACTGCTTTTGGGTTTTGTTAGCTTTGTCTGTATTTATTTTGTTTTTCTGCACCTCTATGCCATGTTTTAACATCTCGCTATGAAATGCATTTGGTTTGGATAGAATTGGATGCCGTATGCATTGAAAAAAACATAATTTTGAGTCTATGCAAGTGCTGTGCATCGAAAACAGGAAACAGCTGATGCTAACGTGTAGTTGCTTTGTTTTGCTAACTCTGTCGGCCCAACAAAGAAAGTTATTATCTTTGGAAAAACACCGGTTCTTCACAAGATCAAGTCAATGTTTCGTGAGGAATTATTACTTTGTCTTTGTATTGTTTTTTGCACTTTTGTTCTCACCTGAGTCTGCGTTCTCTCTTGTTCCTCTTGTCCAATCATCTCGCTCTAAACTGGTCTGTGGTCTAAAGTGAGCCAATTTACACTGTGAGTTAGTACATCTCGCAGCCCCCTTCGGACCCCTCAAATGGGCCAGTACAGTTCACTTTTGTGCAGTAGAATCACCTCGGACCGCACCCCTCCGCTCCACTCCTAAGGAAACACCCGTATAGTGGACTGGAGACAAGCAGGCGGTAATCTTTATCTGTGTTTTTGTAGTCAACCCATTTTTGAAGCTATAGGATTCTGCTTTAGACACGGAAGATTATGCAAACACAGAAAAAACACACAAAATCTTGGAATATAACCTGAAACCTCTGAGCTTAGAGGCGTGAGTGCCAACTACTACACCACAGTAACTCCAATACAAACTCAGTTATCCCAAGGAGAAGAGAGGTGATTTAAGTGCCAGCGGTGCAAGAAGGGCTCATTCAGCGTTTTCAAAATTACAACCATGGTCTGAAGAGGGACAGCTCCGGACAGACGGCACCCCGTGTTTTAAAGCGTCAAGTACAAAATTGTTGCTAGAATCTGTCCAATTTCCTGATGCCTGATGACTACTTGATGACAAAAACTCAAATCAGCTCAAGAGTGTGGCTGGGCTTTGTTTGTGTACTCCCTGACACATGGTTACGTACTTTAAAATGACAAAACAGCAAAGGCCAATCTTTAAGGCTGGGATCCAGACTGGTTCTTTAATCGTTATTACATATTATCTCTCAGTCTGGTCACCACTCGGTCTTCCACATCTCGGGCAAAACTCACGAGCTGTTTCCACTAAATGCATCACAAGACTGACCGCCGCCGACTGAGGGCGCAGACACTCGCTTTACTGACTGTGTTTTGTCTTTTATCTATGTGGAGATCGAGAAGAGACTGTGAGTTTGTTAAATCAAATTCCTCATTTAAGACCAACAGCAATTTATTCTAAGGAAGTGCAGCTAATTCCTGTTTATTATGAGATCGCTATTTAGCTCACATCAACATACACGTGTTTTTTTCTTCATCATGAGGGTAACTAAGCAGCAAATGATTTAACAGCCTAATGAGTTCAGATATCAAAACAACAATGCATGTAACCGGAAATTATTGTAAAGTATTCGGATGAAAATAAAGTTTGTGTGGAGTGTAGACGATACTGCGCAGCACATACACATGTTGAGCTGTTCTCATTCTCTACACCTGGTGCAAAATTACTGCGGGGGTTGTGGCGGAGCTGCATGTGGTGAAATCAACCTGTCAGTCAGACACAGCCGTGCAAACAAAAAGTTTGTTAATTTAGGTGACGCACGGGGAACGGACGTGCTTATTGGACATCTGTCAATCACACCCATCTGAAATCTGAGCGACAAGACCAAGGCCCATACGTGGCCAGGCAAACAATATTACACAGAAATCATGTCTTCCTGCAGAGTTTTCCAATCTTTTTTTTTACACAGAAATCATGTCTTACTGCAGAGTTTTTCAATCTTTTTTGAGTCGCGGCACACTTTATTTGGTTGTAGAAATACTATGGCACACAACCTACTACAACATTACCAAATCAGACCTTTTATTTTAAAAATGTGGCATATAGAGTAGCGAATATTGTCCGTACCTCTATCAGGTTGGCAATGGTGATTGTTTTTGTTTTGCTTTCTTTTTTGGTATATAAATATGTTGCAGGATGCTTCAAAGTGGTAATAATTAAATCCATTTTTTAATCCAAATCGGCATTGACTTTTTTCAAGGCACACCTAGCAATACTTCAAGGCACATTAGCGTTCCCCGGCACATTGGTTGAAAATCAAGGTCTTACTGCATTCAAAATCGTGTTCCAGTAGCGACATTCTCACAAAAACAAAATGTCTAAGTGACTTATGAGGCCCATCCTTTTTAACATCGCATTAGAAGCGTGAAACAATTACATGCTAATTCCTACAAGTGGAAACATGCACAATAACTCCCCTGCAAAAACAAGAGTGTATTTTTAACATAAAGTTCTTTGAAAGCATTGGATACAAGTCATGTCTTTCTATGAGCGCGCTGGTCTAAAAACATCCCAGCAAAGGCGAGGACTCCCGCGTAAAATTAACATCAACGTGCTGCAGCCAATTAAATATTTACAGAGACCCTCCCCTTCGACACCTCCAAGATGGGCTGAGGCAAACTGGGGATTAGCCCACGCTCGGTGCCCATGGCAGAAGGGGATTACACATTAACTGCCTGAGATCTCCTTTTGATCCCATTTATTCTGGATGGTCCAATTTACCGAGTCCAACCTCTGTGTCCACCTTTTTCAAGACCCTATTTTCGTTTCCTTCCTTGGGTAGTCCACCCCTCCCCCCAACCCGTGCGTCACCTGTCAGGGCTGGAGAGCTAGGGAGGCATGGAGGAGAGCGATGGTCAAGTGCAAGAAACCACCTGGACTCCACTCGAAGATGGATTTTGAGGTTGCTGGATCTCCGAGCTGACGTGTTACGAATGTCAACGGGATGTTTCTTGACAGGAAATCTAAGAAATGTCAAAGGAGTCACGGAGAATGAATAGTTTTGGATGGGTTCTGGTTATGTCATTTTTTTACCCTGCCTGTCTAGGAAAATCTGTCTGGGTAGAGGCTTGTGCAGGAATGATTGAAATTAGTGTTTACGGACTGTTACCCTATTTGACATTTGACTGCTAGTGCGCGCGCTGTCTTGGCACTTGGGTGAGACGGCATGGCTGGAGGCGGGCTATATTTATACGATTTCTGCATATTTATTTTGGCACACCAGAATTTTTTTGTCAACAGCTATTTTCTTTGTTGTATTTGCCTGAGAGTCGACCAACAAGTATTGTTCATTGTAGCTTCAACTGGCAAAGCTGTATCCCTGCTGTCTCTAACGTTTACACGCTCAAAGAAGTACGCTAAACAACCAAACTCAATTCGTCTTTGCCACACTATTCCCAGGTCAAAGAACCAAATAGGTAAGAGCGTCAGCTGAGTGACATTCTGGATTGTTTAGTAATTTAGCATCAGAACCAAACTTTTGCTGCTATAATTGCTAATTACACAGCAATCATAATATAACCAGACTTTTGGCAAACGTAGATAAGCGAAACCGTTTTTATTTACGTTGAGCGTTTGATTTTCAGACACATGACTTTGTTGTTTGCTCTCGGTAGTGCAAACAGACACATTGAAGATCCGGGAGTTTTTACTTTCATTTTAACATTTAAATTTTTACTTTCATTTTTAAAAGCTAAACAAAACCACACATGCAAGTCTGCGATGGAGGGGTCGTAGTTCTTCTCTGCTGATCTAAACCTAGTTAATACATGTCCAAATACATGTATAATTTTTTTTGCTGTTTTTTTACGGTGTGCAGTTGAATGCCTCTCCTTGTCGGCTCCTAGTCTTTATCGGACAACAGGGATAGAAGTATGCATGGACTTCTCCAGATGTGTTGTTGGGAACTTTGGAAAACTGGGTTTGAATTGGACTAGACAATTATCCTTTTTGATGGCGTGCATGAAATCTGTGCAGGATGCAGTGCTGATGGCCAGGACATCACCAAATACTGTTTTTCCAATTTCCTACATCTACCACATAATAATCTTACGACATTTACATTTACCAAGCTTTTCATTCAAGGTCACACAGTTCGTTCCACTTTTTTTAAACGTCCCCCACCGCTCACACAGCTTGAACTCTTGCGCCTGCCTCGTCAAAAGGACAGGCACATACAGGAATGTGACTGGGCCCTCCCCGTGAGCCGCAACATCTGTCCATTTCTATCACACACCTGCTGCATCTTCGCTAATGCCTCTGGCCAGTGTCCCTTTTCCCTTTTCTCCCTACCTCGTGCTTCCTCTCTCCTTGCTTCTTTACCTCCTCCCTCCGCTAATCTCTCTTCACACATCAATCAATAGAGCACTGCAGCCCATACAGTGCGGCACTTGTCCGACTTGAATGGGCAAACGGCCGATCTTTACCACTGAATCAAGTGTAAACGATTGAAGAAATAGCGAAGGCGTGTGGAAAACGTGCAAAAGAGGAAAAAAAGCAGACAACCCTCCAATTTCTCTCTCTTGTGCCCTGACCATTTTTGCTCGGACCGATGCCCAAAGCTTTAAGCACTTCCCGAATCAATACGGTAGTTAAAGAGTTACTTCCTCTCCTCAGTAAGCGCGCACACTAGCAGTCTCATACAAGCCCCAGTGGAGCGCTCTTAAATACACCCGGCGCACTGGTAATTTGACAGATTTGTGGCCAACTGCAGTCAACGCTTTGAAAAGGGGAAGTGTTAAAAAAAGACTTGATTCATCCCTGTAGCCGGCTTCAGAGCACCTTTGATGAAAACACACTTTATGAGCTGCAGAAAGTCTAAGTACATGGCAGAGCAAGGAGAGTTGGTTTAAAATACGGGCCGCTAGTCTTTCAGCGGGATTTGGGGAAAAGGTGTCTGGTGGTCAGTGGGAAGCGAAAGGTCTCGTAAAAATGGGGAACTTTCGAGGGAGCGCGTAGCAGCATTTGGAGGATATTTGCGAGTATGGAAACATGGTTGAATTGGTAATACGTCCACATGTTGGGGAAAACAATCATTATAATGCAGGGCGGAAACTATGGTAGAATGGAGAGTTCAGAAAGGCTAGGCTGAATGTATCATATGCTGACACCTTTCCTCTATGAAATTTAAACAATGCATATCAGTTATGATAATCATGATAATTATTACAGAAAATCAAAAAGGATTTATGAATATAGAGAAAATTAGACCGGTGTATCGAAAATTGTGACTAACCGAAGTCTGTGACTCCAGGGGCAATGTTTAAAAGGATGTCATTGCTGGACTGTCTTGATTGCTAGACCATATCTCGTCTGCCTGGACGAACTACCTCTTGACTGGTTCTGGTTCCACATTCCAAGTGGATGTGTCAGTCCTAGTTCAGCTGCAGCCTGTCCGTCCGTGGGAGTAGGATCTCTCCTTCACTGTGGTTCTCCCTGAGGTTTCTACTTTTTCCCATGGGGTTTTTTGTAGTTTTTCCTCGCTGCGAAGGAGGGTCAAAGGACAGGGGCATTCTAGGACAGTTATCTGAACTGCTTTTACCCGTGGCCTATCGAGGTAACTGTTGTTGTGGGACAGTTATCTGAACTGCTTTTACCTGTGGCCCATCGAGGCAACTGTTGTTGTGATTTTAGGCATTATAAAAATAAATTGATTTTATTTGATTTGATTTGATTTGAGCTTAATTTATTGCTCGACTAACAGTCAATAGAATAATAGGCTGCTGTCGCTTGTCATCTTTAAAGCCGTTCAAACATGTGTCCTTTGCAAAGCTGCATTTGAAATGTTGTTTATACAAAATAAATCGCTAAAATCTCTTTCTTTCCTTAAAAGAAAACAGAAAATTATTGATTATTATGTCCACCTACACTCCTAAATAATCTCCCTAGCCATTTTCTAACACATGTATAAAGTCTAACCAGCATGTATTAATGGGTCACAAAAAATCACGGTTGTTGTTGTCCAGTGCACCTGTGAAATAAAAATTAAGAAGGAATTTAAAATGATTCATCCTAATTATGCAAATGTATATCGCATAATCTTCACAAAATATGAGAGGTGTTGTTGAGTGAAACCTTAAAATGAAAATATGAGGTGGTCCCCCAGCAGCTGTCATATTTGGTGACCCATTCATTATATCGCTAGTTGAGCTCAAACATAACTGCGGACATGAGTGTAACTGAACATTCCTATTAATATCGCCCCCTGGAGTCACAGATTTCAGTGTAAAAAAACATTACATTTTACCATGGCATACTGGAAATTCTATCAACATTTTAAATTCTGAGAAACCTATTTCCAATAATTTTTGTTATTCGAATCTCATCTTAACAAATCAACTGTACATATTTATCATTCCGATTCAAAATTAACATGCATGTGCTAAAGCAAGTTCCTGGTTGCCTAGACAATGGCAATGAAAACATTTCTGATTCTAGGAAAGGTTGTCTGTCCATGCATGGCTTAAAGTGTTAACACTGCAAACTAATAATGAGGACTGTATTAATGAATGAATTGATATATAATTTACACAGTTATCCCTTAAAGCTACGTCCATAATTCATTCACCTGCGCCACTCGAAAATCCATATTTTACAATAACTCTGCCTTCTCGAAAAATACCATTTCCAAACACAGCATTTTTCTATTAATATTCCGTTATATAAAGCAAACACAAGCTACAAGGATACAATTTTGTAACCACACTTTGCTGTTGGGCTTGTACATTGAAGTGCTGTCACAAATAGCAATCTGAACAAACATTTCCCTTCACACAATAGAGCTCCCAATACACTGACAAGGCTCGTCCTACAGTTTACACTTAGCCTGTGAGAGCCCGCAATAAAAACAGAAATTACAGCGCCATGGTGACAGGAGACAGGAGAGAGGACGGAGCACAGGAACAGTTGTTTGGATGGACTTAATAGTGGCCTTAGAAAGAATGGACCATCAAAAAGGGTCAGTCAGTATCAGTAAGTAAGTAAGTAAGTCAGTATCGACGGGTGCACGCAACATGAAATGGTAATCGGCCGCTAGGAAAAATGTCAACAGTAGAACAAAATCATGTCAATAACGAATTTCAAGAAGTTGACTGGAGAAACATCAACACAGCGTACAAGAGGAGAATAACTTTAAGGTTATAGTAGATTTTTTGTTAACCGTATATGAAATTCGTCCTCTGCATTTAACCCACCGTCTCCAGATCTTGAGAAAGTTTCATGATTAGTAGTAGGGTGGAAAAGAGTTGCAACTAATCGGTTATTTAAATGATTGTCAACAATTTGGTGATCGAATAATTGTTACCTGGTCAGTATGCAGCCACTAAAACATGCCATGAGCGCAAAAAAAATCATTTATGACTCATACTAGGGCTGCAACTAATGATCATTTTGCTAATCGGTTAATTTATTGATTATTCTTTTGATTAATTGCTTATCGAAGTCACCTGTTGATAAGATTTTTTACTAAATTTGACACAGTTGAAGCTGAAGTGAAGCTGCTTGAGGATTCTGGTGGAGTATATTTATGAGACGACGCTAAGTTTACACATTTTCCATTTCCTTTTCATGCAATTGCGGCTCAGTTTGAGATATAAAACTTATTTTCTCAGCTCTCAGCATGTTTTCAAACCTGTGCATGGACCATGATTATTTTATAACTCGATTATCAAATTAGCTGACAAGAACAGATTAGCTGTGATTTACTGATTAACTTGTAGCACCCCAAACTCATGCAGACTATGAATTGCATCAAAAATGACAAAGAACGTATGTAAATTGGGTGTATTTCATGATGAACCGACTTTGTCTGTAAATGTACTCCATCTGGACGTTCTCAAATAGCATACATTTAGGTTAATCTGGGTCAAAATTTGAAAATATCACATATTCACTGGCTTTCCGCAATCTACACAACTATCAGAAGAAACATTGCTGCATGAATTGATCCGCAAAACCATCATTAGTTGCAGCCCTAATCAGGAGTAACTTGCTAACTTGAGGTTTAGCAAAAGTATTGTAAACGTGCTAAGTTTTAGAAAATCGTCTTTTGTCGTATCTGTGGAACTAGACAAAGTTTATAGTTTAATTGCTAGTATACTCTGTGTTTACAAGGAATACTTTGAAGTATGAAGAATGCTGCTGCTCGTTTGCTCACCGGCACCAGGAAATATGAGCATATTTCTCCCGTGTTGGCCTCTTTGCACTGGCTCCCTGTCGGCTACAGGATTGATTTTAAGATTTTACTAATGGTTTTTAAATGTTTGAATGGGTTGGCTCCTCCTTATCTCTCGGAGCTTCTGTCTGTTCATGCTCCATGTAGAGAGTTGAGATCAGCAAATCTCATGATCTTAGACGTCCCGAGATCACGGTTAAAACCCGAGGGGACAGGGTTTTCTCTGTGGCAGGTCCCAGACTCTGGAACAGTCTACCTTTGAGCATTAGAACAGCCCAATCTTTGAATATTTTTAAGACTTTGTTGAAAACCCATTTGTTTGCACAGGCTTTTAACACAAGCTGAGCAGAACATTTGTATTGCTTTTTTTTAGCTTGTTCCTGCATGTTCTGTTTTTGTCTTATTGTACTTTATATTGTGTCTGTACAGCACTTTAGGCCATTGTGGTTGTTTTTAAATGTGCTTTATAAATAAATTTGACTTGACTTGACTTGACAACTACCTTATGCTAGCCGTACGTAGCTATTCCTATTAGAAGTTGTGTGTGTCTGACGCTGACAGTAGCTTTGGTTTTGAGGTACGACGCACCAATGAAAAGAGTCCAGTTAATCGCGGGTCTATAGAAAATTCCAATCTTTATCAATGAAACTAATTTTTCACTGATTAATTATGACGATACTGCGTGTTCCAGTTTGCAAGAAGCTTTGTTAAGTCGAATGGAAAAACGTCTATCTGGTGGGCTACTGGTCAGCGAAACTATGAAACAGGAAATAACACTGTACAATTAAACCGAAGTCGGCTCTTAAATCTGTCAAGATGATGTGATAGTGTGTCATTTAGTGAAACAATAAATTTGGGACGTTGACTTTGCTGATGTTAGGAGTACTAGCGAGTGAAAAACATTGTGGGCTAAGCATTTTTATTAAATTTGAACAAAGTACGAAGTCGGCGTTAGGCTTAATAATAGATCTCACTTAGCCTTTGTCTAGCTTTCTGCACACCTAAGCTTTGCATATTCATTTTCCCCTTTCGCCATTCATTTGCTATCAACAATGCCCAAATATGGCGACTATGTAATACGCTCAAAAACGCTAATGAAAACAGCTAATTGTTGACGAGTGAATGGGACACAATTAGCGTTAGCTCAAAGCCGCTGGTAATGAGCAAATCTAAAATAAGTTCTTTGTCTGTGTTTTTTAGAACATGGAGAAGCACAAAGCGGGGGTTTGGGTGAAGAGGCGCTCCTGCTTATTTGGATCAACACACTCCAAACATCCAGCCGGGTGCTACTGTTGTGAAATGTAGTGATAATGAAGAACCCTGAGGTGGCAATGAAGCTAACGTGTGCGCGCTAGCAGGCATCTGAAGTGTATGGAGGCCAGGTTTATGTGTAAGTAAGCATTTTGTTACTCTTACATCTTACTTGATGTTACGTTGGAGCTCAGATTGTAACTGGAAGACTGTATTTCCAACTTCCTTTCAAATAAAATGTTCTTTGCAGTGCATTTTAAATCCTTAAAGGGGGCTGTACCAGATTTATACTGTTGTGAAACGGGAAAAACAGAACTTGTCCATGTTCTTGATTTTTTGCATGTGATAAAGTTAAATCTGTGTTGCTCCAGCACAGATATGTTGTTAAAGCATCTATTAGAGTGAAAATGAGACCACAGCACTTTCTCTGCATCTATTTATAGAGCGTTTTATCCTAAGAAAGAAGCAGGAAGTGTGCTGTTAGAATGCTAATGTTTGTTAGTTTTAGGAAACTTGTGAAAATTGCTTATGAACTCATGGAGGTTTAGGATGCTAGGTCTGCATTAGGCGAGCGATACATGTGATTGCTGAAAAGACTTCGACATGAATTAACATGAATTAGTTATATTTTCACGTTTCAAAACAGTACAAATCAGGTACAGGGCCTTTAAACTGCCTGTAACAATTTGTTTTCCATATTGTTAAGCACAATTTATTTTCCTCACTACACATTTATAGTAAATGCAGTTCTTAGTGTTAGAATGAGATCACTTATATATCGCTATATACCGTGACACTCACTCTGGCCCCAGAAATGTGTGAAAAGCGCTTATAAATTCATTCATTCATTCATTCATTCATTATGGTGAAAATATTGGATGCAAGGAATGTATCAGGTAAGTGATCAATTAGTTTGGGCCGCGGCAAACTGTTTAAAATGATCGAGTTCTGTTTTTCACGTTTTTAAGACAATAGAAATCAGGAGGGCTTTTAATACTTTTAATACTGTTTTTGTACAATCATTTTGAACATCATCAACATCAAAAATATCTTAATTATGACCGGCAATATACCAGTTATTGGGTTTCTAACTATTACTATTACTAATACTATTACTAAAGAACACTCAAGACAAAAAGGTTGGAAACCACTGCTGTAATGTACCTTTTTATTCCATTGCTTAGAACCTTTTATGGGTGGTCCAAAACATCTCTCAACATACAATTTAGCATAAGTATGTTTACTGCATATAGTGCTCTTTGACCAGATGTGCATTGCTCAGTTGAAGAGAGCACAGGGTTAACTTAACGATTATAGAACTAACATAGTTTTAGTTACAATAATTCACACAAAATCCATTTCCACGTATAGCGACGCTCCATCTAATTGTGAATCCGGCTTGGGAGAATGGTGTAGAAGATTCATGTGCAGGAGGCGGAGAGGGACGCTGAAGTCAGAGCCCAGGAGCACAGCGCTGTCAGGAAAATTCACAGCGGCAGCACGAGCTTGGAACAAAACAGAATTAGCTCACGGGACAAGAAATTGGCTAACACCTGCTTAGGATGGGGCTCCAGAGGGACGCAGCAGGAGAAGAGGAAGAGGAGGGGACCAAGAGCTAAACCCAGAACAAATACAATTCCGTGTGCATATTTTCATGTAGAATAAGTACGTTTTGTGTGGAGTGTGTCATGTGTTTTGGGGCCGTCCAGCTGTGAGGTGATTTGCATTCTGATCACATGGTTCTGGCTGTTTGTTACAGAGCAGCACAAATGTATGATTGGATTGGAGTGAGCGGAGATTTGGTACAAAAGGGCACAATGTAACCACAGCATTTGGCTACTTTTGAAAACAAATGTGACGTTTAATTTGATTCAAATTATTGTCTGCACTAGGGCATTCAAGTAATTCCTCTTTGGCAGCAGGCTTCATATTCATTAAAAACTTTAAAAATGTTTTGTTTTTTCCATATGTATCCTTTCAGACAAATGATGACATAAGGTACAGGCTCAAGAGCTGCTACTGACAGGTCGCCCACTGTCATTGAAAGATGGGTCAAATGCAGACCCAACTTTACCAGGGACAGTGAATACTTTGTGTTTTTATGGCGAACATGTCAAAGGATTATTCTATCTTATACAGAGTGAAAGTGAGTGGTGATATTTTTAGCATGTCAGTACCCTCCAGTTGCAATATGAATACAATCATTCACAGCATGATAAAAGTATATGCATATTTTGACCTACATGTATTTATTCTTTCACGTATGTTGCTCTATCCACACAGGGGCAGCCTATGCATTTCAATTAAAAATGTTGAGATTATCTTTTGAATTAATTAAACATTGGACCAGGTTGGCAGTTATGTGGGCCCCAGCCCCTAAAGTCCCACTCTCAGCTCCGCTCCTGCAGCAGCTGCACTCAGTTCAGGACTTCACTTTTATGTTGACATGTGATAGTTTGCACTACAGCCTGACCGGGAGGTAATAGCTTAGTCCACACTCATTTCGTTTCATACTTTCTTTGCAAATATGTGGTTATTTTTTTTTGTAAAATATAGACTCATCAGCAGCTCCAAGTGTGTTGAAAGCAATTCAAAAACTTAAAACTGTTCTTTAGGTCCAGAATCTGTCTGTGTGTGTTTGACCTGTGTGTCTCCAGCACACAGCGTCTCACAGGAGACAGAGGGAGAGTGCATGTGGTGAGATACAGACTCCACTTAGATTTAGTTTTATAAAGAGGACAAGGTCTGTCTATGTTGTCTGTTGTCTGACAACAAAGCACCATAAAAGCACAAGTTTGGCTTTCTCCGGACCCAAACACAGAAACATAGAAAGTTATTTTGTTTATCAAACACACATACTAATGAAACTTTGCTTAGAATCATTTATATTTAATAATCTTAAACTAAATATATTGGCCTATTTGCAGAAAAGTGTGAAAAGTGATCTTTTTCTTCAAATCATTCTAACCTTTTAATTTTGATTTCGCAGCACATAACTGTCATCCTCGCTCCTATAGCAGCCGTTGGCACTTGTTTCTTGCTTCCACATCTCCGTCTCACAGCAGATGGAGCCCAGATGACACTCCATCTTGCTGCTGATGTCACCTCAACCCCCCCCTCCTCACAGAATACCCAGACGGCCAGACAGTTACCTAGACAGCAACGTAATCGCACCCACGTCGCTGCATCGTGTCGGGCTAAATGGCTTTGTGAGTTAAGCAATCTACCAGCCTAAAGACATGCTCTGAGCTCGTATCTTTGTCAGTAAGCCCAGGTGGAGACAGGCTTTCGGTGCTGCTTTGGAGACACCGACGAGGCGCGTTTGAAAAGACCAATCGATACAAAGGCAATTTAATCTAAGCACAAAAGAATCAAAAATACAGAGGATGGAGAGAAGCAAGGTGAAGAAAATGTAATCCAGTCTCCAATGTAAAAGCCAGCGTATCACTTTTAAAGAGCGAAGGGCGTGACTAAAATGAACACTATGCTTAGTGCCCCACAGCGTAACATTTCAAAAAATACACTGAAATAAAAGCGTTTATTTATTTACAGGTGTTTTTCTGTTGCTCAATAATACTACCAGCCAAGCTATGAGTCAGTCAATTCACAGCTAAGCTGTTTTTGAACAATAAAAAAAGCTTTGTTTTAGTAGAATTATTGGTTGAAATGTTACACAAAGGGACTTTAAGTATTTAGACATCCAAAATGGTTAAGTGAGAATGTAGATGAGCCTACTACTCCATACAGCCTCTGCTCTTCTTACTTCTGCTTTGATCTCCGCAACAAAGTAGGTGTGCTTTTACGTGTTTTGTGCAAACTTTTTCTTATTTTCTCATTTTGTATGATCAGAAAATTGTATGATCCGAAAATCTGATTTACTTTAGTCAATGTCTAACCTGGCTCAGACCAGATTGATCTGTGTATCACTCTGAATTTAGTTCTACTCATTATCAACCTGGACAGGCTCTCGCCGAAAGCCACCGGGAAAATGCGTTACGTCCTGACGAACATTTGAACTGATTGGTCGCAGAGTCGCAAATGCGGAACAAGCTGAGAAATCAAGAAATCCAGTTGAGAGAAAAGCACCAACTTCTTTCCCATCCTCAAATGCACAAAGCGCTTCTATGTGCATGTTTTCAAACACAAAATAGTCCGTAAATATGTTGAAATAGGCCGAAGTACGTCTGTCGGTGTCACCATATTTGTTTAGGTTTATCCTTTTGACTTCCGTCCAAACCACAATGCAGCTCTGTGATTGGTCCAGCACATAGCGGCTCAAACCCAACAGCGGAAGACCACTCAAGAGTTTGTGAACTAACAAATATCGCAAGAATTCTAAGGCAGGGCCAGGTCAATGTCCACATGAATCTCATGTTGTTGAGTCTACCAAAAAGATCCAAAAACACAACCATACCTTCATCACTTTGAGCAATATGTTCAGGGTAGAGAAGTTACTGACAACTCATCTTGACAATATACTGTCATCCTTAGGTGCTATAGCCACTACCCAAAAACCAGTACCACCATTCACATTTATGAGCAAAGTCTTGAGTGCATTATCCAAATTCAACTTTATTAAAATGTGTCCTTTCCAAATTCTCTTAAACGTATTGGCGTAACAAGTTGCATTTCAATAAATGTGAAATGTAATACAAAACTGAAGCAAACAAACTTATCTTGACTTTATCAAAATCTAGTCAGTATTTTTTTCCATTAGGCGTCAGAATCAAAATCAGAGAAAAAGTTTATTGCCTTTGTCAGTGTACACAATTCACAAACTCGGACCTTGCGTCAGAGATTTCAACTGGTACCAACCTATCAATCACATTTAGGTGAGGTCAAAACCTTATTAAAGTCACCATCGAGTGTTTTGTTTTCGCTAATAGCTTGTAAAACTGGCATTTGAGCTAAAGCCTTACTAGCTTTATGTTGAGTTTTCTGAACTTGTGTTTCTCTGGTAAACATGTAGTGACCATTAAACGTCCTCTTTCTGATGTAACTGGTGATGGACAGACGTGGGACATACATATGATGAAATAAACATTCAATATATACTTTATTTGTAGGCCTTATGTGATGGAACGTTCAATTTGACGTATAACAGCAAGCCAAGTGTACCAACAAGCATAGCTAGAGAAATTTGCGTGGGCAGCAACAGACTGATGACGAAGCTGGCACCCATGTGGAACACCCCGGGGCGCCGTAGACCCAAACTAAACCCGTGACTACAACTTATGTGCGATCAAATCAACTCCTTTCGGCTGGTCTGCTTTTTATCTCATCTCATCAATTTCACGTGTTTTTCTCGAACATAAAGAAACCAGTTGAGGGTTTTCTTAATCTTGCAAACATAAACAAGTTTTGAGCCAGCGTAACTTATTGGAGAACCGCCTTTTTGGAGCCGGTCAAATTGGATTAACGTGCCATCGTGTGCAGTAGAAGAGGAGGAAAAAGGTGAATGAAAAGCTGACTATGGTGGATATAAAAACCTGTTGTGATCCAGGGTGGGGTTGTAAAAGGGTTATGGCACGCTTTAGCAGTCTGCATGGAGGCATCAAATGTGGAATAAGCCTATTAGTCCACCTGTGGTAATGGATGATTTGGGGGAGATCCAAGCCTTTTACATTCTGTATGGTAGAACAGGGGGTGGTCAGAAATTGCAATGAACAAGTGTGACAAAAGACTGGTGTGCGAAGAAATCAAAGAAATTGGAGGCATAGCAGTTTGGTTCTAGGATTTGCATGATCTGCTTGTGTTAGGGTAAAGAACATTGCCGCATTGTGAAATAGGGGAAAAACTAAAGACATTGATTGTGTGTTGTGGCTAAAAGGGTTCACGGTAAGTTGCGGGAAAAACCTCAACAGTTTTAGAATCTTGCACAGAAACGACTACAAAGAAGTACACGTAAACAGTACCTTCATGAGTGAAAAGGTAAGCAGTCCAGTCACTCCCAAAACTCTATCTAACTCTAAATATTCCTTCTCTTGTTTGCTGTTCTTCTAACAAATCCTTTTAACTATGAAGACACTTAGTCGACTGAGACACCGTTGACCAATTTATCACCTAAACAGGCTAAAGCCAAACTTAGAAGCGATTGGATCTAAAACCAATGAGCGGTGCTGCTATAGTTGATTATCTGTGCAGTGAAAACAATTTGAGGTGAACGTCTTAAGAGCTGAAGGACTAACCTATGACTTGACTTTTAGTGTTAACATAAATATAGATTATTTACATCATATACCTGAACATAAATGCGTGCATGTAAACAGCTCACTTGGAATCCAATTGAAATATTAAAAATTAAACATTAAACAGCTTATGTTTCATATAACATAGTTCTAGTAAGTATAAATTGGTGTTGCAAAATATATAGGACAAAGTTTGGAGGATATTGTCTACCAATACCAACTCCAGATACAAGTGGTCAGTACAAATACATAATCAAAAGAAGAAATGCTTTTTATTTCTGACTGCTAATGTGATTAAGACAGGGGTTCCTGAACTTTTCTGTCCAGGGCCCCCAAACTAGCCATGAAACCAACTCGGGACCCTCAATGTGAAATGAAAACAACAATAGTAATAAAAATATAATAATAATAAAAATAATAATAAACATTAAATCAGATTTATTGTTCATGTTTAATTGTACCGGTGACCCTATACACTAAAAGATATTGTTCGAATAAAAAATAGAGCAAATACAGTGTATATATTTATCAAAATAATATCTTGAAATCATCTCACGACTTCCAGCTCATTCCTCGCAACCTCCTGAGGTGTCCTGACCCCTACTTTGGGAACCACTGCTCTAGGATACAGATCTTTGTTGACCTCATGATGGTCTCAGCGGCTCAGAGGTGGGAGTATGGACAACAGTTGTATTCGAGAGTACAGTTACTGCTGAAGTACACAGTAGTGGTCCAAGAAAACTTAACAAGAACAGCATGTCATCTTATATCTAATTTGAAGTCAACAGAACTGGATGGGAAAGCACAAGATCTGGTATTTATTGACAACAAATATCTACAGAGTTGTGTAAGAAACATACAGTAAATATAACAACATAAAGCTTTTATCACTTGTAGACTTCCTCACAGTGGGAAGACGAACCAAAACATTCACTGAAGGAAGAGAACTGTGATGGTTAAATATATATGACTCAAGTGTAGGAGTTAAAGTATGGTATCTCTACTCTGAAAAGCAAGTACCCACTGCTGCTGACGCTATCGTAAATGATTCATTAATGCGTACACGTGTTGACACATCCTTGGAGCTTAAACATACACTGCACCTTTACTGTAAAACACAAATCTGTCACGCGCCCTTTTTACTAATCCACATATGGCTGAACATTAAAATTCAGCGAGCGAGCAAGTGTCACTGCACATCGCACACTTTTTTTTTTAACATATAACTTTTAACCTTTTTACAAGCTGTCTCATTATCTCCTCTCGCTTCTCACTCGCGCGCACGTCTTCATCTGGAAATGAACCGACAAAACATTTGCCAGATGTTTGACCCGCTGCAAATGCAAAATACTGTCATAAAAAAAGAGACAAAGTGTACGAGATATAGGTTTTCACATGGCTAGCTGTGCCTGCTGATTCTGATAGGTTTTTGTTGTGATGGCCGATAGCACTGTGGGTGAAGTTTCTTTCTATGGGGAGAATCAAACAAGATATCATGTGTAGGGAGGGGAATTGAGAAGATAATGTGTCATATGTATCTAGTTTTGTAAGTCTGTATTTAATCTAATTTCGATAAATCTATACAGAAGTGTTGGCAGCATTATGACTAAAACTACAATGTAATTTTGAATGATGTAAAATACATCATTTGAAGGTCAGTTTCAGACTTCTCAAATTGCTTATTACACCACGTTACCTGATAAACACGTGCATGGATCAAACAGGTCGGTTTAATGCTGAAGGACAGTTTTGTTCCATGTTCTTCCCATAAACAGAGGATGGTCCTGTCAGTCTCTTACCTCCGCTGCTGCTTCTGTGCGCCACATGTGCGCCTCATTCCCGCTCTTTTGGTTCTACTTTGTAGCGTGCGAAAAAGTGACTATTAGATCCACAGAGACTCAGCTTGATGTGTAGTCAAGTACACTTGACCAGAGCTGAAACTTTTACGTCTAGTAGGTGAGGAAGTAAGGCGCGTGGTGTCTGTGCAGACAAAGTATTTTAAAGATACAGAGGCCAAAAACGGCATCAACAAGCGCAGTCGTTAATGGAAGAGACATACTATTGTGAAATATAGAACCGGTTCAAGCAAAATCAGTTCTGCCTCTTAATCCTGTGGCTAGTTGAAAAATGTTTAACCAACTGCGCAACAGTCACCTTCACACAGCCAAGCAGTTGGAAAAGATACTTGAAAATTCCACTTTCCAAATGAGTGGATAGTTGTAACTAAAAATAAACTTTGGTGGTACATCACAGTTTGGGCGTATGTATGAACAAAGACTAAAACCATGATGAGCAAATGGTTTAATAAGATTGAATCAGGCTACTTAACTATTAACTACTTATTTAAAGGGTTAGGAGCTATGGTTAGGGTATTAATTAAGCAATCCCAAATCATTCCCAAATCATTATATTTGTGCATCATCAGTTACTGTCGTGAAACAGGAAAAACTGGACCAGTCCATGTTTCCGATTTGTTGCATATAATAAAGTAAAATTTGTTTTTTCCCAGCACAGATATATCGTAAAAGTATCTATTCGGGTGAAAATGAGGCCACAGTGTTTTCTCTGCATCTATTTATAGAGCTTTTTATCCTACGAGAGAAGCAGGTAGTGTGACATTAGCATGCTAAAGTTTGTTACCTGTGACGTCCGTGGCGCTCTAGGCTCAGAGATGCGTGAAAAGTTGTTATAAACTCATCGCAGTGAATATTTAGCATGCTGGGACTGCATTAGGTAAGTGAGTGACACGTGTGATTGATGCAAAGACTTTAACATGAACTAGTTCTGTTTTTCATGTTTCAAAACAGTAAAAATCAGGTACAGGGCCTTTAAGTCTTTGTTCATGCATGCAAATTCTAATAAAACTGTGGTTATTATAAAGTGTTGCCAAAATGTTTGATAAAAATGTTTTAGTTTTACTTTTTCTTTCACATTAATCTCCAAAAATGTTCTTTCTCCTCTTTACTGTTTGGATCTATGCCGCGTCTTCTATCACAGCTTGTATTGCGCGGACAGCACAGATGTTCTACCCAGCGAGTGAGGCATTAACTAGCGGAAACGCAACTTCCCATAACTCCATTTTTCAAACTTGCATTATGTTGTATCCTGAGACGGCTACTACAGTTTCTCCTTCAACCGTTTTGCTAAAATTAGCGACGCTCGAAAATAAATGAGTTTTCCGCCGCCAAGTTTGAACGACGATGAATAAATGGAAATATGGCTGTGTCGCATTGTCTGACTATTTGCTCCGTATATGCATATAAAATGTCATTTGTATTCAGATTTGCACATGCATAATCCACACTCTAAGCAACACTCACAAATGTCAAATATACATACATTATATTGTGATAAGGACAGACAGCCAGTACTCATTTTCAAGAAGTAGGGAAGCCATGATGGTGAAGCTCCACTTGTGCCACGGAGAAACAGTTCATGGTTTACAAAGATAACCCAACGGTAATCTCAAGCACTTGGCGTTACTATGGTGATTATGACACTGCCTGAAGGGATACCCAATGTGAATTATGAGCACTGGAGCAAGGTTGATCCAAGTCGGTCAAAATGGACAAGCCAACAGATCAACTGTTATTTTCCTGCTGTATCTCCAAGGGATGGAAATTATTCAAAAATCTTGTTCTTGCAGCAAACTTTCCTTTTTCCTTTTTTTTTACAGTCCCCCATTCTTTCATTTTTCATTTTCTCTTTATTGAAAACCAAACTTGAAGCCAGTCCATTTCATTTGTTCGTGAATATCTGCCCCTGACAAAGTATTGCCATCAAAACCATTCTTGATTCTTTAGATCTTCTGGCGCTCTTGAATCTCATCTGTGTAAAACCTTGATTTTCAACCCGTGTGCTGCGGCCTTGGGGTTTTGCCAGGTGTGCCTTGAAAAAAAGTGAAATTTGTGGATTTAAATGAATATTTTAGCATTTTAGAGTCTTCTGAGCAACTTCTTCACAAAAAATGAAAGATAAACAACCACCTTTACCAAATTTAAAGAACCAGACACAATATTTTCAACGTAAATACCAATTTCTTTTACTAAATGGTGTGATTTTGTAATGTCTTAGAGTGCAGCAGAATATTTTCAACCAAAAAAGTGCGCCATGACTCAAAAGAGGTTGAAAAACACTGCTCTAAACCATATAAATGGCTTAATTAAACATGCACCACACAACTTTTCAGGCGGATGGTCCAGCACTTACGTTTGTACCTGACATCTAAAACAAGATAGTAAAACAGAAGTAGAAAATAAGTTAAACAAACACTGCAGGCTACGCAAACATTTACTACTGATACAGAGTTTGGGATCATGCAAAACTGATTACCTTTCTTTGCTAATTGTAGTGAGGTGAATTGAACTGTCCTTTACCTTCCTCTAATGTTGGTAAACAAGCTAGCTAAGCTTTGCATTGTCGGAGCAACAATGGTGAAACTACTTTCAGTTCATTTTACCATTTAGAGTTCATTTGAGCTAAAGGGTTAGGGTTAGGGTTAGGGTTAACAAAAGCTCCAATAAGCAAAGAAACACACATTATCAGTTGTGCTGCCCTTAATTCACTGGCACTCATCACAATGTAGAGTAGAATGACAATGATGTCAGTGCATAACCTTAAGATAACCAAAATCAAAAATTGTTTGCTGGGTCTGACCATAACGCAGGATATGCCAGTAAACATTTTTAAAATATAGAGCTCAGATCAGGCCCTCAAAACTATCTTATCCAGCCAACAACCCATCTTCCAAATATTAGTATATTTTCTCTTGTTTACTGGTTTAATCCTGGGTTATTACTCCTTTAAACTTTTTTGGTCCTGGTTTACTAGTCCTCATTTAAAACGGCTTTAGACCTGGTTTGGACCTGATTTGATTACGGTTCAGTTCTGGTTCAGACCCAGTTGTATCTTGTCATATTTTTGTAGAGCAAGGTTGGTGAAGCAGTTTGTATTTTATTTTTCAACAAAAATCTAATATACTGATCAAGTGCTGTGGATATTTTGTGCAATTTTCAAATTTTGTTATAAGTGGTCGTGCACCTCTAGCCCCGAGGCCACGTCCCCTGAAAAATGTGGCCCTCGGAAAAATTTAATTGGATTGCTCTGTTCAGTATAGTTTCTGTATGTTACAAACAAATAGCAGAATGTGAAAGTGTAACTAGACAGACTAGACTAGACTAGACTAGACATCTTATTGCAAAAAAAAAAAAATGTCCTCACTTTTACAATGAAAATGTAAGGCCTAAATGCAGGCCTACTCAAAAAACATCAAACAGGACAGGACTGTTTGTTTATCTGCTTTACAATTGCCAGGGTACAGCTTTTCACATATAGAATTCAAGCATCTACAAAGTTGACTCACAGGTTAATTCCAGCGCCTTTATACTAGACCCAACACAGCACTGTTTTTTTTGCATTCACGAAAGAGACAAACTCTCTCAAGTGTACATTCTGAAATTATCAAAATAATGTTTCTCTCCCAATATGCAGTTTGAGAATGTGAAAAATTATCTCAAGAATTGGGCAATTCCTACACTGTGTACTTTGTTGGAAATTTTGGCCAATTCAGAAGTAATTTCAGTATTTTAGGGCAAGTTGCATCACGTAACACAATATAAAAACGCAAGTGCATTCATGTCTCATTCACTTGATCGGAGTCCAACTTCCCAGAGACAAACATCGATGTTGTGAGGAAAAGTCTGTTCAAACTCGTGCAGTACACTAATTATTTAGAAGGGTCACATACAACATACAACACCAGCACGAAGAATATCATGTCCGCACATTTAAAATACTTCAAAACAACAAATTGAAGACTATTAGTAGCCTGACCAGCCATTGCCACTATCTTTAAATATTTTTCAGTTTTGAAAGAAAGTGGGTATGGGCATAAGCACTAAACCCCCTACTTCCTCTATTTTGCGGCAACCGAGCCAATCAGAGCCGTGAGAGGAGAACGTCACATCCCGTGTGCCACGATTACAAGCCATAACAAGCAAGATGGCGTCCACGACAGAGAAAATGTTCGGGGCTTCCCTCTTTTAAAAGACCAGGAAGTGTAGTTAGAACCACAGGCAGAGGAAGCTTTACAGCTCTCTGCTGCCTTTCGCACATAAACTGTACTTTCGTGGCGCTGTCGTCATGTCGGCCGTTCATCTGATTGACGCATATTTGTCCCGCCCTGCTGAAGTCAAATTATGTGACAGCATCTCCAGACTAATCGACAGTTAGAATGGAGGCCTGGCAAGACTATTAGGGCTCTTTAGTGTGAAAATGTGTAGAGTACAGATTTCCGAGTTTAAATTTCAAGCATTTTCAAGCACTTTTTCCTAAATTCAAGCACTTCCCCAACCTTGAAAAAAAAAGTTGTACATTTCAAGTTCAACTGTACGGACCCTGAAGTTTCTGTGACAGAATCAACCTTCACCAAACACTCAAAAACCAATCTGGACTGCTCCAAACAACATTGCAGGTTAGGAATCCCAATCACCTTCCCTACACCGCCTCTTATTTCCATTCCATTCTCCCTTCTTCTCTTGCTATCCACTTGGCCACCATCCTGCCTTCTCCATGCTCCCTCACCCCCGTCTCTATGGCCTTATCGTCACCGCTCCGCGCTTGATCCTCTGCCCTCTAATTCAGCGGCCCATCCGAGCATATGGCTTTCACTGAGAGGACTGATCCCTGTCACCCCCGGGAGCCCCTGTGCGAGCCGCTAACCCAGGAGACGAAGGGAGGAGTGGGGAGAGAGGCGAGATAAGACAGGCGGAGGTGGAAGGTTGCGCAGATGTTGTAGAATACAGAGAAATGGACGACAATAGTGGGGAAAGATATGCGCAAAATGGCGGAATTCCGTACGGGGTGTTTAAAGCGATGTAATGGATCGTGCTGGGTGGTACGGGTCATTTTGGGTTCGGAGAGATTATGGTTAACAGACGGATGGATGAAAATGGAAAAATGGGCAGAAAATGTTGAAGGAGAACCAGTGATCTGACCGGTTTCAATACTGTCAGCAAAATATAGGATCTGGATTAAGAAATTGAAGATTATGCAAATTACAAATCACAACAGGCAGTATGAATGGGTATGAATATGCTATATACATTAAATTATATTCACTTTGATATGGATTGCAGGCCATTTCAAGCTTTTGTGACCGATGACATTATGGTCAACACTTAGTTATCGAATGAAGACATGCAGGTCAAATTAGAAGTCTAATCTGTGGAGAAATTACCCAGCTCACAATAAGAATGCTAGTGTTTTTAGCAATATAAACCCTATAATTGGCCAATTGCCCAATAGACTCGTTTCACACTGAACAAAGCAAAGCAGCAACAGATCTCTAGACAAGCAGATGACAGACTCCAACACCTCAAAAGTTACATAAGCCACGTCTCGACTGGTTTATCTGGCAGATTGGTGCGGTCTGAAAGTGTCTCCAACTGTTTTAAGTGAACCGTACCATCTCGTTTAAAGGACAAATATTAAGCAAAATTGACCTTTTTGAGCCATGTTCTATCATTGTTCCATCATCAAAAACATACCTGAAGTAGCATTTAGGTTGATTCATGTTTCTTTGATGAATCCTCGTTTGAAAATCCTCTCCCACACTGCGTTCTGACCTCCTTCAATGTGTGACGTAGATGATGGTTGATGTCTCTTATCCCAGAATCTTTAGCTGTTTTAAGTCCTTAAATCATCGCCAGACTCGCTCTGAACATTACTTTCATAATCACGATAACTACAACTTTGTCAGATCAACTTTTTACTGCAATGCATAGTGGGTGTGTAATTGCCTCTACAGCCAGTAGATGGAGCCACAGCTAAGTTAAAATGGCATCTCCCAACGCAGATATTAAGTTAAAGTTTTCTTTGTAAAAGCATTTTATTTTTAGTCTAAAACATGACATGTCAAACTGAAGACACTCAAGAGCAGGTTTAAAGGTCAATAACAATGTGAAAAATGCATAATATTTTTCCTTTAAGCAATCCAAAGCAAGTGTTACCAGCTTTCAAAATGGACTGGCTTGCATTTGGCTCCCTTGAATGCTAGCGAGATCATTGAAAGAGAGAACGCAGACTCAGGTGAAAACACGACAGAAAAAAGCAGACTTGACTTGTGCGACAATAACTGTATATGTTGAGCCGACATGGTTAGCAAAACAAAGTAACATCACATCAGACAAACCCATATAGAGACGTTGAAAGGCAGTGGAAAAGCACAGAGAAGTGAAATAAATTTAGAAAAAGCAGATGATAAACAGGAAGTAATTTCCTGTGTGCTCTTGCTTTAGCCATGTCTCGCAGTGACACAAACTTGGGATTACTATATGTCTTTTAGTGATGTGCCGACAGGCCTCATGATTAAAAAGTATAATTCAGGTATATAAAGGTAAATAATGTCTGTGGCAATGTCTAGTTCTTTAAATTTGGTAATAGTGATGGTTTTGCATTCTTTCTTTGTTGCAAATGTTGCTCAGGACACTCCAAAAAGGTAAATTACTATTAAATTAAATCCACATTTGTGAATCTGTTAACTCAAACTGGACATTTTCTTAAGGCACACCTGGCAAAACCTCAAGGCGCACTAGTGTTGCCCGGCACACTGGTTGAAAATCAAGGCTTTAGAGCAGTGGTTCCCAAAGTGGGGGTCGAGACCCCCCGGGGGGTCGCAAGGGATAACCTGGGGATCGCGACATTATTTCAAGATCTAATTTTAATTATTATTAAAATGAAAAACTGTATTTTTCGGTTAAATAGGGTCCAGTAAGATAATAACCTATTCAAATAACCAAGATTAAACCTGATTTAACATGCTTGGACAATTGAAATTATTACCATATTAATTTTCATTTAGCATTGGGGGTCCCGAGTCAGTTGCAAGGCTATTATGGGGGTCCCACCCAGAAAAGTTTGGGAACCCCTGCTCTAGAGTGACATTAGCTGCTCACACAGAAGTCAGGCCCTGAGCATAAAGACACATTCTGCCCTGAATAGAACCGTGTCAAAGCGCTATAAAGCCTAGTGGTCTGGTGGGGCAGGGCCAGTCAAAACATAGCTGTATAGCGCACCTTAAATCTTTAACATTGTAATACATGCTTTACTGCTTATTTTGTTGCTAATGAGATGCTAATCTAAGTTCTTACGTTGCCTCTTTCTTCTGTGCCTTCTTCCTCTTATGTCTCTCCATCGTCTCTCGCCATCCCTCCATCTTTTTCTCTGTCACTAATGAATTTTGGGCACTCTCAACCGCAGATGGTGCCGTCCACATGCAGCCAGTGGAGGCAGCAGCGTCCTGGCTTCCCAAACAGACGAGAGGGAGAAGAGGAGTGAGACAAGAGCTGAGTGACAGAGTGTAATCACCTCTTATATAAAAGCAGCAGGATTTTCAGCACCTAATAAAGCCCACTGCCACTGGAGCTGCTCCAAGTGTCTTAAATCTGGCTCTGACGCATTCTAACACATCCAGGTACAGACTGTAAAATGAAGAGCTTTAAGAGGTAAGATAGACTAGTGCATATGGACATGTTCGTTTTAGATGGCAAACGAAAAGAGACGTGAGAGGAGAGGAGCCCGACACTGAAGGGTATATTGAAACAGCAATGTGTGTCGCACTTAATATAGGCAGATTTTCATCGACACATGATAAAAACAACATTTGGCAACAACTATAACTGACATTTATGACTAAAATTCTCTCTCTACAACATTTACAATAATTCCGATCCAAAGCAAACCATTTAGATTCTAAGTTTATCTATTTAAAAGACATACAGTATAACAGAGAATATTTAGGGGTCAACAAGAATCCATCTTGAATCTTTCCCGCTGCTGCGTTTGGGCTCAAATCCAATTGTGGTTTTGGACCGAAGCCAAAGGTGAAGCACCCACAGAGAACAAACATGGCGGCGTCAACGGATGTACTTCGACCTTTTTTAGATGAAATACAGACTATTTGTTTGCTTTATATGTGCAGAAGGAAGAGATTGCGCATTTTTTGGGGAAAAGATGTCTATGGATTTTCTGAACATACATTTGTTATCTTTAAGTTCAAATGACTGGTTAGACTACACATTTCACTAAAAAGTACTGAACATTAATATATTGAAGGTTTTATTAAAAGGTTTGACAATTTAGGTGACGTTTATAATGTTGCTTCCTGGTTGGACATGAGCAGCAGACACATATGACGTACATAGAGGTCATTCCGTTAATGTTACCATGTGAACATTTTGTAAACAAGGGCCAAAATCCATATAAATTGTACAATAGTTATGATCTGACCTTTATTTTGTTAGATGATTGTTTTAAACTGATCCCAAAATCAGAAAATCGTGTCCGTTGCTGTAAATTGTCCCTGCTCATTGATGAAATAGACAGGTATTCGGTTTTACCTTTCGCATTTCCTTGACAAACTGCAACTGACTGATGTAAAACTAGGATAAATATTAGCCACAAGTTCTGTCCCGCCATAACAAAGTCATAATAACAAAAACATGAGAACCTGGACCTGCACTTTAAGTTCAGGAGCAGGACCACACCTCCCGCACGCCTCTTCCTGTCCTTACTCTATTGCCTCTTTTTGCTACGGATCGGCACTTCTGTTGTAATAGTACTTCTGGTCAAACGGCGAACAAGTGAAAAGTCTCACCGCTAAAATAATACATAACATAGATAGACTTGTGTAAAATGTTCAATATCCATGTGCACCAACAAGTCAACAAGTCACCGTTTCTCTGGGTGGCCTGAAAACGGCTTTGTAGTCCGTGTAGAACTTATTTGCTGTTGAGATCGGCAGCCCTAGGTAAACCAATACAACTGAAAGAAAGATTACAACGGATGGCGACGCCCACGGCAACTTCCGGAATACGGTGAATACCACTCGCTCCCTTTGTCCCCGTCGCCTCGTTTATGTGCCATCCCCTTTTTTACTTCTCATTCCTTCGATCTTTCAGGATTGGCTGTTACCAAACCAGAGTCCGAGTGCCAATTGCCTCTTCAGAAGCCCCGAACCCGCCTTCAATATTACTCGAATATCACTTTGTCAACCATAATCATTGTGTTCATCCATTATAAATTCATGCGGCTGTGCTCCTTACCAGTGAAGCAAAAGTTCGATTTCTCTGCCTGGCCCTCTGATGTTAACGTCTGAACGCTCCGGCTTTTCCCGATCGCTTTCAAAGGGAGCTGCCTGGGGATAATGTTTAGAACTCAAATCAAGAGTGCTTATTCATATCAATCTAGCTCCTGCCAACTTAACCAACGCTGCCTGCTTATCCAGTGTCAAAAATGAGAATTTCACCAATCGTCAACTCCTCTGCTTTGAAAATTGATATCCAATGACACGTGGATTACTGCGAATAATGAAACTCCACACATACTAATCTCGTTTCAGTGTTAACTCCAGGCTCTGTGTTCCCGCTCCTCCCTTCGCTTCTACTTATTACCAAATCCTTTCACAAAATCAGTTCGAACTTCTCTGGCTGTGAGGAGGCCTTCGGGCGAGCCATAAAGCCCTACACTATACTATACTACGCTACTCTTACTGCTGCTTCTCTTCTTTCTTTTCCTCCATCTCGCCCTCGGTCACAAAGAGCCAAGCGTGTGGGAGGCTGCACCTGCAATAGTGGCCGGCTTCAACCAACACAGAAAAATGTTTTGTCCTGAAGAAAAGGTTTCAAGGTTCTTTGCCTCAAATGCTTCTGAATGATTCTGTTCAACTTTCTCGCACTTGTGGGTTTTCGCTTGAGAAATGCTTTAGCTCGCACAAGAGTTAGTTTTTGCATTCTTGACGTGGTAGGTCATACTTGCACTAAGAAGTTTGAATAAAAGTTTAATTAAACGCTACAGTTTTTTAACTCATGAAAAACATTCACTTTGGAATGTGGAATGGTTTGCTTTGAAATCGGCAGCTGCTATTCAGGTTAGCTTTCAATTATTTTAATAGTTTCTGAACATTAAATGCCTGAATGCATTTGAAGAGAGAACAAACGTTATAGTCTCAAGACCAAATCAACTTGTATTTGCGCTGTCCTTCAATCTGCAATACAATTCTTTATAAATTGCACTAAAAAAGAGCACTACTTGTTATCTGGTTGTCTGCTTGGAGATGTTATTGCTTTCCCCAGTTGGACACATGAATAAGCCTTGGCCAAGTTACGAATCAGATCTGTGAAGTTGTGACCTAAGACAGGAAATACATTGAACTGTGACATTGCAAAGTGATCTATTCATGAGTTTGAGGTAAATGATTCCTCCTTGATTTGAAAGATATTGCGAGGACAGTTAATTTTTTTTCTCAACCCAGTAATGCCCCACGACCGCTACTTTGATGAGGTGGGTTTAATAGCAATTTCTTTTTAGAATATATTATTTTCACAATTACAATTAGGGTAAGGTTAGGTTGGTTAAGGTTAGGGCTTTGGGAGAGGTTATCTAAGGTTAGTTTCGGTTGCGGAGGGATGGTCTGCTATGATTTTTCATTCAAAGTTATGAAGTTTTGCGCAATGGGTAGGGTTAGAAAAAGGTTAGGAAAACTGGTTAACATTTGAGAAGCAACAGCAAATGAAACATAAACCAATAAAAAATGTAACAGCTTAGGCCAGTTTAGCAGCAGAAGTCAACTCATTTCCATGGCAACCAGATCACCTCCATCCCTCCGGACCTGACTATCTAGCACTGCATTGTGAAAAGAAAAAAAGATGATGCTATGAGGATCTTTTCCGATTCAAAAGATATATTTGATTTGAACATCACTACAGAGGGATGCTGCCGTGCCAAATTCATCAAATCAAGAATGAAACCTTACGCCTGAAACCCGTACACAGAGGTTAAATTGCTAAACGGTAATTTATTTATTTTTAGGACTAACTTCCTGAATCTAAAAATTAAACTATAGCATACTTCTCTCTACCCAAGCCATGAAATTAGTCAGAAGGTTGTTTACCACTTGCCTATTGCATTTCCATTTGCATTTTGTTACGTTTTCAAACTTTTACATTAAGCAATTAATAGATTTGCTAGCAAGGGCTTCTATGCTTTTTTGCAACTGACTGAAGATTAAATGTAAAACAATTTGCAAAGACGGCACAAAACGACACCTGGATATGAGGTGTGACATTTGATAATTATGCACGAATACATTTAAAACACCTTCTAAATAATGCATTATTCTATGTTTCACACTTTCGGAACACGGTGTAAGCTCAGCGCGGTTCACAGCCAGCAGCCGTGTAGCATTGGTAAATTCTACACTCGAGCAGCTCGCGCTCGTCTCCCTCATGCACATCCCTCCCTGTATGTTTCTTTCTTTCTTTTTTTCCTTTCTAGTGTCAAGTGCACACAAGCCAAGCAAGGTGATGTTACCACTTTCCCAAAAAGTTAGCTCGCAGTCAGAGGGGGCTGAACTTGTGGCTCCAGTGCACCGGAGCTCCACTCACCTGAGGCGCTTTGCAACCAGGAAGATGATGATGATGCAGTTTGTGTTTAGAAAGGGACAGAACGGGAGGAGAAAGTGTCGGATGGATTGTGTGGTTTCAAAAATGTTTAGCAAGGCATGTCTCGAGGGCGGTGCAGCGTGGACGTCCTTGGGTTAGCACCATTAAGCTAAACAGTCGCTGGAAATTAACAGAGAACTTTCGGGCACAGGATAAAGATGGTGTGTGCAAGACTTTGTAATTAGCTCAGATGTCTATGGATGTAAGTACTAATGTGTGGGGATGTACATAATACTTTAAGCAGATGTTTGAAATCCAAATTATTGCTTTGGATCAATATACAATGCATTATTTATTAGGCTTCATTTATGTATTGAAGGTCAACATTTCCTTTTGTTTTATGCATGATGCCTTTTTATAAAACCTAATGCGAAAAATAAACATAAGCACCACATGCACGAGTACTAAAACGAAAAGCAGAATAAGAACAACTAATGTCTGCAAACTCAGACCGCTGCAAAAGGGAAAATCACGTTATGTACTGGGACGGAGCCAAAGTCATTGAGACAGAGGACAACGAACACCAGCGCTGGATAAAATGAGGCATTAGAAATCCAGAAACGGAAAAAAAATCTCATAGTACACTAAACCGAGACAAGAGGGCGTTCATGCTTTCTCATACTTGGGATTAGGGCTGCAGCTATCAATTGTTTACTTCGATTAATCAAGTAATCGGATCATTTCTGTAACATTCTGTGAAACATTTTTAATCATTTTAAATCATTTTTATATAAAAGTTATAGATCTTTGTAATAAACAAATGATAAACAAGGAGCTTCTGTCTGAAATAACACATTTTATTCTTAATTGCACATCAGTGTCTCATAAACTGCACTATTTCACATCAAACACAAGTCCAAATGTCCATGAGTGCATCTGATCTGAAGCATTTCAGTCTCTTTGATCAAATTTACTAAATTACTTGTTCATTACATCAAAACATGGTTCTGAAGGGAATGGTGAAGCTGTGGAAAGGAGTCCGCCTTCCGTCTTCCATAGAAACTGTAGAAACTTATAACGTACAACATACAAGCGGAGAGACAAAAGCGTCATTGTAGCACTAGCGTTAGCTCGTAGCTCCGTGCGCCGTTCACTTTAGCCTCTCTGTCTTCGCCCGTTATCTCAAACTTTCTGTTTCTGGTTTCGTCCTCTTTAAAAGAAGAAAACTCCGCTCCATAGACACACTCTTCAGTTTAAAATAGGACACTTTCACTCCGTTGCGGCTAACTAATGGCATGCATCCAACTGAAATGCCCTCCGTGTGAAACATGCGTCACACATTAGTTCCGCACAGATTCACACAGTTTTTATTAAATATGTTAATTAAACGAAACATCGAGGCAGTAAAATAATAATCAAAGCTTTTTTTGTAGTTGAATTACTCGATTTACTCGATTAATCGTTTCAGCCCTATTTGGGATACTGTTGTGAAGAAGTCTGCAGAGGGCGCTACGGTCCTTCCTCTCCAGGACGAGACTGTGTCAGAAAACACGCCGAGACTGTATAAATCAGCCTCCAAGACATGACACCACAACAACATGAGACTCTTCTGAAGATTACAGCAAACAAGCAGTCAAAAACGTGTCAAAGTGTCTTGCAAACACCAGTCTGATGGAGGACTTTACAGTAGGGGTGCAAGATTAATTGCCATCAAATCAAAATCGCAATTTGAATGGATGTAATAAGCAACTTTCCTCCACAAATAAAATATTCTTAATCTGCATTAAAACTGCTAACAGCGTAGTTTAGACCTGGACAAATATGTTCTGAGATACATGTGATTCTTTTGTTAGTTTGTGAGTTCATAGGCCTATTTCAATCTTTTTGTCATTTCTCCTAGAAACATTTAAAATCTGAACTTAGAACACTTAAAACATAAATTGCAAATCTAATCACAATGTTTTCCCCAAATTGTGTAGCCCTAAGTAAAAGTGTGTAGACAAATTCATCTATTTTGGATTATAGCCACCTCAAATTCATTCAACTCAGCTTAGTTTTTTTTAATGCAATTGCAATACCATTTTTAACCAGCAGGGGCACACATTACATCCACCACCTTTAAAGGTCCCATACAATTTTTTTTTTTTTTTTTCCAATTCAGTGCAACGTAAACGCAGCTATTTGAGTTTAAAGTGCCTCTGACAGGTTGCAGTTGAATGTTAAGATAATTATATTTAAGGTTCTGCTAAAGATGAATAAATAAATAAAAAATCCCAGTTTGTATATTTTTAGGTTTCCTGGTTGTAAGTCATGACATCACTAGGAAATTCTGCAGATGTTACCTAGCAACTATGTCATAAACTGGACTTAAACTCCTCTGATGTCACAGAAAATATCATTTGACAAATAAAAATATACGGGAACATCTTTGTTTAGTCTAATTAATGTTTAAAGAATCAGAAAAAATTGATTTTTGGTTGTAAATTGTCTCTGGTGTGTCTCCCTAGTGTGATGTCATCATGTTTTGGAATTCTGCTCTATTTCCTGTATATTTAAACATATTTTTCAGCTTTTCTTCACAAACTGACACTTGATTGGTGTAAACTATTACATTTTCAATAGGATATCTTCTTTACGCAAATCTCAAAAAAAGGCTACAGCACCTTTAAGTCACTGTGTCAGTACACTCAAGTACGTTCCAAAACATTTGTAATGCAACCCTTAGTTTTAGTGCACTCTAGCGTCTACTTGTCGATACGAAACGTGAATTAAAAGCACATTAACACGGCGGGCCATTTGGGTTTAAAGCAACAGCAAATGGGAATGTTTTGAGCCGATTCTAAATGAAAAATAAATGCATTTAATCAGAATGCTCTTTCAACACTAATTAACAACTCGTTTATCTGCACTGTTTTGATCAATTGTATTCTTCTCATTAAATGTCAGTTAAAAAAAGAAGCTCGTTATAATGGCGACTAAGTTCTTATCTGCAAATTGCTTTCGACTGCCGTTACAAAAGGGCCAAAAAACATATTCAATGCAAAAAGTGTAGTTCTCGGATGTGAGCAACAGCGTATGGTTGGAATTTTGCTTTTAGATTATGGAAAAAAACGATCTTTCCGAAGCCATACTGGTTTGGTATTCTCGACCAATTGGTAGACAAATGGTAGTCTTAAAGGATCTAGTGCCGTCTGGAAGCCGTCGACGAATCCTTATATGTTCTTAGGATCTTATGTTCAAATCCACACTCCCTAAGCTCCACCATGCAGTGTGCAGATGTATATGTTAGCACGGGCGCTAATCTTTATCATATCTCCTTAAACCCCAAATGGCAGTAGATTCAGGCAATGCTAACTTGAGCGATTTGAGTTCGTCATTGGTTGGTGAATGGAAGCCAGCAGCAACATTTCTGACCGAATATTGATGATTTGGTGTTGAACAAAAGCTGCAACATATCGATTTTGAAATCAAAAGTTAGGCGTAAGATGCTATAGTAAGCAATTCAAGATAATATAAGGGTTTTCAATATGAAACTAACTGTTAGAGACTTTCAAGAGATTCCAGAATTTTGAAAAATATTCTTGACTCAGGTCCATGCTAAACTATTTTAAAGGGGGACTATGTATGTTTTAGGTGCAGAGTTTGAAACCTTTTTTTCTCAGTGAGAATGTTATTTTGGCTGAAATGGTCCACAAAATGGCATAAAACTCAACAATCTCCAGTGAGATAAGCAACTCAAGCAATGGTACTACTTCATAATAACTACACCATAATTAGCCTTAACAAAGCATGAACACAGACTTAATTGATAGTTTTTTAAGTATGATTCAGGATTAGCAATTTAGGGTTAGGAATTAGGGTTAGAGTATTAGTTAAATAGTTATTAAGCCTGAATAATTCCTAATAAACTATTTGTTCACTAGGAATTAAGCCTTTGTTTATGCTTTACTAAGGTAGGAATAAGTTTAGTTAATATAAAGTGTTACCAAATCAACCAAAACAAGTCTTTTTTGTCAATAAAAACATGTGATTTAGTAAATGCAAGACAGATCATTTAAAAATACATACTGTGGAACATTTCAGGCAAAGCAAAAACAGTTTCATGAGACAAGCAAGTGACAGAAAAATGACTACACCTTTAAACATTTACATAGATATACTTGCTCTTTGAAGGAAAGCCCACAAACAGAAAGGATCCATTCATTTCAATGTAGGAGAGCTGCTTTTACACCCACCGTTCAACAAAATCAAACATTGAGCTTAGCAGTTATATTGGGACAAATACAAAAACATGGAGAAGAATAAAGGGGTTGAACAGTCCAAATTTGTATAGTTATCCAAGAATGCTAACGTTGGCTGCTGGCTTAAATGTTTCGGCGGTGCTGTATTTTAGCATCTACTGAACAATCCGTTTGTTTTTCAGAGGTAACGACATGTTAACAATGTCTGTTACAAGAGTCAATTAGTTGCGCTAAAAATACACATCATTTGTCTGGAAAACGCATGAGAAGAAGGGAAAAAAATGAGTTTCCCCCATAGCAGAAGACGCCCCCCTAAAATGACATTTTGCAGACTATATCTACACTCATTAATCCCTTTTTTTCCCCAAATCTGACAGTTAACAAACTATTAAAAACAGATGAGCACCACTTACCACTGCAACATCAGCAAAACAAACAAAATCTTAAACCTCAGTCTCGACAATCTGTTTTTCTTTCCTTATCCTCATCGTTTAACACATTTCTCTTCAATTGCCATAATCTCGTCTGATTATTGCCTACGCAGCGAGATTCACTTATTAATTCAGGACCGCCATGACAAAACACCTTGCCCCGACAAATTGCTCTGCGTCTCTCTTTGGCGCAACACTTTTCCTCTCTTGCAAGTCTTAACAAAGTCAACTTCACAGTCAAGCTTGTTGTTTTGCCTCCCTTCATCCATTCTCTCCCACATGCACGGTTCCCGGAGGTAGGCGTCAGTGCGGGGGAACTGACAGCCATCACACCATCGTTTGTCGACTCACGGCTAATCTGCATGGCGTTAATAATTGATTGCAGCCCGCACCAGTCTCCTCTCGTCGTCGTCCTCTTCTGCTGCTCCGTCGTCGTTTGGTCTCTGCCTGTAGACGTACTCCCACTCCCCCCCTGCTGCAATCAGAATGCGTTTTACAGCATTTTTCCTCATCTCGACCTGCTCTCTTGATGAATCTCCTCAACCAAAGTCATTTACAAGAAGCGTTCCGACAGCTCAGTGGAATTTTGAGGGGAACGGTTTGCGCTTGTCATGCATTGCGATGTGGTTCTGAATCAGGCCAAGTTTGATAGTTTGTAGTGTTAATCAAGTGGGATTTTTTTGGAGGTAAGTGCTGAATTGTGACTATTGACGTTGGCTAAAATGCAGAGGGCTTCATTTAAAAAAACAAAACAAAAGAATAAAGTAAGTAAGTTCTTCAAGAGCACAAGAAACTCCCTGAAACTCACACCCTATAGAACTTTCCTCAGGCATATTGCATTAACTATTCTCTTTCTTCAGACCCTTTATTGCAGAGGTTCTTCTTCGTTCATTCCAAGTGCATCTACCAAAATCTATTTTCCGAACTCAGGAGACAGTCTTTTTCTAAGTTATTTTACTGAAAGTACAGCTCAAATTTTGTCTTGACACTCATGGATGTGGAATAAACGTATCTATCTTCAAGGATATGAGCAGTGGTGACAGTTATAGGTCAGATCTGTGGAGAGGTGAGAGTTTTTTTTTAGTTTTTCTTAAATTTGTTGTTGGGTTTTGGGCATAAGTAACTGAGTAAGAGGTTTAGTGCCATACTATAGAACATTTCAGGCAATCAATAACCCTCCACCAGAAAACTCAGAATTTGCTTTTGTCTGCCATTTTGGACATTTTAATTTGCAATATTGATCTAAATTGACTTCATAAAAGAAACAAGTCCACTGATTTCTGCCTGACTCCTTATACGTCAACATAAATGCTATCGGATTGCTACATTTTACGATAGCAAGCAGTGAACTTTGCACCAAAATGGCTACAGGATGCTACTATATCAAAGGGAGATTGCACAACAAAAAAAAATAAAATAAAAGTAATAGTAAGTACTTACATTTGAAGACTGAAATATGAACTGCTAAAACCAACGCAAGAATCTGCAGAGGTCTAAACCGCAGGTACAAGATTTTGTGTTTGGGATTTGATAATTGCGTCAACTCAAGTTGTAATTTTGATTTGATTGTGATATTGTGCAACTCGATGCCATACCAAGTCGTTTCAATAAATGTATGTATAAAAACGTGTTACAAACGGGATAGGAACAAACAGAACACCTGACACAGACAGATCAGTCCAGTCTAATGCTGCTGAGAGTGTTTGGCACAAATCTATGAAGAAATGGACCTTAAATGTCCAAAATGAATGTCTACTCTAATCATTTGCATGTTCTAATTAGCATTGCTATTTGCATGGCAGCATCGATACTCAATTTCAATGAGTCAGTATCAATATATCAATAATTTGATACCCATCACAGATTAAGAAAAAAGACTGAATAACAAAGATCAGAGCAGTGGAGTCATGTCATGCACGAATCACCCTAAATACAACTTCGAGTGAGCAAATGAGAACGGAAAACAATCGTCACATGGTTAAAAGCTCTTTAAGGATCTCCTTTAATATCAAATCAAAAGAACCTCACAGCTTGCCACCTAAAATCTCAATTCGACAAAATTTGCTTCATAACCAAACAAACCCTCAGTGTCCAAAACCTCCTACTAAAACTTCCAGAACAGTAGCGTCCAAATTTCCTCTTTCTCCTGTTTTTTTTTTACCGTTTTTCCTTTTACATCTGCGTCTGAGCTTTTCATCCACCTGTTCAGCTCTTTCCCCGAGATCCTTTTTGGAGTCATTCAGCTGTCTGCGCATTGTCAGACCGCTTTATGTAGCCTTCTCTTTCTCCAACCGAAAAAACATCCCCGACAATGTGATGCGAACGCCGAGCCACCTGTCGTGTTCCGGCGCGCACACACACACCACGTGCATTTCCTCGCGCACTTTCTTTTTACTTGACAATGTAATCCTGCCCGGCTGCTGACGGTGATTTATGAGACCCAGTTAAAAGGATGCGAGGATGCCCTAGCTCGGCGCGTTGGATCGAGGAGGTTTCGTCGGGATCGGGTGAATGGAGAGGCAACGGTCCTCCTGTGATTTCTAAGCACCAAAAGCTCCGCGGCGCTCATCACTCACCTGTAGTGTACACGTCGGAGGGAGCCAGACACAGCAATGAGCAAGGAAGTTGGAAAAAGAAAGATAAAACGTGGCCGCCGCGCAGGGAGTGTGAGCTGTGGTAACGGCGGTTCAGCTCAGGTTGGACTTCGCTTTCAGTTTGGGCTTGTTTGACAAATGTATCTGCGGGGATTGGGAAGAAGTTGGAAGAAGTTTGGAACTGGGATATGGTGTACTTGTTGGGAGAGATGTGACCTGCTTAAAGGATGAACATACGCGTCCAGGGCCGTAGCTACAAATTCTGGGTCCCAGTTCAAAAGTTTCGCAGTGGGCCCCTAATACATAATTTTGAATATGATTTATTTATACCAGCAAATTCAATGTTATTGTCATTTATTTATTTTATTTTTTTCATATGGTTTCGACATATACTTAACAAAAACTTGCTTGGTTACTTGCAATAACTACAAGATCAATTTCACAAAGATCTCAAAAGGTATTATTACAATATGATTTTTTTTTTTTTTTTAATAATAATTTGTTTTATGTGTTAACAACTTGGCATGTGAACAATGCTTTTTAAAGGGGTGATGGGGCCTCAGCACACACACTGCACAATACATTTATGTATATAAATTTAGTCATTGCATTTAGTCTCTCAAGGACTGGCCACATTGCATTTTATCACAACAAAAACAGATTAAAAGACAAATATTATGCATTATTTGTATTGTTATTTGCCTTTAAACATGCTCTTGAGTATTTTGACTTTGATGTCTCATGTTTTAGAACTAAAAATAAAATGTTTTTACAAAGAACACTAGAACTTTATCATTGCCTTGGAATTATATTGTCCTTCAAGGCTCGAGTGTTCAGAATATTACCATTTTCACCTACCCCCTATCCCCGCCCACTTACTTACGAGCGATTATTAAACAAATTAAAATCTGTTATACAGGTAGGGTTAGAAAATGTCACTATAGGGCAGGGTTTATTAGTTTATTAGTTTTTAACAGTAAATCAATGGGACTGTTTCTATCACTAAGCTGTTTTAGATCAATATTGAGCTTTACAATGAATAAAATATAAAATAATGATCTACATATGTTAGTTTCACACTAAATACCCAGAAAAAAACATAATTCATCCTCTTTAAAGGTTTTCAAACTTATAATAATGATAACCTTGACAAAATTACCTTTAATTGATCCATATCAATACATTTTACCAATAGATTTTTCAAAAGATCCAATGTTTCAAAGGAGTTTTGGAATACAATTTATTATTCTTGGAAAGGAAAGCGCATGAAATGGGGCAGATAGCCATGAGAGACATTAAGCAAATCATCAGAGCTGCGAATTAATGTCAAACCCTAAGGCAGACATGTTGGCTTCGCATGTTCAATAAAACCTAACCCCCAACCCATTAAGAGCTAATATACATGCTGATATTTATTATTTAGTGTGTGAATACTTTAGAACTAGTTTAATTCAATGTTTTAAGAGAGGGAAGATTATTGGCTTGGACTTGAGTTACGACCAACTATTTATAAATCCACATTGTCTACATCACAGCTGTTCAATTGGCGGCCCGTGAGTCAAATCCGGGTCACTGGTTCAGATTTTGTGGTCTTCTCCTGTTCAAGATGTGGTTTACGCCAGATGTAATCCAAATGTAGACCTGCATTAGAGTTAGTCTTGGTTTAAACCTGGTCTAGTATAGATCTGCTGTTATAATCTGCTCTAGTTGCTAGCTGCTCTAGTCTATCCTGCTTTAATTCTGTTTTTATGTGACAGCTATAATGTTTTTTTTTTTTTTGGCTGAACAATTTAAGAAGAATATCTAATTGCAATTAAAAGTAGCATTCTGTTCACATTTTAAACACGTCGAGGAGCATTCACATTTGAGAAAAATATGAACTGTTAAACCAATACAAGAATCCAATGCAATGTCAGAATAAGTTTGTTTGAAATCATGTCACTTAAATGGCTTTACAGTTGACTAATTCCAGCCACTCTTGATTAGATTACAACTCATTTAGCAAAGTATATATTTCTAGTAGTTGTATATAGACAAATTACCACCGAAACCACTTGATTAAAACATGCCTTGAATACATAACCTCTAAAACATTTTACAATTCCAAATTACGCCCCAAATATTGTTCGTTAATGAGTCTATACTGTGCTAATTGAATGTTTACATTACAGTTTACATTTACACTGCAGTAGGCGCCTTTGTGTTTATGGAAGGAAACCTGGTAACATATGCGTATTGAACATGCTGATTTAATTTAGTCTCATAAGCTGCAAATTACATGCAAAAAAATGAATATACTTAACCAGGGTATGCATTTTGATGAATTACATTTGCACCGAGGTAGAAATGTGTTTAGCATATAATTACCTGTGTAATTAATGCGCCTTCAATCGGCCTCTTTATGCATTCAATGTTTATTCACTTTACAAATGAATTGAAACAGAGCCAAATCCAGAATGTAGCCACGGCGCAGAGTTTCTGAAACACTGAAGTCCATCATAAAGTCCTGATTTAGACCTGGTTTAGTCCTCATCAAGTCTAATTAAGTCCTAATAACCTACAAAGCAAAGTCGTCTGAACGGGTTGAATGCTGAAGGCAAATTTCCAGGTACAATGCAATCTATAAACGATAATAGTTATTGCTGTTTTGGGCTGTAGTCAAGCAAACACGCTCTTGGTCGACTAAACATGTTTTGTGGATCGATTAGTTTACAAAAACAGGACCATGCTAAAAAAAAAAAAAGTGTGTCTTTGCTTTTCTTATGCCTGATTTTCGTCCATGAAGCTTTTGTTTTCGCTCAAATCAACTTTATATGTCAACATGTAAACTGAAAGTAGTTTCTCGTTGTTGCGCCGACTGTGCAGAGCCTGTTTGTTGAAGGCAGTTGGAGATAAATGACACTTCAACCGCCGCACAGCGATTCATTTCCTCAACACTTTGACTCAGGAACATGTTATTTAAGGAGAGAAATGCAATACGAAGCCTGTATCAGTGATAAATGTGAGCGTAGCTGCAATGTTCCTGTTGTTTATCTGGTTTTCTACAACAGTTTACTTCATTTTCTTTTTTTAGATGTCAGATACAAACTAGCTTTAGCCGCTTTTTCACATTTTAGTTGTGTTTTGAGGAGCAAAATGTCATTATACACCATTGACTCTCATGCGTTTTTGCCACTCACTGCTAAAATTTCGAATGCGTTGATGTCATCTGCATAACCTCTATTTATTTTACACAATTCACGCCCAAATCTCAAACTAACTCACTCCATGCATTCTCCCCTCTGCTGTGATCGATATAATTCTTAACGAAACCCAAAAAACAGTTAATAAATGTTTTAAAAATGTTCGTCAGCTGCGCAAAAAGACTCTTAAATCTCCCATGATTTTAAGACCACAGGCCACATACATAAGGACATTTTGTGACGATTATCTGTCTCACACTCGGATGAAGGACAGCGACACCACACACTTCCTGATATCAGTACGGATTTTCTAGAAACCAACGAGAAAGTGTCACGTGATCTAGCGGGTGCAATGAAAACAAATATAAAAAAGGAGCGAGTGGGAGCCGCTCGAATTTAGTGAGAAAATAAAATGAAACGATGAAACGCGTATGGATTAAATCTGCTTCTAAAGGCCACAGGAGGGCCCCATATTCACTGGACGAAAAGCTACACTGACTCATTGTAGCCGCGATAAAATGAAAAAAATGTTGGTTTTGTCCAATATTTTTTATACTTTAAGAGCCTGGCGCTGTATGGCTGCTGTGATTGTTGTTGCAGGTTGTAACGTTCTTCAAAAACACGATGGAACCTTACAATTTGACAAACAGTCATAACAGAGACCCCACAGACATGAGGTAAACCACCACAAAAATCTCTTACAAGAATCGCTGCTCGAGAGGCAAAACGGGCTTAAAATCGGGCCAAAAATCTAGTGTTTTCTCATATGCAGAAGGCTTAAGACTCCATCGACTGATTCATCAACTGACCCAGCGTTTTTCTAAGTTTTTTTTGATTAACGGCACACTGTTGTTGATGAAAAGATGCCGTGGCACATCATCTCATAAATCAAATTACTTCAATGCGGTAAAAAGAAGTGTAAATAATGTCTGTGTTTTGATTTCGCTGTAGTCGTTTTCCGTTTTAGAACTTTGCTCAGGGCACTCTAAAATGGCAATTATTACAATAAAAAATCCTGTGTTGAATTAGTTAACTCAAATTAGATTTTTTTTTTCTATTAAAGGCACACCTCCCTCAAGGCACACTAGTGTTCCTCGGCACACTGGTTGAAAATCAGAAGGCTAAATGACTAATATTGTCAAACTAGTCTTTCAGCCTTTTCCGTCAAGAAAAACATCGCTTGCTCTGTCAAACGTTCCTGTGAGTGGCATTTATATAAAAGCCACAGTTTCAGACGTCTGCTAAAGATGTCCAGGTCAGTCTGCCGTTTGAGGTCAGCGGGAAGACAGTTCCGCAGTCTGGGTCCATTGAAGGAAAGACTGGACTGTCCAAAAGATGTGCCGAACTTTGGAACTACACAGTCTCCACAGACAGAGGCTCCGGTGTTAGGTCTGAGAGAGCCCTGACACTTGACAAAAACCAGAGCAGAAATCAGCGGTGACACAGGATTCGTCGAAAAACCTGTTTCAGTGTGCTTTCAAATATATAGTTACAAACATTTAGCGTGCTGAAATGAAGTGATTCAACGTCAAGCTTGTATCTTTTATCGTGCTCTTGAGAGATAGAAAAAAACGTCATTCAAGGTGACCAAAGTGCTTTCCAATAAAAATCAAACCAATACAAAAGCAAAAGCTCATACAATACATTGCATTCATCTACTCAGCGCAATCTATAAAATAAACTACACCAAAGAAAGTGTCACTCTGTACAACTGGGTAAAATATGTTTTGAGCCTAGATTTATTTCATTTCAATGGAGTCACTGAAATAAAATCAACAAATTCAGAAATGACAACAAATTCATCAGGATGGCTGGGGAGAAAAGGTTCAATCACTGCATGCGCTTGTGTTGTTACGATACCAGCATTTCAGACTCTTTAGACAATAGACTCACATTTTCAATGCAAAATCATTGTATTTTTTCATATTACCATAAGGCTAATGCACAGTTTCATTGCAATTTCAAACAAAACTTATTGGTATTGGATCGATAATGTGATCCTTGCCCTAGTATTACTTGTTGTTGGGCAAAATCCTACCGAAATATGTTGAAATTGTCTTTAATATCAGAAAAATTGTCAAAAAAAATGTTGTAAAATGAACCATAAAAGTGCAAAAATCATCATCTTAAACCACCCATTTAACTTAATTTTCCCGAGGGTCATATTTTTTGGTGTTCCATAGCCTCTGGGCTGGAGAGGTACAGTTTAACAAAATTTGTGATTGCACAAAACATCCTCAATACGAGATTTGTTTCAATAGGGATGAATAACGCGTGACAAAATAAAATACATAATCCTTAACATAAATTGCCCTGCGACGAATTGGCCACTGTCCAGGGTGACTGTCCAGGGTGTACCCCACTTAAGGCCCAAGTTACTGGGATAGGCTCCAGTCACCCGCGACCCCGGGAACGGGAATAAGCGGTAGAAAATTTATGAATTAATGAATTACCAAAATAAATACAAACCAGGAGTAACCCAGAATCAAAACAGGCCTAAATCATAACGTAACAAGACCAAACCAGGACTGTAGCCAAAAAACATCATATTTTTTAATATTTGGAAGATGGGCTGAGGGCCGGGCCTTAAGTTGAATAGTCTTATTAGAAAGTTTACAATACAACTTTTCTTTCCATTGTATTATTTCTGACCTATTTTTTGTCACTTAATTTTTTTTTTTTTTTTAACCATAAACGATATACTCAACATTCAAATTTCGCAAATCAACATTGACTCAACTCTCAAAGCCTTTCTCCTCGCAGTCCCTCGGCTCCACACTCCAGGCCATGTTTGTCAGGGCCCGGAGCAGCAGGAGAGGGTCTCTGCACATATTGCTCCTCCTTCTCCGTATGTGTGTGTGCGGGGAACTCCACGGACGACCGGAGCTTGGCTGGGGTTTGGGCTCTGGCACTCTGCAGTCTGCCTAGGCCGTTAGTCAGGACACTGCGGCCCCCAGCGCTGCACGGGTCATTAGGAGCAGAGGGGGACGCATACATGTACACAGAGAGGGCAGGGGGGAGGCTGTGAGGGGCCGCGAGATGGATAAAGTTGGAAATGAGCTCATAGCTGCACATATAAGAGGAGGAGAGTGCTCAGTAAATAGTCTCGTATAGAGGAGGCTGATAGTGCCAAACATGACTATCTGGGCTTATCAGAAAATAACGATATTCAGACGACGTTGTTCCATCAGATTTGTGCTTAAAGTGCCTCTGACACGTTGGATTACACATTTAACTGAAATGCAGTTAATGTAAACATTTCAATTTCTGCCAAAATCACAAATTTTACCCCAGTTTAGCTATTTTTTATAGGTTTTAATTGTACTTCCTGGTTGTAAATGATGACATCACAGTAGTAAATTATCAAGAAACCACCACCAAAACTCATCTAATGTTTTTTTTTGTTTTTTTTTTCTAACTGGCAAATAAAAATACATGTGAACACCTTGATTTTGTTGAATATATGTTTAAAGGGTCAAAAAGTTGTTTCTTTTGTGTAAATTATCCCTAGTGTGATGTCATCAATTTGTTTACTTCCTGTAATTTTCAACAGATTTTTCAAACTTTTCTCCACAAAGAGCTGCCTGATTGGTGCAGAATTTAAACCTATATTTACAAAAGGCATTAATACAGACAATCCAGTACTAAACCTGAATTCTAGCACTAGATACCAACCAAGTTTGAACCAGGACCAGAAAATCAAACCAGATCTAAACCAGGACCAAACCAGGACTAACCCACAATTACACCAGTAAACAAAAGGAAATACATTTTTCAATATTTGGAAGATGTGCCGCGGACCGGATCATATTGTTTGGAGGGCCTGATTTGGCACCCAGGCCTGACGTTGAACAGCCCTGGATTAACATAAAGTGCACTTGGGATCAAACAAAACCTGAGCCGAAGAACTCACAATTATAAAGCATCTGATGAAAGTTTTTGGCATTCAGAGACAACATCGTGTAAGATAATAAGAGCAACAACAGTGATTTATGCAGCCTTAACAATTCAACATTGTTTTCTAATTTTAACGCAAAGTTAGTCCATATGCGATTGTTTCGAAAAGTTTGAAATTAACATGACAATACACTACATTTTGCACACTCCAATTCACTTTACATCACATTATGCATTTGCACCGAACCGACCACCACCGATGACTCACACGCACCAATTTCATACTTACAGTCGGCGGGCTCTGTGAAGTGCCTTTGCCGAGCGACACAACAACAAAGCCGGGATCCAACCTTTACAGACACTCAAATGAACAATACACAGTGAAATGTTCTCAGTGTCATTGCAACATGCGGAATGAAGAATAGCAATTGTAACTCAGTAGACAGTTCTCCTCCGAGCTCGGCATTGGTTCCTTTGTTAGCGCGACATGGCCCAAACACGATGGCGCCCGAACAATCTCTGGGAGTTGCGTTCATTTCAACAGGTGCGGGTACTTCAAACGGCTCCGTGAGATAAAGGTTCAGTGTTCAAGGCTCGCTCCCAAATCAGAAGTTTCTATACATGATGTCACAAAGCACAAGGAAACACAGATTTGCGAGGGAGACTGTTGAAATTCTGCATTTGAACCTCCCATGGGCGAAGTTGTTAGAGCTTATGTGTCCCAATCCGCCAACTCAACTTCAGGTTCAGCAAAGTTACAATTGAAAATGGTATGGCAGGACAAAAATGAAAAGTGTTTCAGTCGTTGTTGTAGAAGTAGTTGAAGTAGGGGTAGTCAGGTCCGTCGACGGAAATTTTGCGGGCTAGGGGCAAGAAGCCTGACATGGGCCCCCTTCTAATGCACATGAACAGGAAGAGGGTCCAAATCTGGGCTTGTAAAGGCTCTTTCTCACCAATCTCATCAAAATGTACCAACAAAGCCTTTACCTTTCTGCGGAGAGGACTTTTGTGAACAAGATAAACAGATAAAAACATTTAAAAAATAAAGTCCTGAGCGCTACATATTGCACAATCCCAAAAAGACTCTCTGCCTTTGCACAATCTGCCTTTTCAGTTTTAACGATGAGACAGTGGAACCAACTTCCAGACTGTCTGAAATTGTCTGTAGACCTCAATAATTTCACACAAAACTTGAAAAGTACATCTAAAAAATTCAAGTACATCTAAAAAAATTCACTGTGGCAACATCAATCAAGCTAAATTGTTTTTGTAATTTTCGTAGTAAACGTTATGTAAAAAATAGACATATTTTTAAAGATTTGTATTAACTATTTTGGGAATTTTAGGATTTTAAATGGCGATTTAATTGTGTTTTCCATTAAGCTAATGATAAAAATGAGCTAATTGTAATGATGAACGAGTTAACTGTACTTGTAATGTAATGTGTACTTTTATACATGCGGGGACTGTGGATGGAAAGAAGCAGTAACTCAATTTGGCGCAGATCATCTTTTCTTTTGTAAGAGTAATTCATTTGTACATGGTCCATGACAAATGAAGACCAAACCTAAGCACATTGAGTCACCAAATAGATGGATCGGACTGGATTTTTACAGCTTTTGGCCAAAGAACGAAGCACTTAAGGTGGATTTATACAAGGCTAAAGTGAAGGTAAGCTAACTGCAGCGCATTTTAATCACAGATAAAAGACACATACCGAGAATAGTTTGCTATAAAGTTGAGTTAAATCTCAGTGAAAAGAGAATTTTGTAAACAATGCGAGGGGCCACAGTGACAGAGCGGCTAGAGCTCCTGCCTCCCAATAAGGAGATCGTGGGTTTTGCAGTAGAAGTAGAAAGAAAGTTTTGTAGGATTAGTACAAATAAGAACAGCATTAGTAAAAGTGGTATTACAGGAAGAGAAGTAATAGAACATTTTGCTGCATCATGTGTTGCTTTGAAGGATCTAAAAAAATATTGAATGCATTAAAAATATATATTGCTATTAGCCTTTAAACATGCTCTTGAGTTCCTTAAGATTAATGTTTTAGAACAATTAAGAAATAAAAAGGAACATCTGTATCTGGGCTGTTTCCCATGCTACTTACTGAGTTTAGGCGCCATCTACTGGCTGCATATGAGCTTTGGGAAGAAATACGAGTTAACCATAGCAGTGGCATCGATCGTGTTTAGATGGCAGAAATGCTCTGAGCGAGTCTGATGATGATTTATGGCCTTAAAACAGCCAAATATTCTCAGATAAATGACATATCGGACGTATTATCAGAAAAACGTCATTCATTGTGGGGATTTTCTGACCAGGATTCCTCAAGGTTCCTCAAGGTTTTGACAAAGGGACATTGTTAGAACATGGTGAAAAGCTAAAAAAAAGTCACTATAGCATAAGATATTCCCTTTAAACAGCTAAACAAAAACCTATTCCAATCCAATTCACTTTATTTCTAAGGTACATTTAACAAAAACATACCAACAAAACAAAACAAAAACACAACAGATTAAAGGAAAAAATGAATATATATAAATAAAATCAATAAAATACATCAGATAACCACATGACCCATATAATGTTTAAAGCCAAATGTTTGCTTTATTGAGTCAATTTTGACCAAGGAGCTGTTTGCGTCAAGGTGTAAGGGGGCCCCAAGCATTTGCCTATATTGCCCATTGGTAGCAACGCCCCTGGTAACTCTAATGGTAGTTCCAATAATCGTAGTAGTAAAAATGAACGTGAATAGACTTTGAAAGATGTGAAAACCTATGTCACTCTGCTCTAACTAAATCTAATAACAAAACCAATAAAATCATCGATATGAGACTTTTGCTGATGTTCCAAATCCTATTGCATCAAGCGTTTGTCTCCCCAGGGAAAGTCTTATCCTAACAACAACAACAACAGCAACAGCAGCTTAAATGCAAATGAACGCTCTGTAAACCACGATGAGACACCATCAGCACTTAGTTTAATCACATTCTCCTTACTACTCCTGCTATGTCCCCGCACTAACCCCTTTTTACAACTCGTCCCAACGGAGGGCGCCGAGGCACGGAGCAGCCGGGCAGGAGTCGTCTTTTCAATTAGTTAATTAATCTGTGGACCCCGAAGGCTGCAGGAGACGCTGATTGTGAGGGCGGTATGCTGACATCCAAAGTCAGGGTTAAATGTGCGCGATGACCTGTGGCACCCAGGGGTCGGGCGGGACAAGACGGGGGCTAAGATCGGAGATATGATCGGGGGAGATAAGCAGCTCGGGGTCAGCGCGGGATGGGGTCGGACGATAAAAGCGCGGGGGTCATTTGGTCTGAGCGTTACAAATGGAGGGAGATAGGCATAGTAATGAATAGTTTGCATTGGAGAAGCAGATAAGATGACACGGAAGGAACAAGTTGGAGAAAGTAAATGTGAAAAGGTGAAGGATTACACGTCCAGGAAGTAGGTCAAAATGAAATTTGGAGGCAACATAAAGCTCAAAACAAACCGTGAGAGTTTGAATTGATAGTTGTGGGATCAAATTGTTTATTAAGCTCACAAACTCATATCCAAATTTTAAAATGTACAAATCTGTGTGCGTTACAAATGTGTTCACAACTCTGCCACATGTCTTGTTTAATTAACAGAAAAGCATGCAATTATACTCTGCCTAGAGAAAGAAAAGTACTTTCTACATGGGCCAGCCTTAACTTTCCATATGCGGCATTTTAAAATGTATTCCTGGGCCATACATTCACAATTTAGTCCATCGAACTCAGTCAAATCATTGAGCTTGCCTTTTTGAAAGACGTCAATCATAAAATTAAAAATTTAAGTTTAATGACACACGAAAGCTTTACTTTTTAAGATTTTAAGGTATAACATAGTTTCCTCATCAACAAAATCTACCTGGAGTTGTGTTTTAACACTTACAAAATACTCCAAGAACTGTAATGTCAAACTCCATGAGGACTACTGCACTGTTTTGAGTCCATGAATCATTGCCAAACATTTACTTTAAGGTGCACTATGTAGCTTCTCTGATGAGCTGTTTGTCTCCATGGAGATGTCATTTCTTGTGAATGTTCACACTATGGCATTATGAAAATTTTAATTTAATGAGCTTTTTACTTTATTAAAATTGTGTTTCCTCATCATTAGTTCACAAGTTGTATTTTGATTGTGTATTGCCCTGCTTATGAGGTTCTAGTGATTAGAAAATTCCTGTTTTCACCTACCCCCTATCCCTGCCTACAGCGCTCTGCTTAGTTGCAATTATTAGAAAAATTAACATTTGAGGTGTTACATGTCTCGCAGCACTTAAAAATAAAATAAAAGAATGAAATCAATTTGCTACTTGCTACAGTTAAATCATCATGAAGAGGCGGGGCTTATCAGTTCTGCAGTTTTGAACAGGAAGTCAATGAACCTGTTTCTATTACTAAGCCGTTTTAGATCGATATTGCTATTTACAATGAACAAAATATAAAATTATTATCTTCTCGTTTTATTGTTCAATATGAGTACCTAAAAAAACGAACATAATATGCCTCCTTTAAACTCCAAAATGCTCCTTTTAGTTAGTTGTGAAAACCAATGACAATGTGATACTTTCCAGCTAGAATGTCATTCAAGCCTAGGTTTTAGTTGTAGAAGTAGCCTTGTAGAAGTAGCAAAGCGCCATTCTACAAAACTACCCCCAAAAAAGTACAATTTTATCAAAAAGTTACTCAGCTAAACACACACCTCTGCTCATATGTGCCTAAAAAACAGTTTGCGGCGCCCATAGCTCTCTTGGCCGCTCCTCACAGACCAGACGTACCGTGGCGGAGGGGGGAACAGAATTTTACAACCTCATTTTTCGGACTCGCACTGATGTATCGCTGCAATAAAAGCAGCTAAAGAATAATCAGCGTTCCGGAGAGTGCGCAGGCCGCCGATACTGTGACGGGAAACTTACTTCGGTTAAGGGCATGAAGGAGGGAGAGGGGAGGAGGTAAGACTAAATGGGTTTTAATTAAATTTTAATCAAGAGATAATTTTCTTTTCCTTAAAACAGTTAGGGGGAACGGGTAGAGCAGAAGGTGAGCCGGGGAGCGTAAAGGCGGTGATGGATTGGATGGTTAAAGCGTGCCGAGGCCCCGTCACGTCGTCTTGTTAAAGTTTAATCGATCAGTCAGTTCGTAAAAAAAGAGGTCTTAAAAAACACGATTGGGCTCCAGGTAGTTTGAAACGAGAAAAGGTGGCGCCGGAAAATGAAGAAGATGATGTCGTCTGGGGAGTTGTAAACGGAATTGCAAGTCGTTTGGCGTGAAATGTAAGCAAAGATTCAAGTCGGGGAGGGTCAGTTTGCTTTAATTAGAACGTCTGTGTTTCTTGTAATTGCGCTCAATCCTTTGAAAAGACTAGATTTCGAGCACCGTCTTGAAGTTTCGTCCTTCCAGTTGGTTAGCGACTCTTACTCGTTTCATTTCTCGGACATTTCTTTATCCTTCTACTTGAGTAATGTCATTTTGAAATAACTTTTTTGAAGAACAATTTACGGCTCTGTTCCCCGACTTTGGATACAACGACTGCGCAAGCGAATTCACAATATGGTCACATAATTGAAGTAATCACTTTAAAACGTTGCAGAAATATTAAGTACGAATTAAGACTGCCGGCTTTTAGTTGATTAATCGGTTGATGGTGTTGTAGATTTGTTCTTGTCTAATTATTATTTTGGTAAGATTAAAAGGATTTATAAGGACAAACACAGGCTTGAAGAAAGTTAGCTGAAGACTGAATCGTGAGTTTAATCTATCCGCCTTTTAAAGCAGGATTGGGTAACATTCATTCGTTCATTTTCAACCGCTTTTTCCTGTTAGAGGTCACGGTGACTGGAGTCTATCCCGGTGACTTTGGGCCTTAGGCGGGGTACGGCCTGGACAGTGGTCAACTCGTCGCAGGGCTGGAGGGTTGAGTAACATTTTTACCTTATTAAACGTCTTCGTAAGTTCGTGCGGTGGTTGCAAATGTATTTCCGGGTCATTTGAAGTCTCTGCGCGGAAAACCAGCCATGGAACATTTCCTAACGCCATGACGTAAAATGTTTTTGTATGTGATTGTACTTCCTTATTTCAGAGACAAAGAAAAAGAAGCTTTTGCGTCTTTTCCCTAGCAGTGTGTTTTCACAAGAGAGCTGTAGAAGAGAAGAAGAAGAAGAATTTTTATTTATAGAGCGCATTTCCACCTAATAGGCACCCAAAGCTGTAGGGGGAGCTCTGTCGCTGAAGTTACTTAGTTCTGCTTTAACACACAAATGCACTGTTTTTCTTTTATTTTTCTGTATAAATAACTGTTTTTAAATGAACAGATGTACAGATACAGATGTTTTGGGTTTGGGTTAGATACGTGGCTAATAAAAAAGAGATACTGGCAAGTTTTGACAGCTTTTTTCAATTTCACGCCGCTGTCTGCTTTAGTCGGTCGGCAGCGCAAGACTTTAGTCGATCAAGAATTTCTTTAGTCCAATCAATAATAATTTTTTTTTTTTTTAATCACAATTGTTTACCCAATGCAGTGTGCTTCTAATTCTTATATGTAGTCTACTGAAAAGCTACACTAGTGCCTTGGAAAATGTATACATTAAAGAGAAAGAGAAATTCTGCTGCATTACATTCGGCTTTTGTAAGACACTTAATGCTCCAAGTCTGCATAAATAATGGTCTAAAAGGTTTAGTTGCATTATGATGACCAGGCAGCTGGATACAGAAGAGTTTTTTTTTTGTCCTGAGGGTTGTTACTCTCCTCAAACTGCCCTGCAATACAATCTATCTTTATTATTGTTAATTGCTTCGTCTTCTTTCTTTTTTTAAACTATGTAGGCTACAATTTTTCAGTTATGTCAGCAATTCACTATGATTTAGCAAAATATTTTTTCTTAATTTGTTGACGTACACACAGATAGTCACGACTATAGAAATACTGTGAATGGAATGCAGCGTCTTTCTCAAGGACACACGTACAGCCTCTTGGCAAACCACCACGTTTGAACCACTATGAATATATAAAGTATTAAGTTATATGTGCATTGATTTTTTCTGAATAGATGTTTTTTTTTCCCACTAAACCAAACCGTATTGGCAAAACAATTTGTAACTTGAACGGGAAAATGTCTCCCCTGGTGTGAACGTATATGCCACGTGAATAATAATGCGATTTACATTAATGCGATGTGTTTTTTTTCTTGTTACATTCAATTTCCTCCCAGCTTATTTGTGCCATATTACATTTGCTTAAAAACAGCCAATGCGCGGTCTAATATATGCGCATAATCAACACCTCTGCCTTTCCAAATATCACTGCATGCTCCCAGAACGCTGGACGCATTTCATAAGTGTCCACATAATGAATAAGATATATGCAACGATGTGTTTAATGCAGCTTTTATTGCAGCGGATTGATGCCAAACGGCTAAAGTGATATACAGGGGATATAATGGGAAGATGGAAAGTGGAAGTTGTATGGATGGAAAGGTAGCAATATAGGATGATTCAGAGCACTTTAGTTGTCGTGTATGAGGGGCTTAGTTTTGGAGCTAAGGATGCATGGACAGAGAATGATAGTGTTTGCCGTAGTGCTCTAGTGATGAGTGGACGCTCGGACAATTATCCATTTGATAATTTCCTGTGACCAACTGTTTCATTGTTTGATTTTCTAACCTTCTGTTGGGTGAATCAACAATTTTGTGACGTACTGCGAGGTGAATTGAATGAGAATGAGAGATCCTTTAATTGTCCCACAATGGGGAAATTCCAGAAGAAGCAGCCGTTTCCAGCGCCTAATTTATACTAGTAATAGGAGTAGTCGTTGCAAACATAGCAAAAGTGTAAGGATAAGAGTAGGTTACATGTCCTAATACAGTTGTAAAATGACTTGATTTCATATGATTATAAGATAATGAACAGTGAAAATACTTCATCTAATAACGATAAAGAACACAGTCCAAACAAAGGTGTTATTATAAGTAAAAGACAGATATGTGAGCTAAATGTATTTTTTACAATTGCACATTTTAAAATAAAAAACTAATACATTTAAATATGAGAAAAAAAGAGTATAATATTATGCAAAATATTCACTCCACATGATTGGTCTACAGTGCTGGTTCCCAAAGTATTGTCCAAACAATAAAATTTTCATATTATACATCAGGCCTATTCAACTGTATTTTACCGAGGGCCAGATTTGTCGGATGATTTTGTCGTTGGGGCCAGAAACGTGTCTAAAGCTTGAAATACGAAAAACAACTGATACTAAAGGCTTTGACAACATCTGCAGAACTGAACCAGGACTAAACCAGAACTAAACTATGACTAAACAAAGACTAAACCCTGTCTAAAGCAAGACTAAACAAAGACTAAACCAGGTCTAAACCAGGACTAAACCAGGTCCAAACAAAGACTAAACAAAGACTAAACCCGATCTAAACCAAGACTAAACAAAGATTAAACCAGGACTAAACCAGATCTAAACCAAGACTAAACCAAGACTAAACCAGGTCTAAACCAGGACTAAACAAAGACTAAACCAGGTCTAAACCAGGACTAAACCAGGTCTACACCAGGACTAAACCAGATCTAAACTAAGACTAAACTAGGACTAAACCAGGACTAAAACACATTTAAACCAGGACTAAACCAATAACAAGAGATACAGTATTTTGGGTTGGGGTTGAGGCCCGGATCATATTCCTTGGAGGGCCTGATTTGGCCCCCAGGCCTTCAGTTGAATAGCCCTGTTATATATAATATTTTTAATGTGCATTTAGCTTGCAGGCATAATGTATTTTAGAATGTAAATATGAAAAGAAAAACATTCCCTTTTTACAGTGTGATACAGTAATTGGGCTGCATTTTTGCACTGATAAGAGAGCCGAGGCATGCCAGAGTTTGGGAATGGTTTGGGAAAAGTTTTATTGCCATCACAAGCTAGGAATTTGCTCAGGCGATATGCTGCAACAATAAGCAATGGATTATATATGTCCAATATAAACTCACCTCTTTCACAGGGCTCAAAACAGACACTATTAATTTCCAAGTTTTTTCCTCAAAAGCCGGACCTAAGCCTGTACCTACAATAACATCACCTTCACCTGGTGACCAACATCTCACCACAAAAACTACGACCTTTAAGCAAAGCCGAGCTCAGTCCAACTTTATTGCTTTATTGACTCTGAACTCAGAAGTGGTCTGAGCTGCGGCACACAAGATATTTTATCCTGAATGTCACTCAGCTGTGGGTAGCATGGGAACTGTGGTCTGGGCGTTTATTGTCTCCCACTTGTAGTTCTTACATCCAAAATTGCAAAAAAGTGAAATCTAAACTGAACATGACTAAATTCCATACTATTAATCTTGATTCTTGACTCAACTCTTATCTCCCAACAAGAGTAGAGTTTGACAAGACAGTCCCTTTCCATGTGGAGTTTGCATATACCGCTTGTGTTTATGGGTAGGTTTACTCCTTTCCTCTTCACACATTCATGGTATATCGGGTCGGCTAATCCTCCATAGCTCCTCATCATGGACCAATAGCCAAAGTGTGCGTTTACATCTGCATATAGACAACCTCAAAATTGGGATTAAACTGAGACTAAATTCTGAACTGAACCTAGATAGAGGATTAAACCAAGACTAGGACAGGACCAAACCAAGCATGAAGGTTCACACTCCGGTTACCGAATGCTGTTGACGGGTCGCCTTGCACCACAGAAGGATATCATGTAAAATGCAAATTACACTTTTCTGTATGGACAGTAAAGTACTTTAAAAAGGACACATTCTGCTACAGTGACTTTTTTGAGCTTTTAACCATGTTCTAACGATGTTCTGTCATCAAAAACATACCTGGAGTTGCATTCGGTTGCATTAATGTGGTTTTGAGGAACGGTATAAGGAAATCCTACCCCCTCTGAGCGTCAAATACACTTCCTGCTGAACTCCCTTGATCCGGGACGTATTTTTGGATCATCTGTGTCACTCATCATAGAGTCTTCTGCTGTTTTAAGTCCTTAAATTGTCGCTAAACTCATTCTGAGCATTTCTGCCTCTAAACACAGTAACTTCTGCAGCAAATCCGCATCATGACGTCTTTTCAGCGATAACTTGTATAAATTGTATATAGCGCTGATGCCATCTGCTGGCTGGATGTACTTAGTAAGTGTGTCATTGTATGAATAAGAATTTGAGATGAGATGGTAACTTTAAGGTACTCCAGAGCATGTTTAAAGGCTAATAACAATGTGAAAAATACTGAATATTTTCCTTTTTTTATCCCAATTTCCTGTTAATGTAGACTTGGTTTGGTTCTTCTCTAGTCCTGATTTAATTCCGGGTTTAGTCCCAGGTTTGTCTCAGTTTGATGTACTTGTGAACACATTCTCAGCGTAACTTTGTCTCCATGGATATGCTATTGCTTTGTCTGGAATGTTCCACAGTACGGCATTAAACCTCTCTGTAAATCTGTGCCGATGCAAGCCCTCTCAAAGAAAGTGTTTCTTTGTAATTCTAAAATGCTTTCTCACAATTTACTAGCTGCCTGAAATATATGTAAATTACAAATGTTTACGTCTTATGTTTTATATTATTCTGCCTTTAATGATCTGCAGTATTAGTGTTTGATTTGTCACTTATTCTAATGCTGCCTCTTAGAGTGCGTATTCTAATTTTGACTTTATTTAGTGTAGTAATACCTGTGCATATGAATTCTAGTTTTACACTAATCAAGAAGCAGTTTGTGGAGAAAGCTGAAAACTCTGTTGAAAATTACAAGAAGTAAAAATTAATTGATGACGTCACACTGGGGAGATTCCATCCAAAGGTTATGCATAATTTACACAAAATAAACATTTTTTTATGACCCTTTCAACATTATTTCAACAAATTAAAGGTGTAAACAAAAAAACAAAACAAAAAATCTGTCACATTAGATGAGTTTTGGAGTACAGGATGGTAAGTTCCTAGTTCATCGTTTACAACCAGGAAGTAAAATTCTAAAGCAAAAAAAAATGCTAAAACTTAGTAAATTGTTTATCTTATCTGCATTTTAATTCAATAAGTAGTCCAACCTGTCATAGGCACTTTAAAGACAGGTTCTCATGTTTTTCTAGTTAATGTTTAGTTTGGTGGGAGGGCACCTGTGGTAAATATTTTTCATATTTTTACATCCGTTTGTAAAGAAATTTTGAAAAATAAAAGTTTAAAGTTACAGGAAGTAGTGCTCGAGTTCTAAAATCCCTCTGTGATGTCATCAACAGGCGACGTACCACTGAAAATACAGGGACATTTTACACAAAATGGACACATTTTTTTGGACAGTTTAAATGATCATTTAACAAAATAAATGTGTTTTCAGGTATCATTTACTGTCAATTCATAACTATTGCGTTGCTAGGTAACAGTTGTAGAACCTCAATATATGTCATATTTGCTGCTCATGTTCAACCAGGAAGTAACATTGAAAACTTTACCAAAACGGTCAAACTGGGGACAAAAAGGAAACAACTTTGGTAAAATCTCAAATATAATCATGTCTACTATGTTTTGGTGAAATGTGTCGTCTAACCTGTCACATGCACTTTAAGCTCTTCTGCTAACTGTTCATGTCGCTGCTACTTGTGTTTCTTTGTGCAGCTCTATCTATCTAGACTTATTTACCTAGTTTTAATATTTATGTTACTGTCTGGGCTACCTACGCAAAACTAACCCAATTTTAATCACTGATATGTATGTATGCATGTTTTTCAAGGTATTATGGGTCAATAAAAAATGCAATAGATAGATACAAATTTAATGCCACACTGGGAGACAACCAAAGCAAAATATTAAGAAGGTATTAGAAATAATTTATAGCTGCAAAAAAGAAATATTAAAGATAAGAGGAGAGTAATTCAAATTCAACTCATAGAAACTCGAATAGATTTTTTGCACTTTCTCGTACTTTTCTCAGTTGGACGCCGCCTCCAGCCTGACCACCACCAGACGGCTGTCTCCCCGGAGCTCAGGCCCATTGAAGAGAAGAGCAGCAGTAATCACATTATCATATACAGGCGCTGAGTGGGGTGTTGCATTGGATTACATTTAGCCCGTGGTGCCTGATGTTTGGACACATCTGAGCCTGCTGTTGTGGAATGCCTCTATATTAGCGCTGGAGACGGAGAAACGTGGAAAACTGGTGAGTAACACTGTGAAACAAGCATTAAATACGCGCATTTGGTGATGAATATTAGATAAAATAGTGTAAAACTGACTTTGATCAAACTGTTCATGAACTCTTCTTTTAAAACCATTCGAATAATAAGATGCACCAGTCTGTCGGCCAATCACAGCCCGCCACCTTTGTCTCTCGAGTCGGTCATAAAAATTGCATTACTGATGTCTCAACCTGGCCACTGTTTGTCATTGTTTCTAATCCAAAAAGTAAACATTGCCCTTCAGACATTTTCTTAATCTTTTCTCCATGCTTTTCTCCATTTTGAATTTCTGGCAGTTGGCTTTTAATTCGGCCGTTTGTTTCTCCTGGGACAAGTGACAGACTCGCCTATTTTTGGCGTTTTTAAAGAGAGAGAAGTTAAGCCAAACAAGAAATGATCTGAATCAATCTGCAGAAAGCTTTTTGTGTTATGTTTAAGAAGCTATTACAGGGTTTATGTCTTGTAGGGCAGGGTAGAACATTCCTTTTATCTAGTTTAAAAATAATTACTTAACCTCAATATCTTTTATAATGGGTTGAATAATCTACTTTTGAAAACTTGGCCTATTTCTTCTTTTTTTTTTGTACCGAAAATGTCCCAAATTATGTTGAACCGATGCCTCTCGAAACTGAACCAAATAATGATTTGAGCGTTACACTCTTTTGATGAATCTCTTTTATGTATTTATTTGAAAAAGGACAATGTACATTAATCTACACGAAACAATGTCAATGTGCCCAAGTTGATTTTGCCCAATGTGACAAACTCACCGTAAAAGTAAATACACTGAAAAATCACATATCAAACATTAAGAGTATAAAATAAAAAAAACGCTTTTAGTGACGCTTTTATCTGTTTCCACAAACCATGTTTTAGTATTCTTTTTTGAAAGAGAAAAACTAGCAAGAGTCTGGTTCAAAATGCAATTTACCCCTCTGGTCACTCTGTCCTCGATGGATCTAAAGTTCACAACGTCATTCAGTGTAGGAGGAGCAGAGCCATGTTTGATCCTTTACACTGATGTTTTTGAACAAATGCACAATAAAAAATAAGTTTAATGCCTTAAGTCGGGAGTCCACTGCACAGTTTTTTACATCTCGTAAGATTTATGGATGTCACACTGCAAGACGTGACGAATTAAAAGTCGTAAGGTACGTAAGGTACAGTAAGGTACAGTCACATTGTACGATGTTGCGTTTGTGTTTACATTTTTGAAGGTTGATCGTAGACAGCGACAGGAGGGCTCACTCTGCGACCAAGATTCCAAAACATGAAACAAGTTTGACATAAATCGTATCTCGTCTTTGGTCGTACAATGGTTCTAAGCGTTGTGTTTCTCCCATCCCACTCTAAGAGCTACGAGCAGCGATTTGAGCGCAAATCTTTAGTCGCAGACAGACTAAATTGTGAAGTGGACACCCGGCTTTAGTGTTGAACATTCTAGGAAAAGCAATAACATCTGGACCGCCACCAGAAGAAAGTGTGAGAGAAATGAGAAAATATACCTCCGCAGCACACAAGTCTCTCGCTAGCCTCCAGTCTTGACCACTGCTTTACATTTCCTCAAAGCCATAAACAGTAACTACATTATCATACTGTACCAATCACCTCGTACACGGCGCATTTCTATAGGCGTCTCGTTTCACCGGATTACATTTAGTCCTCCTCCCGTTTAGAGCCTCCTATTACTATTATCACTTTCCTTGCCGCGCGCGTAAAGTGGAAATGTCAGTGGGGTTTTAGTAGAGGAGATTTGGTGGTGGTAGCGGTGGTGGTGGGGGGGCGGCGGTGGTGTCGGGGGCCGGTTGGGGGTATTGCTCGCGGCTCATGAATAAGGCATGGGCAGAGAGGCGAGGGCCGTCGGGAAGGCCCTTGTCCATTTGCCATTTGCACGCTTGGCCACAGTTCTGGAGGATGACGGAGCGCGGGGGAGGGTTGTTGTGATGGAGCATGGGAGCGCACGGGAAAGAGGGCTGCGTAGAGGAACACCGGGGCATTCGGGTATCGGAGGTCGGGTAATTAATGGCGAGGTTGGTCGACATGTCAATTTGATGGAGATTGAAGAGAGCACCGAACAGTCATTATTATGCAAACTTTGTGCCGATGAAAGAATGACTTCATTGTCGGTGATTTGAAACTATCGACACTGTTCTAAACTATCCTCGAATGCAACTGTGTGTGCAACCGATTCTAATTCTTGAAAGGTTAATGCTGGTATCAAGTCCAGAGGGTGATTGGTCGTTCAAAGTGTTGCAGTTTAGGAAAAGGGTTATAATTTAATTTAGGAAACACGGATTAGGGTTACGATTGGGATTTAGTCAAGGTACAGGGCTTTGGTTAGGAAAATGGCTTAGGTTAGGGTAGGGAAAAAGGTGATAGTTGAGAAAAAAGTTAGGGTTGGGAAAACTGTTAAGGCTAAGGTTGGGAAAAAGGTTAGGGTTGGGAAAAGGGTTATAGTTGTGAAAAAAGTTAGGGTTGGGAAAATTGTTAAGGTTAGGGAAATATGTTAGAGTTGGACAATTTTTAAGGTTAGGGTTGGGAAAAAGGTTAAGGTTGGGGAAAAAGTTTATAGTTGGGGGAAAAAGTTAGGGTTGGGAAAAAGGTTAGGGTTGGGGAAAAAAGTTAGGGTTAGGAAAATTGTTAAGGTTTGGTTGGGGAAATGGCTACGTTTAGGGTTGGGAAAATTTTTAAGGTTAGGGTTGGGAAAAAGGTTATACTTGGGAAAAAGGTTAGGGTTAGGGGAAATTGTTAGAGTTGGGGGGAGGTTAGGTTATAGGTTAGGTTGAAAAGGTTAGTTGGGAAAAAGGTTGTAGGGTTGAGTTAAAGGTTATAGTTATGAAAAAGGTTAGGGTTGGGCAAATTGTTAAGGTTAGGTTTGGGAATAAGGTTAAAATATTTTAAAACAAGATCTTGTTTTAAAATATTTGAACCTTATTCCCATGATGAAAATATAAAGAACATCAGATGGCTCATGGCAATAAATCGCCTTCCAGTAAGAGCAATTGTAAAGTGGAGCTGCTATGTTAAAACTAAAAGTTGTTCAATGCTTTTGTGTTTTAATGCTGATAAAAATTTGTCTCATTTATTAACAGAAAGTCCCAGTTCACAAGAAATCTGGGAAAAATTACATGGTCTTTGACTCATTTTTTTTTAACATGAATTTTAATGCTGTTGTTTGAGGACTTGGGGTGCACGGTGGCACAGCTTCTGCCTCTCAAGAAGGAGATCGTGGGTTCGAATCCCAGACCACCCCAACATCACACGATCTCTCTGCATGTCCTCCCCGTGTTACCGTGGGTTCTCTCCAGGTTCTCCGGCTTCCTCCCACTATCCAAACACATGACTGTGTAGGTTAATTGACAACTCTAAATTGCCCATAGTGTGTGAATGTGAGTGAATGGTTGTCTGTCAATGTCTCTGTCTCTCTGTGTTAACCCTGCGACGAGTTGGCCACTGTCCAGGGTGTACCCCGCCTAAGGCCCAAAGTCACTAGGATAGGCTCCAGTCACCCGCGACCCCGGGAACGGGAATAAGCGGTAGAAAATGAATGAATGAATGTTTAAGGACTTCTTCGAGCTCAACTTCCACCCAAACATCTACGGTTATTTCAACTCGCCATCGCCACAGTTAAAATCTGGAAAACAAGGACTAAGATCACAACCCAACAGACCTACATCGACATCAATACCACCTACAAACAAATAAAGACAGAACTGTTGAGGAGGAGAACTCTGGACAATGAGAAACTCGCCTTGCACGCTTTTAATTTGTAATTTTTGTCATTGACTTTAACTGTGTAATTACATTGTGAACTTGTATTTTGTGGTGTATTATTGAAATAAAGCTTATTAAAAAATGGAAAAAGGTTAGGGTTGGACAATTTTTAGGTTTGGTTGGGAAAATGGCAAAGGTTGGGAAAAAGGTTAGGATTGGGAACATTTTTAAGGTTAGGGTTAGGAGAATGTTTCTGAGATCACTTCCATCGCTCCGGACCCGACTATCTAGCACCACTAACTTTCTTGAAATGGTCAAAATATTCCTTAATTATGGCCCCCATGGTGATGTACACTTGTCCCCTAAGACATAAAAGAAACATCTCAATGTACACAAAAAGCAATCATTAATACACATTATAACAACAACAACATACAAGGCCAAATTTTGTCTAATATGTGACACGGAGAATTTTGCAAAAAGACAAACTAGTGTGACTTTTCAGTGTCATGCAATTCAAATCTAATTCTTTTGTTGTTGTTTCCACATTCAAATTAAGAAACTGTTTTTGATCCAGATCTTTTTAATGTAAATTATTGCTTAATAGGAATCAGAGGGTGGCATTGCAGAATTAGCTAAATAACATATGACAACTGTAAACACACTGTAAACAAAAATATATTCTCTTGTTCGAAGCATTCATTTCAATAGTGCGTGTTTCAAATTCTTTGCTTGAAATCTTCTTTAATCCCGAAGCTAAATTCAGTGATAGAAGAATAAATGAATATAGTTTTAATAAATTGATGCTTGGTGTTCTGATTCAACATGATTTAATTGATTTTCCTTCTTTGCCCAACAGTGGTTTAGCCTGAAAACTGCTGCTTTTTTACATACTGCCATCTCCAACCGCTCCACCGCACGAAATTCTGTACAACATAATGAAACATCTTTGGCAAAAAAAAGTACATAGCTGCCATAACTGAAGAGAATGTCCATTTCTTTGTTTGTGAAGTGAAGAGTACCTTACATCATAAACAATCAGAGTGTCTGCAGCGAGGATGCGTCTTATCTCCCCACGCCTCATCTCGGGTTATGAACTCAATTATTGTGTTGTTGATTGCTTTAGTCTTTTACGCCGTCTTTCCAAAGTCCTTTATATAGTGTTCATGGCCAGTGTTGCCGTCGCAGTCACAGCAAACGGCGTAGTTGTGTGCCGAAAACAACGCTTTCAATTTGGTGAACCACTTTGCATGTACCGCCATTTTTCTTGTACGTGCAATATGTTTGGGCACGGTCTTCTTCGTTTTGCCCAAGACAGATGAATGGGAGATTGTAAATAAAAGTCCTTGCACAATTCTCAACAGACTGGGTTGACGTAACAACGCGATACATCATCACAACATTAAAAACTGCCCCTTTGGGATTGTTAAGTGTGAAATATCAGAAATAGGAACTGTCTGAAGCTCTTGGTGAATTATAGACATCCGGGACAGAACCAGTTTTTTGTTAAATACTTAATCATTAGGGGGTGTAACGATTTCTCCATTATACTTAATATTGTAGACATTATTTGTAGGCCTGGGTTTGTGGTATGGTGTAAATAATTTGCAAATTTAAAAGAGACACATTGCTTTTTTCAGGTACTCATTGTTGAACTGTGATTTCACATTTTGTTCACTGTAAACCGCAAAAAAGGCTTAACAGAGTAATAATAGAAATGGGTTTATTGACTTCCTGTTCAAAACTACAGAAATTATAAGCCCCGCCTTTTTTATAGTGGCATTTCACGATAACTAGCAGAGGATTTACATTTACAGTCTCATCAGTCTTACAACAGTGGCAACGTGAACAGTTGCAAGACAATCCAGGATTACTCAAACATGTATGAATCAATCAAAATACAACTTTGAGTGAATTTAATGACGAGGAAACACTGTTGTGACAAGATTAAAAGCTCATTAAAGTTCATTTTGCGTAATATGTCCCCTTTAAGATTATTATGATAAATGTGTGTACCTAAATAACATGATATGGTTCAACATTTTTGGAGTTTCTTTCAAAAACAGTGAATTGCCCATAGAGTTGACTGATAGATTGTGTTAACTCTTCAGAATTTGAGGTCATCATGTCAACTTTTATTATGTTTCTTGATCATAGTAGCTGGGAAGACTCCAGATACCCATGACCTCTAATTGTAACTGACATATCTCACAATCAAGAGAACAGTCACCCAATGATTCAATGCAGGGGCCAAATTTTCCAACAAGATGCCCTGAAACTGAACTGAAACTCTGCAAAACATCCTGATACGTAGACCATTTTTGAAGAAATATGGTAATAGTTAATCATGCAGTCCTGACAGGGAAATATCATGGCTAAATTTCATTCAAGTAAACACAATACATTCAAAATTAGTTACTCACAACCCCATTTCTTGTCTAAAATTCATTGGAATAAACAGGATACATTCAAAATCATACTTGCTCAAACCCCATTCACCAATTTGGCTCACCTTGACCACAAGCTGTTTTAACGAAAATACTTACAAATGTCCTCAACCCATCTATTATTACTTTCTATTTTCGAAAGCCAGACTATAAATTAGCTCAGAGCTTTTTCATCATAAGCGGCACAAACAAACAATATGAAATGTATCCTTTTTAAATAATGCGACAAAGAGTTTGCAGAACAATACAGAGTGTAGACATCGCTGGAGGGGAGGATTTACAGCAGCTTTGCGCAACTCCAAAACTCACGGACACAGACATTTGCTCAGATCATTTCCAAAGTTGGTCGTCTGCCTAAAATTGATGCTTCGTAACGATTTCCCATAAGAATCAACATCTCTCGTCGCGCAAAAAACCCTAGAAATTGCATGAAAATCTAGGCTAAAAATTCAAACAGATGATTTTGTAGTTTTTGCGACGCTTGGGAAACTCGAGAAAGCTAATGACTTATCTGTAGAGGTGTCTGATCCAATATCTCATGGGAGGTTAAGCTATCATTGATCCACCAGGCCGCCCTCTCCTATCTTCTCCTTTTTTCTCCACTGCCATCCAAGCAAGGCAGATGGGAATCGATAGAAAATCAAGGAAACGGCTGGAAAAAATAAGTTGAAATGTTCCAGAGAGTGAACTTTTACTTCAAAGGCGCTAGGAGGAAGGAGGACGAGGAACTTTTGAAGATTGGACCTCGCTGCAAATTGAGGTGAAAGAGTCATGAGGACGGAGGAGGGACAAGGTCAAAAACACTGACGCTGAATGAGACAAATAAGTGGACTGTTGTTAACACTCGGAGGCACCTGGACGGATAGGGCAAAGGCGTTCAGGTGCGGAGCTTTTAGAAGAGATGTGCCGGAGTAGATGCTGTCAGGAGACTATTGGGGCCATTCACAAAGACCAGACAACCCAGAGCTATTCAAGCGCTTTGTCCTGGTCCCGGAGTGATTCTGACAATAGACGGGGCAGACGGAGCAAAATCGCGGGGTGCATGATTTGAAGAAGGCAATTCCAGAAGGGTTAAGGCTGCCATTGTTGATTTCAGTGGTATTATCGAGCTGTATTTACAAGCCACGTCAATACATCGCAAAATATGTGACAGTGTCGAAGCGGTCCGATTGGGAAAGCACAATGTAGATTTGGCGTTTCATACACTAAACTCCAAAGATGTTTAAAGAGTCTGATTATTGCCGTCTTAAAAATGGGAAAAACAGAACTAGCTCAAATGTTCAGAGCAATCCAAAGGTATTCATCACATTCCTTATGCATTCCGAGCTTCCAAATAATTCACCGTGATGAGTTTATTGGCACTTTTCGCTATAACTACTGCTTCTTATTGTTTGATTTGTGTTTTTGTTTGTCCAGAAGCGTCTTTGAGTGTTATGAGAAGCGCTATACAGTGTGTACAGTGTGTGTGTACCGTTACAGTGATGCTAACAAACATTAGCCTGTTAACAACTGACTTCCTGCTTTTCGAAGAATTAAACGCTCTATAATGAGATGCAGACAGCGCACAGTGGTCTCATTTTTACCCAAAGAGCTGCTTTTACAAAATATCTGTGGATTTTTGCATTTATTACATGACAATAATTTGATACAGGTCCTTTAACCTTTCATCTTCAACAAACTACCATGTAAGATTTCAAGAAGACCAGTAAAATAATTTCATTCATCACAGGTGCTCGTCACTAGGCTAAGTTACATGTCAGATCTGTGATTAGGCAAGTCTACTCTCAGCAAGAATGCATGTTTTCCAGAAATTGGCTGAAATGCTACGCAGTGGGGCTGTAAATGAATCACAGATGTCAAAAGAACAGGTTTATAAGTAGACAGATAGACAGTAAGGCAGGTCAACTACAAAACCAGCAGAGAGAGGAAATCATATCCTCGTAACTACACCCCACTCAGTGTCAGAGTTCATCCCTTTAACTTCATGGGATGCACAATGTTCCATTCAAGCTGGCAAAGAAATCAAAGTTTATCCTTGAGAAAGAAGTTCGCATCAGTGAATAACATCACAAGATAGACAGAAATTTAATAATGTCAGAAAGAACGTCCTCCAAAGTCAAAGAAACTGCAAATTCAACCAAAAAGGTTGAGTGCGGCTGGTTCTATTGCTTATCCATGCGTTTCTGGGTGATGAAAAATTTGCACTGTAGCCATAGCAATTAACAATTCAAAACCAAAACATTACATCTTTTGAATGGTCAAAAGTCTTCAAAATGTTAAACAGGAAACTGAAACCCACGAATAACCATATAACAGCAAGGATTTAACAGGAAACTCTTTTCTAAGTGAGGTCTGTCCATGTCAGTCTGAGTTTGAAAGCCACTAAAATATTTGCAAGCGTCTTATTTACACCAAGAATATTCTTAATTTCCACCACAGAAATACAGAATATTGGGAGTACCGCTTAGTAAAAGGAAAATGTGACAAAACCGTTAACCCTGATAACTTTCTCTGCTTGAAGACTGTGTTAGTTTTTTTTTTTTTCCAAACGTCTAACTCGTGGCCTCGCTTGAATCACCTTTTGCCGTTGCGCTGATTGAAGATGCGTATCTCATACAAAACTATAAAACCTCAGCACTACGCCGCCACTTCTATCCAACACAAACAACTGTAACTGGTAGACACGGCCTTTAACCTACCTCCCATGGGCCTCTTCATGCTTTTAATGCACCTTTCAATTGAAAAAGAAAAGCTGGGATTTCTGGAGACAGCGGGATAGTTCATGATAGCTGTTAGCTGTTGACCCCGTGGCTCCAAGCGCCTGTTAGCGAAGCCACACGTCCAAGCCAACCACGCCGGGCCAACAGAATTAGGCAATAAACAAGCCAAAGCACTGCCGGCACCACGCAGGGAGATACAGTCACCCCAGAACTCAGTTAGGATTCAATTTTTCTTCCGGAGTGCGTTCACAGCACTACTAGAGCAGCAGCTGGGGTCTATAGCAAAGGAGTTCTCTTTAATAGGGTGCTGTAGTGGAAGGAAAAAGAGTTTCTAAGGAAATATAGGGTAATTTAGTCTAGACAAGGGGCACCATTACCTTTCACTAGGTTGGCTCAAGCTAATTTTTGCAAGATCAACAAAATGCACTGACTGAAGCATTAATTCATACATCAATGGTAAGAAAATGAATACTGAAACAGACTGAAAATTACTTTTGGATGGAAAACATTGTCCAGATGACTATCTTTGAAACGATTTCTACAATAGCTGTACCTAGTTGTACAATTCACCTTATTCCGCCCCGCCCGCTTTTGCCTTTTAAGTTTATGATCCCCATTCTTGTAGTAAAGGGAGTTCCGGTTTGACGCGTAAGGTGTTCACGAAAACAGCCAACGAGGGAAAAGTCTCATTACATAAAGTAGATTGATTTGTCTAAAATGCAAAAACAAGTCAGCAATGCACAGATTTCCTGGGCGGCCTGAAAACGGCTTTTTAGTCCGTGCAGAACTTATTTCCTGTCGAGCTCACCTGCTCCGCGTAAACTACAACGGAAAAAATGGCGATGCGTAAGGCAACTTCTGGAATAAGGTGAATAGCATACGTGGGAAAAGATTATACAATATGAAAACTTAACAGCAGCTTCGTCATATAGAGACTTTCTAATAAGATTGAAGTTATATGTATTCACTTTTATGACTATGACTGTACGTGGACAACATGTTGTACAGACTTTGAGACCTATTAACTGTGCAGGTTTTTGTTAAAGACTAACCTGAACTTGATCATAAACTTGAACAGGACCAAACAAAACCTAGATCCCTTTGGGACCGAACTGGGATAAAACTATCCTGTTCTACAATTCATACACTATTCTCTGGGCAACACAGGGAAAATATATCAAGAGACAATCTGGTGAAAACGTGCTAATTGTCAAGGAGCTGTGAAAGGGTAAACTGTTGGTGACTGATCGAGTATGGGGTACCAGGGGTCCGTGGGGGGGTGACCTTTGACACGAGAGATAATTATAAGAGTGAGGGCTGTGATAGGAGCTGGTGGGAGGGGGACAGGTGGCGGCCCCGGCGGTGTGTCGCGGTAATTGGCTGGCAGGCTGCGAAGAGACACCGAATTGATCATCAGATTTGTTCATTGTTGTGGAAAGGTATGGGGACGTCTGAGGATTCAGCCGTGCAGCAGTTAGATCAGGTAAGAACAAATGCACACCGAGAGATAGAGAAGCAAAGCAAAGAAACATTGATTTGACGGGATAGCTTGTGAACTACCGTGAAAGTAATTTAGCCGGAAATGTTAAGCTGCCTACTAATTAAGGCATTCAAGTTGGAGTATTTTTATGAATTGTGGGCTACTAATGCGCTCTGCAGTTTGGTGGCAAAAATATAATTCAATGTGCCAAGAATTGTATACTACCTCATCTTAATTGCAAATTGGATACTAAAATGTGTCAGTGAAAAGTTGCTTAGGATACATAATAAAGTGTAATGAAAATGTTATGAGATTATGAGCAATTTTGGAGTCTTTAAGACGTTTTTTAAAATCAAAATTTCATCCATGTTTACTGAAATTGGAGGCCATTCTTTGCAGATTAAAATTGAATAACAAAATAAGTAAATCTTGCTTGTAAAATTTAGTATGTAAGGTTTTCAAAAAGTACCTGGACAAGGTTTTGAGTTAGATGGCGTTTTGTCTCTCATCCAAGACATTTTGTCAAATCTGGATTGATGACTAAGGGATTACGCCAATGTAGCAGGCAATGATGTATATATTTCTACAATTGCAACGGACATGTTTGCATTTAATGACCCAATAAAATAGGAATGAATCAAACATATTGCTGCTTTAACTGTCTGAGTAATTGCACTTGGAGACCAAAGAACTTTTAAGACGAAAAAATCTAAACCGTAAATACAGCAGATCAGAATTCAAGTCTACTGGGAGCAATACATCTCTTTCTACATTACACTGTTTGTAAAAAAGTCTATGTCCAAGTAAAACTCACTCCAATCTTTTCCGACTGTTGGCATCCCCAGAGAATGCGGCGCACTGTTTTGACGTGTTTCTAACCGAGTCAAGGTTGTCGAGATCTTTACTTCGCTCCCAAGGGGAACCGAAAACTAGCGCAGCCTGGAGAACTATACGTACTGGATGAAGATTGAGATTTCAAAGTCAATGATGAAAAAACGTTTTGCCGCGTTTAACCTCCACATCCTCTCAATCTCTCCCCCAAAACTTCCGCTGAAAGTAATCCAAAAGTTCTTTCGTCTTTGTTATAATTACAATGAGTTGAACTTTTAAAACATATCTGCGAATATATCTCACCTCAATTTCTCTCCATTTTGGATGATAGCGGAAAAAAGCTGTAAATCCACTGGGATCAAGTCAAGAACCATGCGGTGAATAATACGTTTACATGTGCATATATACTTTGGCTTCATAGTAAAAAAAAAGAAATACATATATAGTCTCAAAAAGCGTGATGTGCTTTGGGAATATGTTTGAAAATGTCACTCAAAAACGCAGTGAAGTAAAAGCCCAGAGTGATCTGAGGAGACAGAAAAGGAGTCGAGGATGTAGGAGACAGTACCCAAGGCTCATTTTCTAAGAATGCTTTTATCTTACTTTAGGCGTTGAGATTTATTCAAACACCTTTAGAATAATTGACAAAAGTGTTGAGGGAGGGTTTTGATTGATCTTAGAAGAACAAAAAAGACTTTGCAAATTGCTAGTTGTACTATATTTTAGTTGTTATGGCTTTAAAATGTGGATGTAATTTCAGACAGAATTTAAAGAGGCATTCGAAAAGAGTCAGACTTAATGACAGGAGAGGATAAGCATCTACACGTAAGGCAGTAGCGGTTGTTAAGATGAGGAGAGGCTGAGGTGGCTGATAGTTGTACTCCTGTGACGAAGATGGTACCTGTAGCTGAAATGACATGATTAAGTAAAGAAGAAAGTGCACTGGCCTTAATGTTTTAATATTGGATTGATTGAGTGTCAAAGTAGCTGACTAGGGCAGACTATGATTGACTGACAAAAACAGAAAGGTCACAATTAGGCAGTAAGGCCGCCAGGAGAGCAATAGAGAAGAGCTGGAGCCAGGAGTTGTCAATCGCATGACACTGAGGCCAAACCTACAGGACACAGTGCACTAGGGTTGTCAAAATGTGACACCTGCATACTAATCAATACTAAAAACACTATTGAAACCATAACTTCAACAGTTTTGATAATAATTTGAAAAAAAAAAGAGTATCAAATGCATACTAATCGATACTAAAAACACTATTGAAACCATAACTTCAACAGTTTTGCTAATAATTTGGAAAGAAAAGTATCACATAAGTTTGATACATTTGGACTTTCTGAAATGATCTAGAGCTATATCATGACTATAAGACTAGATTGTTATATTAAAGAGAAAAGGTACTCATCTGTAGACTTTTCCAGTGCCTTCAGGTTGAAAATCGAAATATATCTATTTCAAAACACTACCTTTGAAACTTTGTCTACTAAAGAACGTTACTGGATGAATAAGAATCACACAATCTCATTACATTATTGAAAATTACTCTCCATTGTCAAAAAAAAAAAAAAGAAAGAAAACAAAGTGTTATTTCATAATCATCATTGTATGTAAAATTTGCATTGAGTACTGTGACTTTTCCGTTGTGTTGAAATTGAGTTTGGGTTTTAGTATTGTGATAACAGTATGGCACAACGTCATTAAAAATAGGTACAAACCTAACCTCCTTTACATGCTCAATGGTTTACTCCGTTCAAAAATCAGATAGTTTGACCTACTTGTTAGTCTAACATACCACCTTAAACTTTCCTACAAATTGCATCACTGAGTGAACCTCTTTCCACTAAGCACACACAGTGCATTTTTTTGTAACCACATTCTTATTACAGCAACAGCGCGGCGCTGTGAAAAGCCTTGGATGTTTGCCGCAGTCACGCAAGGAAATCTCTCCAGAGAGGAAGTGAGGTGAGAGGAGAAAATATTGAGGATGGCAATGAAGAGGCACATTAATATTACAGTAAGTCAAGCAAAACCTAGGTGTGAAAGTGGCCTCTGGTTAGCTCGCCACTTTCTGCTGCCAAGCTATCAGCCCGTCTCCTCAAGGCGCATCTTCCGCAACACAAACACTCATATTCTAATCAGGACGAAAAAATACTTCTGTGTAGATAATCAGGGTTTGGTTGCTGCATTTCCAATAGGGTTTTTGGAGCACTCTGGGTTATAATTCAGTGAGGCAGGATCCGACAGCGCAGCCTTGGTCAGTGCGCTGCAGAGATGAGAGCTGAGACGCGGATAAATCTTCCATGAAAGCTAGGGTGGAGTGAGAGGAATAATTCTACAGGTCTGTGATGGAGCGGTAACCAGGAGAAGGCAATAGGCTACGCGATGATGGAGGCAGAGAGTGTCAAGGTTTTGTGGAAGTTTTGGAGGTGAATAAAAAAAAACTAAACTTTTTTGCATGTTTAACTGTGAAAGCAGCACTTAGTGACTACAGTTAGAGTATTTTATCTTTCAACCTGGAAGTAACTGCCCTCTGAAAAAAGTTGTTCTCAAATTACACAAATGCCCAGAAATCCATGCATATGAATATGTTGGTTGTGTAGGGTGTTAGTTGTAGTAGATAGATTTAAATACATACTTCCTCCTTCCGCAGCTTGGAAATCTAAAAAAAACAAGAAGAAAAGACAACTTAAAATTATGTTGCAGCACAATGAACAAACTTGACATTTTCTTACAATGTACAATCGTTGAAAACAAGTTTATGTTTACTCTTGAGATTTCACAATTGAAATGTTTACTGCCGTGACCTCTAGCTACTCTCCCATAACAACAAAACACTTTTATTAAGATCTAGTCTGCAAGTAAATATCATTGTATAGACATTCTTTAAAATCAATTCTATCATACTTTGGAAAGCCTCGTTTTTGTCGTTTTCACGACAGCCAATACAAGCAAATGCCACATGACTTGTTTTCTTTTCATTTACTATTTAACTATGCTGCATGAACTACTACCTTAGCATACATTCTAACCTTTCCAGGAATCCCTCTGCTGGGCCACATGATTTCAAATTTCCACAAGTCAACAACTTTTCAATTCTTCCGTGCCGTAAACAGACTCCGGATGTGAAAAACCGTGACAGCCCAGACAACAAGCTGTGTGTCCTCAAGCACCATTGACCTACATGGCAGCACACACTGCTCCTAGGCCCCTCCCACCAATTACCATCGCAATGGGAAGTGACAGCAGACGCTTTCATGATGAATTTCAAACCGGCTGGCTAAGCTGATGTGCCGAGAGATTGCGCGAGACAAGGCTAGACAGAATGAAAGGGGGAAAAAAGGAAGACCTCAAATGGCACCAATTCTCCAGAGCGCCAACTTTTCAACACATGCCCAAAAGCAGACCACCCCACTTCCCCATGCTGTGTTCGAGTGTACTTCTATATTTTCAGTGCCAGAAAGTGAAGTCGGTTGCTACGGAAACAGCCATGCGTGAAAATGGGAGGGGGACTGGTAAAGAAGTTTTAGTTGTGAATGCACATGTATATGATTTTTGTACGTTTGAGTGATGGAGAGCAGATGAATGAACCCTGACTGAATGCAGCGTGTTGTTGGTATGCAAGAGAGTGCACGGGCAGAGAGGCAAAACACTAAGAGAAGAGTCTGTTATGTAATTGTTTATACAACTCTGAAGAGGTTATGTGTGGTGAACATCTTTGGGTTCTAAAGATCGAAAGAGTAAGTCTGCAACTCTTCATTTGTATGTTCGAACAACCCTGGTTTCCCCCCAAAACATGCCTGACAGGCTGCCCAGCTCGGAACTCCTGAGCAAGATCTGGAGATATCATTTTATCATCAGTCCTAAACTTATCAGGATTTTATTACTACTAGGTTAGGGCAATAGACGAATCCATCCCTCTAGTTTGTTTTGACAGCGTGACTCTAAATGGCCATGTAACTGCATAAAAGGTCATGGCGATAATCTTTTTCTATCCACTTATGCAAATGATGGGTTTAAATCGGACAGGTTGTTGGATTCCTAACGGCGCTGTCATGAAAGCAAAATTACGCTCCATGACTTACTCTTGCTTGCTCTCCCATTCCTGTTTTTTTTTAAATAGCCCCTTTTTGATGCAAGTTATAATTCTTTGACAGGGAGGATTTCCACCTGGAACCAAGAAAAAGCTACACAAGAAGGTATGTATGCCATTTTAAATTAAGTTTCAACCACATATAGATGAGACTCTGTAACACCAAAGGCTATTTCCCTCACAACTGGTGAACTCTCACGTTCATTTTTACTAATATGATACTGAAAAAAATCTTTAAAAGTATTGGTTGAGGTTTAAGTATCAGGCAAAAGTGCAGACAAATGTTACTTTATACCAAAGGTGGGACCAAGTCTATGGTACAGAGACGTTTTCTTCCAACATATTGTATCTTGTGAAAGCAGCACTTTGTGAATAGAGTGTTTTTGACCTATTACAGTAATTGCAGTAATTGTTCAAGTCCCAAGTCAAAGACAGGAAAGTCCATGTCAAGTCCCAGGTCAAGTGTTTCAAGTACTTTAACAACTCATATTTTTTTGTACAATTGACATGATTTTTCTGAATTGTTCCTCTTAAAACAAATTGGGAAATTGGAAGGGACATGTTCCTGTTTGTTCCTATAAAATGAAGCAACTACAGTATATTAACTATAAAGAGAAAACCCAGGCCTCCAAATCAAGTCCTAAGTCTCTAGCTGGGTCCAAGTCGAGTCTAAAGTCATAATCCATTTTATCAAGTCATATCGGAAGTCTGATTCGAGACTGCTTTATATATCTTAACACCTTTCTTTGTAAGCTTACAACATAATCTTTTTTAAGCATTTTCTAAACAATATACTTGATATTAAAATGTTCACGATTCAAAATGTTATCAATATTTCAATAATCTGCCCACTTCAATTCATGCACTTCTGAAACAGCAAAAAACTAGCAATGCTTTTCGTCCGATAACATACATCAATAACCAGAAAAAGTTACAAATTGAACAGCATTAATCCAATTCCCCCTCCCTTCTCCATGCGCTCATGCAGTGACTAAGGTGACATATTGTATTAGCCCATCACCGCGCGGTTAGCCGGCTCCGCTCTCACATTGTCATTCTGGACCAGGCGCACCTCGCAGCCAAGAAGCCCCCGGTCGCTATTGATCCCACAATCTCATCAGGCACGTTTCCTTGAAGATGCAATTTCCAGCGCATCACCACACCGGGCCGGAGCACTTTGTTCCAGCCGCACCCGCCTTAGTCATTGATCTACCCCCCTTTCCTCCGGCTGCCTGCTCCCCGGCCCCACCTACGTGTTTGCAACCATCTGTAGAGTGCTCAGACATCACCTCCAACTGATGCCGTCCCTCCCCAACATCAATATCTGTGGCTAATTGAATTTTTTACCTTGATTAACATTAAGCTACACTTTAAGGAGTAAAAAGGGTCATGGTCGACTGCTCACATCGAGATAAGAGGAGGGTCAAAGGTATTGGAATGCTTTTTGATGATTGTGTGTGCGGAATATTGATGTTTCTGTCGTCAAGTGTTGAAACAGTTTTGCATGTTGAGTGGAGATAGACTTGTAGGTCCGATATTTGCTCTTTTCAGCCTTTAATCTCTAGGCCAAGCCAATATACAGTGTTGGGACAACCAGCTGGCTAAAGAATATGTGTACAGCTCTATTTGAACACTTAAGGGCGTAAAAGGTACTGCTAAAAATGTGACTTCACTGCTGTCGTATTCAGTTTGTAGTAGAACAGGTTCGTGGATGAGTCATATAATTTGGGGGAAATAATTCAAAGTAGCAAATAAATGTCAACAGCGATGTTATTGGCCATTGGTTTAACTCATTTCTTAACAATCGGTAACAGTATAAGTCATTAAAAAAGAATATATCAACTTAAAAAACGGACGTGGAAGTGTCTAGTAAGTGTAAAGTCTTTGGCGTCAAGTCCCAGGTCATGGCCCAGAAAATGGCACATATTTTTGCAACTCATATGATTTTTGTGAATGGTTGTTCGATTTAAAAGAGAATCCAGGTAAAGTCTGGGCCTGAATCACCAAGAGTTTCTAGTCAACCTTTGCATTAGTGTCTGCCATCTTGCAATCCCAAACTAATAAGGGATAACTGAGGGTGCGTTGACACTTTTTTGAGCCGTTTTAATTCTGATGTAGACTTGATTTGGTCTGGTTGTAGTCGTCCTGATCTAGTCCATGTTTAGTTTTGGTTTTAGTCCTGGTTTAGTCCCATTTTTTATGCAGTCAATGTGACAACTAAACACTGAATACTGAATAAATGACATGATCTAGGAATCCAACTCAAGAACTAATAGTTGTAAGGCAACTATTATTAACTGCAATGCCATCTCAAAATACTTATAATGATGACAATTTACATAGTTCAAGGTTCAAAATGTACAAAAGTTGTAACTGAAATGATTTTGGTCAGCAATTATTCTTACTACGTCAATCAATCTTACAATCTGAATATTGTCTTTGGCATAACTATTTGCACCCGATACCCTTCCTGATAGACGCTCCCTGATAGACCGTCCCGTATTCCAACTTAACTCAAGTCTCCGTCTTTAGTGGCATGATACAATGACAAATGAGAAGAGGCAGGCCCATAAAAGCGCTCGCATTACTGTGTGCTGAATCAATCACATGTCATGACGCATACGTGGATGACAATGTAAACAATGTTGTCAGACAAGAGCGCTTTTGTTCCTGTCACGATGCAATGTACACAATCAATACAATGGAGACATATCACCGACCGCAGGAGTGACACTGAAAGAGTAGATGCTAATGAACCATATACTTGCAATAACGGTTTAGATAATATGCCATGAAATGTTGTCAAATCCATTTTGATCTTTGTATTTCAAATGGCATCACATAAAACATTTGTCATCTGTTTCTATTTATTGACACCTGCATTCTAAAGGCTGGTACAGTCCCGTACTTTAGCTCCAATGCGTTGAATGGGAGAATTAGCGTTAGCCTACGAAAATCGCTGTAAAAGCAGGACGGTTTTGGCGACTGACAACCGTTCAACTACACGAGAGTAACACCATAGCGTTATTAGAAATCAGTACCAGAGATCGTTGAGATTGTGAATAGCCTTAATAAACATTTTGGTAACACTTTATAATACCTACACTTTTGGGGCCTTAATAAAACATGAACAAAGACTTGATTCATAGTGAACAGTGAACAAGGATGATTCAGGCTTAGTGAATACTTACTTATTACTCTAACCCCAACTTCTAACCCTAACCCCTTCATTAAGTAGTCACTGAGCCTAAATCATTCTTAGTAAGCTATTTCTTCATTATGTCTTTGTTCATGCTTTATCATGAAGAAGTGTAGTTATCATATATCTTTTATATATATAATTTATCACTACCGCGCGCTCTGAGGTCCGAGGGCCATCTCCAGCTCGTGGTGCCTAAGACAAGACTTGAACCAGGGGGGACAGGGATTTCTCTGTGGTCAGCCCCAAACTCTGGAACGCTCTGCCTCCCCAGGTCCGAACGCCCCCCACAGTAGAGTGTTTTAAGTCTCATCTTAAGACCCACTTTTATTCTCTGGCTTTTAACACCGTACGAATTGTGTGGTCCTCTGTGCTTTTTATTTATTCTGCAGTTACTCTATTTTTTAATGTATGTTCTATTTTATGGTTTTATGAGTTTGCTTGGATTTGATTTTACTGGTTTTACAAGCAGTAGGATCAAATTGAGTTGTTATTATATACTTTGTTTTGCCGTCTTATGTTTGTGTATGTGCAGCACTTTGGAGACAGTTCTGTTTATAAAATGTGGTATACAAATAAAGTGAATTTGGATTTGGATTGTAAAGTTGTACCAACATTAAATCTAATATTATGCTGAAATATAGGCCACACCTGTTTGACATTGACAATCTTGATTTATTCCTACAATTTCTACTCTTCAGAAACTGGAGCAGGAAGTTGGATATTCGTTCCTCGTTGACAAATGTAATTCATGCGTAAACATTAATCAAATGTCAAAATGCATGTTTTTATGTTGTTGCCTCATTAAATGAATGGGAGAAAGTGTTTATGTCAGTACCACAATGTTTAGTGCAACGATTCTATACTCTGCTGGAAAAGTATTTTGAGAGCATTCCGTTTGGACATTCAGTGCTCTCAATGGAAATGATTTATCTCCATGGAGACAGGAAATGTCACCAGGCCACGTTACAGGCCAGATCTGTGCCCTGCAACAGCCACAGATCGGCCGCCCAACACATTCCAGTAATTGAATAAATGCAAGTTAGAACGTTTAATGTCATAGTGTGGAATATGGAAAATGCAAAGCAAAGACAGAAAAGTAACAAAGTGCACATTTAACTCAGACTAAGTTGTGGAAACCTCATTGTTGAAGCCACACATTAGAGAATTACAGAGCGGTGCATTTCATACTTGCCCATAAAAGTGCAGTTCCGACTCGCACTATGGACCATTTTCGAAACAACTTTGGGTATTCTGAGTTCATTTGCGTCACGGTGCTGTGACTAGACGGCTTACGGTAAATTATTTATCCATCCATCTGTACGGAGGAGTGCATAGGAGAACCATTTACTTATTGCTCAAAAATGATATGCTTTTCTTTTTACCTTGAAACAAAATAAACAACTTAAAAGCCAAAGCAGATGTTGTGTGTGGGCAGCCAACCCACATCATCATGAATGGGTAAAGTGCAATCCAGTTGTTGGGATGCTTCTCATTAAAGTATTTTGGCAAGTGCAGCAGATTTGTTTGTTGTGGAAGGCTTGTTTGAACTTCAAAGCTCTCCAAATTTGATGTGTTACATAATTTTGTAAAACACTCAGCACTTTCGCATTGTTAATGTTTTCAGATGACTACTGTACATGTGGTTCAAGTTAGTAAATTGTTGCTTTTCCAATTTTTTAGCAGATATATTCTCCACTTAAAACAAACATTCAGTGGACTTGAAAATCTACCTCCATGAATGCACCTTTAGGTAAAAATATATACATTTGTTTTTATCCAATATGATCCATTGTTCCGTTAGATTCCATCGCCGGAGGGATCTTGACTGGATGAGGTTAGACTGAGCAGTGAACCATGTTACTCTCTCATGTGAACAGACAGGACACAGTGGGGAAGACTTATGCCTTTGGTCACTGCAGTGGACACAAGAGGAGGGAGGACTGACTGCTATTCTTGTACAACTGCCTGGAGGAAAACACTATCATATTGGTCTATAGTGAGTAAATATATATCAGCAATAAGTATGAAAACTGCCCAAACAAAGATTTGATAAATTAACCGTGTTCTAACATTGTTCCATCACCAAAAGCATACCTGGAGTTGCATTTAGTTTCATTCACGTTAGTTTGAGTAATGCTGGTTAGAAAATCCTCTCAGTGCGACCGTCAAAAACACTTCCTGCTGAACTCTCTCGATGTGGCACGTTTGTCCAATATTTGACGTCACTTATCCAGGAATCTTCTGCTGTTTTAAGTCCTTAACTCATCACTCACTCATTCTGTGCATTTTTGTCGTCTAAACACAATCACTACAAACTAACTAGCTCACTCGCATTTCCTGACAAACACAAATTTAGCTTGTGTAAATGCTACGCAGCCAGTAGATTGCACCATAAACTCAGTAACTGCCAGAGCTTAAAACAATAAGATACTCAAGAGCATGTTTAAAGGTTAATAACAATATATTTTTCCTTTAATGTAGTAACTGGTATGGATTAAATGACACAGACTTTTTCGAGTTAAAGGAGCACTATGTAGCAGGGCTATTCAACTTAAGGCCCGGGGGCTGAACCAGGCCCTTTAAGGGATATGATCCGGCCCTCAACCATCTTCCAAAAAATATAGAAAATATTTGATGTGTTGTTAGTGGTTTAGACCTGGTTTAGACCTGGTTTAGACCTGGTTTAGTTCTGGTTCAGTCCTGCAGATGTTGTTAAAGCCTTTAGTGTTACATTTTTTTCATATTTCAAAGGCATTGGACACATTTCTGGCCCTGAAGACAAATAAAACATCCAAAAAATCTGGCCCTCAGTAAACTAAAGTTGAAGAGCCCTGTTTTAGAGGATTTGCCACCTGCTTGTATCCATAGAGACCTTATTGCTCTCCCCGGTATGTTCTAGATTATGGCATTAAACTAAACTACTTTGATTTCATTACAAGGTTTTTAATTACTAAAAAATATCTTGATTCTTTCTTAATTCTTACCGTGTGGGACTGCCTTTCCACAGAACTGACCTGTAACCTGTCCTAGATAGGAAAATGTTTTCTATTTTACTGAGTTTGTCCTTTCAGCAAATTTTGCATTATTTTCATCACTACTATTTGTCCTTTTAAAGTCCTAGTACATAACATTTTAGTCAAAAATGAACTATGCTGAAACATGCTTTCTTTTTTTATGGCTTTGTTACACAAAAAATGTATACAAGCCTGCATGTGTACTGTTGTCACTTTTGTTGAAATGCTTCTTGCATGCCCTGGAGGAGCCTCTTCTTGCTTTGTTCTATTGAAATGTTGTTCCTTTGGCAATAAGATTCCACATTATGGCATAAAACGTCTATCTATCTCCATGAAAAGTATGGTTTTAACTTTGTATTTCTATGGAATCATGCAGGTAACTTGGCACCTCTAGTAAGTTACACACCGTTTCTTTAAATTATAAGTAAAGTTTGCAACAATTAAGCACGTTTTGGTCTATACTCCATCTCCTACGAACAATAACAACTCCAAGACAGTTCATCTACTCAAAGCCACGTTTTTCTTCGTAGATAAATCATTTCCACATCAATATTCCGCTCCCATAGCCTTGCCATACCGCCCTGCCCTATACTAGCCAAAGCACCACTCTAAGCAGCCTGTATATATTTGTTCTACATCTTTTCTCATCTCTCTCACAGCGGGACCCCACCTTTCCATGGCCCCTGTTCTCCATACACACACACACATGCACGCTCACCTTATTTGCTGGACTTCTGAGGTCACCGTGGTCTAAACCTGCACCTCCGGGCCTCAGAGACACCGCCGCCCCTCTCCCCCCTCTCCCCCCTCCATACCGCCGCATCTCCCCGCGTCTCTCGCAACCATTTTTTTTTTTAAAATCCTCTTGCCTTCTCTCCCCTGCTTGTAATCTCGTCACGAATGCATTTCAGATACGACTAGCACATTACCCTTTCCCTTTGCTTTTTCGGCGCTTTCTCTTTAATTACCGAGGCAATCATATTTACCAATTCCCTCGGCCTATTTATCTTCACATGCTACTGTTTGAATACTGAAATTGGAATATTTGCCTGTCTTGGCCGTTCGAGCCATTCTAAGAGAACAAGGGGGGATGTGAGACAGATTTGTAAAAGGTTTAATTGAGTGGGTAAATGTCCCAAGGATGAATTATTAAATAAGCAGGGAGGAGTGGAAGCGGCGGTGCAGTAAACTGGCTCGCAGTGATTTTGTGCATATCATGCTGTGTTGACATTTAGGTGTTCCTTCAAAGTGTGTACATTTTAAGTCATTTTCTTATTTGTTAGTGTTTTCAAAGTAATTGGTCAAATGTATATGGAATGGTTCTATGTCTCCATTGGCTTTACAACAAGGAAACAGTACGAAAAGGAGGGCAGGCATGTCCAAACTCAGGCCCGGGGGCCAAATGCGGCCCTCAGACCAATTTTTCTTGGCCCTTAGGCTTCCTGCTGAACTGGCCCACATTGTCCTGAGAAGTACTTTTTACAGCACATTTCAGATTTTCTACAATTCCAACCTAAATAACTAACATTTTGGTGCAATACAGACCTGATACTAAGACAACGAGACTGAATGTAGACGTGGTGACACTTAAAATATCAGATAAATGCAGCTTTTTTTAATGTTTCGCGATTGATTTGTGGCCCTCCGCTTAGTCTATATTTCAATATGTGGCCCTCGATGGAAAAAGTTTGGACACCCCTGGTTTAGTGTAATCAACACGTTTGAACACAAAATTCATTTACTTTGGTTTCGTATCACAAGTTGATTGCAATACTTGCCATTTTACTCTGTATGGGATAGAAACAAAAGTCACTGACATCACCTATCGCTATGAACCAGAAATGATAGAAATAAAAAGTATAAGCTGACCTCCAGTGCTGACCCTGGCAATAACATTAGCATTAGTGAAGACAACATTTTTCTATGAAGTTTATTTCAGTTTGGAATATAATTTGTTATCATACAAACGTCTGCTATCGGCCACCTTTCTACCTTTACTGGATTACAGCGATGTTCTTATTTAATCTCAATACATTACATCAGTCTCAAACAGTGTATCACAGTGCTTTGAGGTTTGTAACTGGTTGTGCTAGCCTCACCCACCACTGCGAGCTATCTGCAAAGGCTGGGAACGGCCATGGAGATCCACGCGTTGGTTAACTTTAATCTATAAAACAATGTGTGGTTGTGTGCCCATGCACTTTTGTGTAGAGAGCAGAGGGGGATTATTATTATTCACTTTGACCCTTGAAAAAGAGGTCTTGATCTCAAAATGGTTCTCACCTGGTTATTAATGATTAATAATGATTAATTTGTTATATAAAAAAAAATACACAATACCTGATAAGTCCTGATCAAAAGTTTAAGAATAAATGGCAAAAGTCACATTTTGCATTTGTATGAACCTTGTTGACCATGCTTACCAAGGTTCCAAGTAGAGCTTCAAAAGGCACCAAGAAATGGGAGTGAGACAAAAAAAAAAAGAAAGAGAGATAGAACATTTGAGTTAACATTTTACTGAAAATAAATGATATAGGCCATTCTGCAGTCGATCAAAGTTTTTGCACCACCCAAAAACCCCTCATAACAGAAATCAAAGTCCCAATCATGAACTCAGTATTGAGTAGCGCCACCGTTATTGTTGATCACTTCAAAAATTGGTGAAGTGACGCAATCATTTCCAGGAGGTGAGAGGGAACATTAATTCAAGTGGTGAAGATGGACTCATGAAGGTCATCTATTGTCTGGAACTGTGGTCCATTTTTGTAAACTTCCCCTGCCATCCATCCCCAAAGGTTCTCAGTTGGATTGAGATCAGGGTTCAGATCAGATTATTCAACTGGTTTTAAACTTTTGATCGGGCCCGTACGCATCAACAGTAGAATTAGTGTAAGCATCGACCCACAAACATCGATCCTTTTGCGTACTTAGTGAAAACCCCATAGAAATAGAATTAGACAGGAAGTACTGACGCTAAAACTGAGCAAACACTGAGCTAGCCAGAGCCCATCCCTCTACTATGAGTTGTATGTTTGTTTTTACTTTATGTGCTTTTTTCCTGCTCAAACTAATAGCCCTTGGTGGGATTAATAAAGACGTCTGAATCTGCATCTAAAGTCTCTGAAAGGAGGCAAAATGTCTTCAAGTCCAAAACGTATTGTCTCATGTTCCTATCTGGCTGTTGAAAATCATGTCGGTAAGTTTAGTGCCGATGAATCAACTTTAAAAACACAGAGGAGCCCTGGATTACAAGAGAACTCCTTGAAGTATTTTGAAAGACGGAGAGGAAAACAAATGTGCAAAAAATTTATAATCCACAACTGCAAGTGTTTCTGATGAGCAAACATTATTACATTGTGAAAATCTTAAAAACTGTCACAGAGAACTTTTCGCCAAGCTGTTTTAATCACCCAATTCTTCTCACCAAACCATCTCAAGTTTCCCATCCGTCACTTTTTTATTTTAACTTCTTGGCAGTTATGCAAAACACACGCTCCATTCCCAACTTCCCTCGCATTTTCTCATTTCATTCATAGCGGCTATTGTACTTCTAATGCCCTCACTGATCGTCGAGTTGAAACAGCAACCAAATGCAGAAATGAAATACACTTTTTAATGTTTGGGTCGGGCCAGGAAAAGTCATTTAATCCCACGTTTTAAATAAGAACGACGTACAAATTCCTAGCAGCCAGCACCAGCCCGCTTTTCATTTGACAAACCCGGAGCGTGCGTCGTGAATGTCAGCCTGTCCGTCACATATCTTTACCGAGACTGAGCGGCGAGGAGCCTTTGAAGCCGTAATGTCACTATTTATTTTCCCCTCTCCCACAATTACGCCGTTCGACTTTTGATGACAGCCTCACCTTCCAGAACAGAAAAGGGCGAGAGAACATTAAAGAAAGCTGCGAATTCAAACAAATGTGCAAGTATTTTTAGATATGAGCAAGCGGTTCAGGTGCGGCGAGGGGTCGGGGATGAGATTTGAGGCGGCGAAATGGCAAAGCTGGTAACCCGAGAGTTGACGTTGCTTGCACGGTGAGGTTTGTTGAGTTTTTATGGTGACTGACAGAGCGCTTGGAGCTGAAACAAAAGCGATGGGACCAATTATCACCCCGCTAGACGAAGAGTAAAAGAATATACCTGCAACACAGCACAGGCGGATCAGTGCGCGAGAGATTATAAATTGGGAAGTAAAAAATGTACGCGTTATATTGAAAATCATTAAGAAAGGAATGGACCAAAGGATATTGTATTGTTTCCAGAGGTCCATGCTTGTTCTGCTTTGTAGAATTTGCTGCAAATACTGTTTAATACTAATATTACTTGCTGTATTAAGGCAAGACAAGAGACACAAAATATCTCTAATGGCCAGGAGTGAAAGTGGTTTGATCTTTTTGCCGTTACTATTATAATTTAGTATATATACATATTGGTTTGCCATATAAAACACATGGGCTAATCAGCTGTAATTTGGCTTATGGGTAGATCATCAGGCACAGTATTAAACTGTGTTGTGTTCAGGGTCATTGGGTTTTCTGATGCATGTTAACATAAAGGCTGACTCACATCCAGCTCAAATCAAGTCTGTCACTGAGAGTCACTGCAACATGTGCGTTGTGAGAAAATATTATTACTATGTACAAAGTACAAAGGAATGGGCAGTGGTGATATGCAAGGTAATAATAATCAGTAACAGTGGACTAGCGATCAGAAGTAGCGGGAGCAGCTCAAGGTAATAATAATCAGAAACAGTGGACTAGAGATCAGAAGTATGGGGAGCAGCTCAAGGAGAGAGGAGGAGACCGAAGATTGCTTTTGGTGATTAGACAAGTAGACAGACATTAATGAGTGAATGGCATTCAAGGAAAAGATCAAAAACTGCATAGATCCCAATATTTACAATGTTCCAACGCTTCAAAGGTTCAAATGTCCTGGAAAAACACCAGTATATTTACAATGTTCCAATGTTCAAGTGCAAATGTTCCAAAAACAATATATTTACAGTGTTCAAAGTGTTCAGCAATGTTCAGTATTGATCCAAGAACGCCCAGATCAGTTGCACTTGAGTGCACCGTTCACAGCATAGTGCAACACACACTGAGCGGCAGTTAATAAGACCCGAAGAAATGTAAGTCCAGAGGGCGGGTCCATGTGAGAGGAGTGAGTGTGAGATGAGTAACCGAGTCACAGAGCAGTGTGTGCGAGAGTCAGTTGCAAGAGCCTCCTACAGCCCAATCTGAGCAGGGTGTCGGGGTTCCGCCAGGAATCTCCATAGTTAAGTTCAGTTGGCTTTATCTTGAGGTCATTGAGCTTGAGGCCTTTCCTTAGCTCGCCATCAAGAACCTGACCCGTATCGTAATTTTTGCCTAATTGGTCTATGGCGGTAACGTGACCGAAGGCACGCAAATCAAAAAGTACAAAGTGGGGATAAGAGAATATAGCTGAACACGGTTTTGGCATCCGCGTCGAATATAATTTTAAAATACAGAGAAATGCTTCCTATAGTACGATCAATATACTTCATGTACTGTCAAAAATACATTTTATTTATATAATTGAACATTTACATTTTCATCATTAATATCAACATTGAACTTATTAATAGGCACTGACATAATACAACCCTTTTCAAACTTGTGCCACTTTGATCTCATACATGTGCTGACCTGAGCTGTAATAATGAGAGAATGCTTAACACTCATACTGTATGAGACTCTTCAATCATTGGGAAATGTTTCAGTCAAACTTTAAATCTTCTATTATTTTCCTCTTATGTTATTTTGTTTGGAAGTGTGTTCCATGTGAGCATCACCCTATAAATAAAAGTTTGCTGTAGGCATTTTGATTTGAGAGTGCTAAAAGTTTAGGCAGATTTAATCTAAAAAATCCTAACCCAGAATTAAATTGCATTAAATGAGTGATGATTTGAGTCTTTAATCCTTTTCTACTTTTTTTTTAGCATACTGGTAACTTTTATAACAGTATGCTTTGTCAAACGGGCATATCCAATTTGAGGATAAGGTTTTTTGAACAGCTGATTGATGCATATGGTATTTCCTTCAACAAAATGTGTTTCAAAAAAATGTCTATGAACAACAAGTATACTTGCCAGTAATACTTCAGCAGTAGGCCTGTACTTTTCAACATGTACTACCTATGAGACCGTATGTTTCGAGTATTGAACAGCGTGACCTTATGTTATCTGTTTAATGTCAACAAATATGACATCATCATTCCAGGGCTGAACGATTCTGTCATTTTGAATCCACAATGATCCGCTTGGGTCTTTTTAATCGTGAGGTCAACAGCTTTTCCTCTGTCAGTAAAAATCTGTCAGTTGTTTAATGTTACATGGAAATTATTAAAAGTTCAGGTAATCAATAGTGAAAACCATTTTTATTAGTTTTCAATAAGACCAAATTCAATGTAATAAAAAATTCAAGAACATGTTCATATCGGCCAGCCTTACATCAAACAGCTCATGCAAGGGTGGAAAGTAACTAATGACAAATACTCTTACTGTACTTACATAGATTCTTAAACCTTTTAGTTACTTTTAAAACCATAGTTAGTAGTTACTGAGTACAAGTTACAAGTTACAAGTTAGTTACTCAAACCGTAATCTCATCACTGCTCCAAATAAACGAGAATAGGCAGACTGTTGAACTTAATTCAGCTGTTTTGCTAATCAACTTTTAAGAAAATATTGATCTAAAAATCTAAAATTGTGTTAGAGGAAAAATATGATTAATTTTTTGTATTGTTATTGGCCTTTAAACATGCTCTTGAGTACCTTAAGTTTGTCATCTCGTTTTGAGAAAAAAAAAAAAGTAATATAGTAAGTATTATGAACAAAATTAACATCTGTGTACTGTATGTTCTTATCTTTCTGTTAACCTGCCAGGGGGTCTGCAGATGGAAATTAGCCTTGGGCTATAATCTGGCATATTTACATTTGTGTAAATGTTATAATATGCATTGTTCCCCCTTTTCCTTAAATAATAAAAATAAATAAAAGTATCTCTGCTGTTTGCCCTGGCACTTAATGAGTTTAGGCGCCTCTACTGGCTGTATAGTGCTTACACAATTTAATCATGTTATTAATTAAGGAACTGCGTGAGATGCTAATCAGGCTAGGAGGAGTAGCACTGATTATGTTTAGAGGCAGAAATGCTCAGAATGAGTCAGGCAATGATGCAAGGACTCAAAACAGCAGAAGATTCTCAGATAAAATAGGAAAAACGTCCTCGATCGAGTTCAGCAGGGAGTGTTTTTTTCTAACCAGGATTCCTCAAAATACTGTGAATGAAGCTAAATGCAACTCCAGGTATGTTTTTGGAGACGGAATATTATTAGACCATGATTAAAAGCTCAAAAAAGTCAATGTAGCATAAAGTCTGCCCTTTAAAAATAACTAGTAACTTATATATTTTACTTTTAATTACAATGTTGGTGACAGCAGTACTTTTTAGCCATGTGACATACTTTTACTTGAGTATACATTTTCAGTACTCTTTCCAATACAAACCCAATGCCAGAATTACCGTTGACTTAATTGCTTCATTTAGAAAAACACAATCAGTCTTCCGAGCAGTAAGATTTGCTGATTTTCTTTCTTTTTCTTTTTGTAAAATGTATCCAAAATCATATCCAGCAGCAATTCTAATAACAACAAGCTTTAGTTAATATTAGCCGAGAGGATAATTGGCATTTGCAGCTTGGGTTTTTCTCCTATTATCATTCTAGTTCCTTACAGAGCCTAACATCACATCAACCCAGCGACCATCAACGTCATTTCACTTTGACAGGTTCGGCAATCAACACCCATTCTGCGTGGAAGTCCCTGTGATTACCCAGCAGGGGGCGCTGACATTTGAGCATAATTAATCGCACGCGGAGAAACACGCTTCCCCGCTGCATCTACAATTGTGCGCGCTCGTCTGAAACAACTCGAACAACATCTTACGTTAAAAAAAGAAGAAGAAAGCTGTCATTCTCTTCCTAGCATGTCAACCACTTCTGACCGATGGCGTGGCGGTTGGGACGGACACACAAGAGCAAGAAAAAATGGATAGCTGACTTAGTCCAGTGTCAACCGATTCTTCAAAATGCGTGTAAACCTGGAAACTACATTGAAACTTCTTGATTTGAATCTCAAGGAACAAAACAACTCATCTGAAGAAGTCTGTGTGTATTCATTTTCCTGCTGCGTGTATCAGTGCAGTTTGATAAAAACTAGACGCAGACAAGGAGAGGCAATCAACTGCACGAGGTAAAAAACAGCCTGGAGAATATTAGACATGTTTTAACGGATACTTACTCATTTTTATTAAGCTGATGACAAACTACGATCCCTTCACCGAGGGCTAGCACGTGTTCATTGTTTTGGTCCGCTACGTTAAAGTGAAAGTAAAAACTATCCCTAAGTTAAGAATGTTCCTCTTGTCTTCTTAACTAGATTACTGTGGTTGTTTCTTCTATAGCAAATTGACAACGCCGAGGAACAACAGCTCGTAGGACATGTCACACCGACTATTGTGTGACGCTTTAGACGAAGACAGAAGTTACCGTCGAAACATGTAAAGGTAATGACATCATCTTTTACGTATTGTCTAGTATGGCAGAAACAACCACAGTATAAACTATCTCTGACCTACCGACAGAATGAACGAGACAGTCTTGAAGGAAATAAGGGCAGAGCAACAACTTAGAAAACGGAAACCAAAGTACTTTGACCATATCATCAGGGCCGAAAACCTCTGCGCTCATATTCTTTTAGGATATATTGATGGCAAGAGAATGAGAGACGATGGAGTGATGATACCCAAGACTGGACCAAAACATCCCTAAGTGCACAACCTCGGCAGGGCACTGGAATGTATAGAGGCAAAAACCACTGGAGTACCGCTGTGTTTGTTTGCCCTGCAGAGAGCAAAAAACTTAAGTCAGAAAATCAAACGCTCAACGTAAATGAGATGTTGCTTGTCTAAGTGTCATTAAATATTTTGATTAGCAATTATAGCTACAAAGTTTTAGTGCTAATGCAAAATTACTAGACGCCCCTGAACATCTCGCACCTGATCGGTTCTTTGACCTGCTGTTACAAGAACGGGGCTTTTGGGGCCAGACAAATTGAATTCGGTTGTTCAGCGCACTCCAAGTTCTCTGTGAATGTAAACGCAGGGAGTAATACATCGACCTTGTTTTCTCCTTGGTTATGAAAGTAGAAATTAGTCTACGTTGTTTTTTTTTTTTTTTGCACTCCAATTTCTTGTAAGTGTCTCATTGCCGCGCTCTCCTTAGTTTTAATCAGTAAAAGGATGGGATTCGCTGGCCTGTCTTAGGTAATCAACATCAGAGGCTATAAAGCTATGCTAATTGAATGCTAACCTCATTGTCATGCACGGCCCGTATGCATCCTCGCTCCTCTCCCTCCTCGCCCCTCTCTCTCTCTTGTATACCGTGCACACAAGTCCCTTAGAGGCCCTCCGCGGCTGGCTCTGGCGTTCCCACCGATCTCTCTAAGAAAACAGTCCTTGTTTGAAGTAGATAGAGAGAAGGCTGCTGGGAGAGTTTAGCCCCCGTTCAGATACAAATAGGGAAGGGAAGCTGACGGAGGCGGGGGGTAAGAGTGATTTTACAAAACAGTCCGAGATTTCCAAGTGTGAAAATGACCTTATTTTCGCAGTAGCCCACCTGCATGTGCGTCTGTGCAAAAACTGTCCTGGAATTTTAGAAAAAAGTTAGGTTATTCAACTGTTTTTTATCCTTAGAGTTAACTTTCTTTTACTGGCTGCAAGAAATTATGTGATTATCATTTAATACAGGATATGCATTATATAGCCATTCTGTTCGTGATGATATTGGCAATTAGATTTTATGTAGCAGTAAGAACAAGTGGCATAGTGGAAAGGGGGGATAGTCTGTTTGAAAATTTACATTAAAAACCCATAGCCTGAGGATGAGATAAAGTTTGAGGAGAGTGGTGAGGAGGAAGACAGGTAATAAAATGAATACATAATATAATACGAAATATGGAACTGCAGCCGCCTTATCCAAAAGTAAAATATACAAACTGTGTGGGGCCAATTGGACTGCTCGTTCTCGCTGGGTCTGATGAATAAGATAATACTCCATCTTGGTATTCCTGACCTGCTCTACACCTGACATTTGACCAATTCTAGAACGGGCTAATATATTACCGTCATTAGTTTCAGAGTATATTAAGGCAGGTTTATTTGGAGCCAAACAGAAGGCATGTGATTTCACAAAAACTACATGGACAACTGCTTCAAAATATCTTGGAACAGCTAAAGTTTGACACGGGAAAGTGGTCACACTAGCCCAAAGTGATTGTTTACTGTCCTAGTAAACAAATTAAGTATAATATTGTTCGAGTTCCCACCCCGCAACTGGACCCTCACTTAGTTCCTTGGTCATCAGTTTATGCCAACTAACGTCACACGGTGTAGTCAACGCACATCATTGGCGGACCTAGGAAGGCAAAATTAAGATCAGGCTCCTCCTCATTATGTGTGATTTTCTATAACTTTACACCCCTGTCTCTTTAATCATTCTGGTTTTGTTCTGCTGTTTTTTTAACGTGGTGGACGGACAGATTCATAAATTTGGGGTGGTAAGGAAACTATTGGAAACTTCAAATTCATATGTGCAACAGTTGTTGTTCTAAACAGCTTTAAACAGTGGAGGGTTCGGAGGTCCTTCCCCAGAAAATGTTAATTTAACCATATTTCCCATTTGTTGGTGCATTTTAACACATGAAACTTTTATAATGTTATATTTTATTTACTATTTTGATTCATATGTACTAAATAGTAACATCTGACAATCCCAGACAATTTTGTTAGTCTTTGTCTTGTTTAAAAGTACACTGCACTTAAAAGTACATTACCTTACTGTCATATTGAGAGAATAGCAACTGTTTCCTTGATGATCAGAAAGGGCATCTTATTGGGGGCCCCTTCAGGTTGGGGTTGGTAAGTCCGCCACTGATGCTCACATTGTATTGTTGTCAAGGCAGTCACTTCCATACTGGTTCAATAAAACATATTATTATTATTTTTTGAATGGCTTTTCATGAACTTGTTATGGGAAGAGATGGTTATTAATCTGAAATGACAAAATCCTTCACCTGTCGATTTGATACTGATGATGTATGTTTAGCAACGAGAACCAGTATAGCTGCAGATGGCAACAACTGATTGATTGTTGCAGATTTTGAACTATGAATTAAGAAAATGTTCACCAAGAGCAATCATAAATTGATAAACAAGCACAAAAAAACTCTCAAATTGGCACCTCCAAAGATCTGGTTCGCAATGTTTCCGATTTTAGAATCACAGTTGAAATGTTAAGTGGCACTTGTGGACGTTGCCAAAAAAACAAGGTTACTGCCAAAAAACACACACACATTTTGGTTTAAAACATTTTCAGACCTCATGAGTGTTCGACAACGATGCAAAGCTTAAGTGAAGACACATTTGAAGTCAAGTGAAAGCCTTCAGTAAACCGTGCTCCAATATAACGGTGCCATGTTAAATCCACCATTGTTAGCTTTGCGTCTTTGAAATGTGAAACTGTAACGTGACATGCTGAAGGCACACAGTCAGGGTCTGACAAAGAGCGTTAACTCACCGTGCACACGCTGAGAATATGCTAATGCTAGAATATGTGCCATGCTAATGACAGCCCTGCGACACGTGAAGGAGCATCGTCAAGTATTCCCTCTGGAACGCACTTCAAGGTTCATTCAATTCACTTCAATCTGACTTTTTATGTTATTTTAATTAAACTAAATATAGACATGACCTAAGGCTTGTAAGTGAAAAATACCGTATATTACGTATCTCTGTATGTGTTTGTGTCTTTATGTATTTCATGCGGTTATTGTGTTAATGTTCATAATGGGTAAATGGAAGTTATAGTAATTTAAAAAGACAAAAGGAGCACTTCTGGACTTTTGACATTTAAAAGTAGGGAACAAGTAACAAGGGTGACAGGTGATTAAATGTTTCTCAAATATGAGAGGGGAAAACACTCAACTTTTAAAGACAGAATAACTCTAAAACTTTATACACCAAGTACTAACTGAAAAATATTTTGGCCTTTTCTTTCTTTTTAAGGATTCTTTGTTTCTTGGGCTTTAGTACAGTGTAGCGTGAAAGGGGGTGAGAGCAGGGTGGACATTCAGAAAATTCTCACAACGCTGAATTCGGTGGAACAGATGTGTATAAGTGTAGCGCATTTTATCTTGTTTTTGTTTGACGGGGGAAACCAGATTTCTCGTAAAAATCCACCCAGACACGGGGAGACACATGCAAACTCTGCTCAGAAATGTCCATGAACTGCAGGAAGGTGAACCTGTGACCTTTTTGCTGTGAGACATGAGTGTTGGCAATGTGCCACCAAGACCACTTGAGTAGTGGGTAATACCATTTTGGCCCTTTCAAGAACCATCAGATCTAAACCAGGTCTTTGGCAGGACGATAGGCTACTCAAGGCTACTAACTTGTAAATTTGTGCCTCAAAAATGTATTTTAATTTGAATGCCAGAATTTCAAAATACCTCAAGTACCACCAAGAGAAGTCAGCATGCGATCAATGTTTCTTGTACCATTGAGGAAAACCACTTAAAGGTGCACTCTGCCAATTGCATGCCACCTGCTACAGTATAATGCCATACAGGAGAACATTTTAGTCAAAGTAAAGTCTAAAGCAGGTCTCAAACCAGGTTTAAACCACGACTAAATCAGGTCTAAACAAAACCAGGTCTAAACCAGGTCCAAATCAGGTCTAAACCAGGCCAAACCAGGACTATACCAGGTCTAAACCAGGCCTAACCAGGACTATACCAGATCTAAACCAGGCCTAATCAGGACTATACCAGGACTAGCCAGGACTATACCAGGTCTAAACCAGAACTAGCCAGGACTATACCGGGTCTAAACCAGAACTACCCAGGACTATACCAGGTCTAAACCAGAACTAGCCAGGACTATACCGGGTCTAAACCAGAACTAGCCAGGACTATACCAGGTCTAAACCAGATCTAAACCAAACCAGGTCTACACAAAGCCTAAACCAGGTCTAAACCAAGACTAAACCAGGACACAACCAGGTCCAAACCAGGACTAAACCACCAACAACAGATAAAATATTTTCTATACTTTTGGATGATGGATTGAAGGCCGGATCATATCCCTTAGAGGGCCTGATTGAGCCCCCGGGCCTTATGTTGAATAGCCTTCCATCGAACACTGGAGCTATTTGGTTTTGCTCACTGAACATTATGTACAACACAATTACAGTCATCCCTTTGTGTGTCTGCTACATTTCTTTCCACTTACACTCGGCGTATAATGTCCACTTACTCCCTTTCATTTGCCTCGGCATTGGTAATAAGTACTTGCTCAAAGTTAAGTGTTCCTCCATCTCTTGGGTCATACTGCTAATGCACACAGACATGCATACAAGACTGCTGCCTTCCACACATCCAGCGGAACAAAGGCCACTGAATTCGTATGACGCCTCTGCAAATTAGACAAATCAGACCTACATCACGTCTCCGCACTATGGTCCAATGGTGAGTCATCCGTACGGAAATAGGACGGACGCGGTACAAATTTCGTTCTACATGTTGTTTGCAAAATCCGCGCGGTTATGTAACTAGGACAAAGAGGAGGGTACATTTAGAGATTAAGTGATCCCCAGTAGAGGTAGTTTCCCTTGGGCTAAAATTGCAATAGGGTCTCAGAGGGGTTTAGATCATGCCACAGTGAGCTTATTTTGTAGTTATCAAAGTGCACTTTTTTCCGCTGGCAGGAAGTCATAGCTCGGACCGCTCTGTAATATATGCATGGAATAGCTGTGCATTTATTCGCGCTGTTGTTGTCGATTTATGAAGCAGTCGGTGGTCTTATGAAAAATATTAAATTTACATAAAGCAAGTGTATATCATTATCTGTAAAGCGCTGGCCAAATTTGAAAACAACTATTACATTTATTGACCAGTTTCTCACTATTGTGTTGTTGTTGTTTTTTGCCCATTGGCTTTGACAGAGCAGAAGAGCCTGAAATTGAGATGAGAGAAGGAAGGACATTCATCAGATTTTCGAAGCCGGAATCAAACTTAAAACGCTGCAGACGACTGCACATTGAGCATGGAATATGTGAAATCGACTGGGCCACAGAGCAGCACTAATAGTTTGATTTTCTAACTTCCTGCTGGTTAAATAAACAGTTTTGTTGACTGCAATTTTGGGCTCTACAAATATAAATCAAATTGGATATAGTTGTTGTTGTCGTAGTAGAGGAGTTGTAGTAGTTTAGTAGTTGTTTCATTTCATTTGATTTATATATGCAGGAAAATGTTCAAATACAATAGCCTGGCTCGGAAAAAAAAACCAAAAACTTGGCAGCAGTTTTCTGTTCTGCAGCGAAGGACGGGAAACAGCAACATTCACAGCACGAGAAGACAAATACTACAATGCACACTCTCAGTTCACAGTCGGCAACAACAAGTGCAGCCTTCAGCCAAGAGAAGCCTGTATGCCTTTTTGAAATCGGCATCAGTGCTGCTTGTCCTATGTGTGGACATCTTTCCGGAGCCTTGTGCAGGTGTGGAAGAAAGACCTCTGTCCAATGGCGTTCGACGTGCGATGGACACTGAACGCACAAGCTCTTTACGTACAGTCGTTCTTAAATGTGTCAGTGACGACTTCCTTTACAGCTAGGAAGTCTACAAATAACTTAAAGGACAAATATTATGCATTATTTGTATCGTTATTGGCCTTTAAACATGCTCTTGAACTAAAAATACACCTCAATAACTTTGTCACAGCCTTGGGAAACGCAAGAGTGACTTAGCTGTGGCTCCATCTACTGGCTGCAGAGGCAACTACATGCGATTTAAAAACACTATTTGTCATGATAGCCGTGTTATGGCACAGTCATGCGTGTTGTAATGATGTTGATTAGACGGCAGAAATGCGCGGAGCGAGTCTGGCAGTGATTTATGGACTTGAAACAGGGCAGTAGATTCTCGGAGCCACGACACAGATCAAAAAGACGTCACTCGTCGAGAGAATTCTTGTTTTTGATGGTTGCAGGGGAGTTGATTTTCTGACTAATCAAACTAGCGTGAATGAAGCTAAATACAACTTCAGGTATGCTTGGTGACCGAACAATATTAGAACATGGTTAAAAGCTCAAAAAAGTCAATTTAGCGTAATATGTGTGCTTTAACGCGCCTATGACAGATTGAGCTACTAATAAAAGCAATAGTTAAGAAAAATATATTTAAAATGTTACTAAAATTCTTTACAAATTATGTCCCAGTTAAGCCTTTTTTCTTTTTTTTAGGTTTTTAAATTTATTTCCTGGTTGTAAATTATGACATCACACTAGAAATTACCTAGCAACCACACTGTACACTAGGGCTGAAACGATTCCTCGAGAAAATCGAATAATTCGATTACAAAAATGCATCGATTATTTTTATTCTGCCTCGATGATTCGTTTTATTTTCGCCTCTTACTGCTGACTTGAACATATGTCCGACCGCTGAACTTTCTATCTATGCGCTGAGCACGTTTCCGCAGCGGCGCTGCACCTCACTTCAGCAGAGCGGACAGCGGCATGTTTGAGCGGCTGCGGAGTTCTGTGTGGCGAAAATGTCGAAAGACGGCTCGAGGAAAGAAAGTGCAGGCAACGACGGAGAAACGGAACAAGGGGGGCAAAGAAAAAGACAGAAGTTGTCTAAAGTATGGGGACCATTTACATTAAAAAAAGCAGACAACACGGTGCAGTGTTTGCTGCTGTACAAACGGACCTTGCATTTCACAGTAGCACAACATCCATGATCCAGCATTTGAACAGAAAACACCCTGCTTATTTGACATCAAGCGCCAAAGGCAACACGAGGTGAGTTAGCTGCGTTAACCTATTTTACATAACTAAAACGTGCTGTTTTTGTTGTCATTTGCCGGATAAATGGCTAGTTATCTGTGTATGCACTGCAGTTTGGGAACAACTTGTTCATGTCAACAGTCCGACCTTTAAAGTCTGTGTGTCATACACAGCTAATGGATCATGCATTTGTAAAATAGATGACAAGATCATAATGTATTGATGAATATGTGAATGTGCACTGCTGATTCATTTCCCTTTTTTGTTCAGTACTTATAAGAAATATTTTTAAGTTTAAGTCAGAGCAAATATGTAATGTGTAGGCATATAATCTGGCAATATTATTATAATATAAATTATAATAAACATTTATTTGTCCATTTCAGCACATCTCAGCCCCGAATGGACACATTCCTGAGAATGGCCCCACCATGTTCAACACAGCAAGCAGCAGAGTTCACTGATGTCATTCTGAACATGCTTGTGACTGACATAAATCCACTATCAATGGTTGAAGGCAATTAAGACAGAAAAAGTTTAATTTCATTGTTCTTGGCATTGTTTGTATGCATAAATGTTTACGCACATCACAAATGCACTTTCAAGCTCAAAGGCAGCTGTTGCTTGTAGCCATAACATTTATTTCTTTTTGACATTTGAGGAAATATTTAACTGTACAGGTCAGTACACTATACTGCTATGCTTTATTATTTATGTTTATTTATTATTTAAATATATTTTATCATTTGACAACTGATCAGTGTCATTTTATTTAGTACCCCAATTTATGGTAAAACCTCAAGCATTTTATTTGTTGTACTTTAAATTCTTATGTGAAGTGCATTGTGAATCCTTATCTGAAGAACAATGTTGACTGTTGAGCAATTATTAATAAATGTGATTGCAAGTACACATTTTGAATGTTATTTTCAAGAAATGGCCAATAAAGCTATAAAGTATGTCTTATCCGATTACTCGATTAATCGAACTAAATAATCGATAGATTAATCGATTACTAAAATAATCGATAGCTGCAGCCCTACTGTACACTGGACCAAAACTCACCTAATGTCACAGATTTTTAGGGGGACAAATAAACATATATGTGAACATCTTATTTTGTTGAATTAATGTTTAACGGGTAAAAAAAGTAGTTTATTTTGTGTCAATTATGCATAACCTTTGTCTCCCCATTGTGATGTCATGTGTTTGTTGTCATTTTCAACGGATTATTATATTTTTCTCCACAAACAGCTACGGATTGGTATAAAACTATAATTTATATTTAAATTAGGCATTAATACACCAAATAAAGTCAAAATTTAAAAATCATAAAAACCTGCAATATGCACTTTTATGCTGTTCTTGTTCCACTGCGAACAAAAAATAGATAAATAAATACTTCAATCAGCGTACCTAAATTCATAAACGGCATTGCCTCAGTGAGTGTCATGATTGGATTTGACAGCCAGCCTCTTGCCCAAGGACACAAAGACGGAGCAATGCCACTTAACGCGCAACAATAAATCATTCCCCTCCTTACTTACTTTTCGCAAACACCTCAGCGCCACCGAATCTTACATTACTTTGACTTTTTTTCCCCTCACATTGCCACACAAGTTCATACGATTGCGTAACTCCCGGCAACTCAAATCCCTCACATTTGAATACAAGCTTTCGCCGTCCCCCGTAGAGACCGTTTCCCCGCAGGCTACACCACATGGGATGTCATACACGGATCGACAAACGCGCCACATCCAACGCCGCACTGAGCTCTGCCGACGACTCCACAAATCGGAACCATCAAAACCACCTCCTCGGGCAACACGCGCATCCCCACAATTGATTTTTCCCTATTCCGAGCGGCCATTTTCACCTGGAAACGCAACAAAACTGTAATCATCGCCACACTCTCTCGTCTGACGGAGCGCCCTCGTCTCGTGCGCCCCTTCCAGGCAGCTGCTGTTCGGGCTGCCATCTGGAGAGGGGCTGACCACCGCTTAACAGCCCCTGGCTCATCACACAGCTGGCACCGAGGCGTGGATGGGGAGAGGGAAGCGGAGGAGGAGGAGGGTGGGGGGAGAATGGGAGAGCAGGGGAGCACTGGAGATAAGGCACGGAGCAGAGGGAGATGAGGGGGATCAACACGTGCCACTGGTGACATTCAGGATGTGGCTTCGAGACTGGTGTGGAATATGAATGCGTTTAATGGATACTGCGCAGTGTTTTGGGGTGCTTTTGGAAACGGTTTTGGTTTTCTTTTCTTTTTTTCTAAGCTAGACCTTTTTCTTGTAAATTAGTGAATTTTGTGTTTTCTCCCAAAGAGTAAAAGCAGCACTTTGTGAGAAAATGAGACCTCTGCACACTGCACACTGTCTGTAGCTAATTATAAAGTATTTCATTTTTGTCAACCAGGAAGTTAGAACTGAAAGCAGTGCACTGATTGGTTGCACTTGCGAGGTCCACTCTAGTTTCACTTTGCCGTTTTCTAAAGCCGTGCACTCGCTGCAAATTAATGCATGTGAATGTAAAGGGATTGTGAGAGTTAGGGATGAATTAATTTTAAATACATACATTCTCCTTTCACAGTTTAAAAATCAGGTATTTCAACGCGTATTAAAGTGCCTATGACAGGCTGAACTACTCATTTCACCAAAACACAGTTCAGATCATTATATTTAAGATTCTGCCAAAGAATGAACAATTTTCATCCCAGTTTATCAATTTTTTTAGATCATAATTTTTGCTTCTTGGTTGTAAATCATGACATCATACTTGGAAATTCAGTAACTCTTACTCCTTTAATGTCACAGAAATTAGTATTTCAAATAAAATATATTGCAACACCTGTATTTTGTTGAATTAATGTTCAAAAGATTAAAAAAGAAAGTGTTTCTTGGTTATAAATTGTCTAGTGTGATGCTCATTTTTGAAACTCTACTTGCTGTATTTCAACATATTTTTCAACTTTTCTTCACAAACTGACTCTTGGTTGGTGTAAAACTGTCATTTTTATTTACAACAGGTTTTATTCCACCAAATATGGTCGAAATCATAAAAACCTGTCGTACGAGCCTCAGAAAATGCTTCAAATTTCCCAGATTTATGAAATCATAGGTAGAGATCAAAAGGTCGGCTGCGTTGTTTTCAAGTCCATAAATCATCGTCACACTCGTTCTAAGCATTACAGAAAAAAAAATAAAAACAGTCAAAGACCTCCGGAGCGCTGCCTATGAGTGTTTTGTGAGAGGACACACTCAACAGGATTAATGAAACGTCCGTGGATGAAGCTAAATACAGCTCCAGTTTTTGATGAGGGTACAATGTCAGAAAATGATTAAAATCTCAAAAAAGTCAATGCTGTCTGAAATGTCTCCTTTAGGGTTGTTTCTTTTCTGGTGGAAGCCCGGCACCTGCTTTACTTGAAATGATGCACAGTATGGAAACAAGCAGCAAATCTGTTTTTCACTGTGCTTTTGAGCAATTCAGACATCTGTAATTGAAAGCAATGGACATAGTATAATTTTTTATTGCCTTACAGTAAAGCATTCCGGCTAAATCAATACACCATAAGTCCCCAAGAAGAAAAAAAAAAGAAATTCTAAACAAATATCATATCACTATCCTTCCGCCTTAACCATACACGTCTCCCAATTGCAGTTAATCCCCATATAATCGATCAATATTAATGATGATCTATGCCACTAGGAAAGGTGTCAAGAAGTGCCAGAATTTCAAGTGATTTCCACATATGTGCATGTAATTTCTATTAGCTAAATGAGCACAACGAACGACCATTAAGTTGCTTCAGTTTCAGGTCAAATCACAAAGCGTCGACAACAAAGACAGGAGTGACATCGAAAGAAGTGTATAGTCTGAGGTACCGGATTTGAACCAGAGTGTGCGCCCTTCACGCCTCATAAGTCGTTTTAAGGGCATCGTTTTGGGCATTATCGATCGGAGACGGGACAGACGCACCCCTCAGGTCTGGAGGGAGCGACGCTGGTCATCAGGGCTGCCCACTGTCCCCTGACCGGGCCTTTTATTACCGCCATTCACCTTCCGAACAATTAGGAACAGTCTCGTGTCCTCCGCCGACCTGCTTTCCGCTGAAGGAGAGCGGCCAAGGTTGGGTCAGTCTGGAGTAGATTTTCGGTTGTGTTGCTTTGTGAGCAGGGTCTGTCTGAGCAGATTTAGGTCTACGAAGGTGAAGGCAGAACGGACCATTGCCAATTAGTTGTTGCAATGAAACTTAGAGACAAATGCTTGGATTCATTCTTGTCATTTAAAGGCCCTGTACCTGATTTTTGGTTACTCTAGTTTTATAGAAGCAAATTCATGGAAAGACACTGGGTTTGTAATGTATAATCTGTGCATATTATAAATGCACTATGTTAGGAAAGTACTAGTGCAGAAGCGTTTGCCAGGGTCACCTCTTTCAGCCAATCAGGCACATTGTACACTATGAATCATGGGAAAATAACTGCTTGAAACTATCCTAGACATGTGACTCTCTGTCATGGTGCAGTTTCAAACGTGCTAAAAGCTAATTGTAAGAGGAACTATATGGAAACAACTACATAAGACAATTCCAGACAGTCGTTTCTGAGTCATGGTGCAATATTGAGTGAAAGGAAGGACTACGTGGTCGTGGCTAATGGTATAAACAAAAATATGTTCCTGTCTCATGGTTCAAAATCAGGTACAGGCCCTTTAAGCTGATTTTAAAAATATGTCACCGACTGATAACACAGCATTATCTTAGTGCTACATTCAGTTTGTCTGCAGCATGCATGACCAATATATAAGAAGTAAATTATTATTATTTCAACTGGATACAAGTTTCAAAGAGTGAATACGTTTCGCCATTCATCCAAGTTGCTTCTTCAGTTCTGACACAGTTCTGATAAGTCACGGCTGCAAATGCGGTCTGAAGCGTAGAACCTCCCACTACAAGAACAGTTTATTTCTCTCTGCTGTTGGACTCATGAACACTTAATAAAACCTGCCACAATCACATATAGTATATAATATCAACAACTATCTATCTATCTATTAACTATCTAAACAACTGTAAATTTTATGTATATATTCAGTCTAAGTCTATTTTTGATTTCTTAGTAAATACTTTATTATTTTATTCATTGTTGTGTGTTGCATCTTACTGCCAAAGTTCCTTGTTTTGAATTTTGTTCACTGACAATGGCAATAAACCTTTTTCTGATATCTGATTCTGATTTCTAACTACACTGAGGCTAACACTCCTTAGTTGTTTACAGTAAAGAGTATCTGTTATTCATTAAGTCTATCGAACTACGCTAAGGTGAGTCATTTTTTGCACAATCGTTCATTCCCCAGAAGGGAACATGTAACTCCAATTAGCATACTCTGATTAGCCCTACTGTTCTCTTTGTTTTTGTTTGGGTTTGAGGATGGCGTTGTAAATGGATGACAGATTGTACCTCAGACACCCATTTAATCATTTTTCCTGGCAACTGAGGGAGTACGCAGACTAATGACCAATAAGAAAATGCAGCTTTGTCGATAGAGCGTTAATCCTCAGACACAAAAGTCAGTGGGTCCATTCCTCTTCCCGCTTATGCAACCAAGTGTTTAGTTTTTGGGCAAGACACTTAACCTACCTTGATTTCTGTGTCTTTTTTGAGGTAATGTCTGTAAATGTAACAGGGTGCACGGTGGCAGAGCGGCTAGAGCTTCTGCCTCTCAATAAGGAGATCGTGGGTTCGAATCCCAGACCACCCCAACATCGTGGTTTCGAATTCCGAACCACCCCAACATCACACAATCTCTCTGGGTGGAGTCTGCATGTCCTCCCCGTGTTACCGTGGGTTCTCTCCCACCGTCCAAAGACATGACTGCGTAGGTTAATTGAGAACTCTAAATTGTCCCTAGTGTATGAATGTGAGAGTGAATGGTTGTCTGTCCTTGTCTGTCTCTCTGTGTCAGTCCTGCGACGAGTTGGCCACTGTCCAGGGTGTACCCCGCCTAAGGCCCAAAGTCACTGGGATAGGCTCCAGTCACCCGCGACCCCTAACGGGAATAAGCGGTAGAAAATGAATGTCTGTAAATGGCTCCTTGATCTAGTGGCCAAAAGAAAGACAATGCTATGAATATAAGTGTTCAAATACATAATACAGTCGACGATATCATGCATTTCAATACCACTGGACAAAGAAACTTAATTATGTGTTTCACAATCCTGATGAAAGAAGGTTAGGTTAACCTTTTTGAACTCCTTTTAGTTCGCTGAAACCTCTTATACAGACCCCAATTTCAGCCATATCTCTCCAATCTCCCGCCTCTCCTCTCCAAAAGCTTGGTTGGAATCTCCTCTCTCTCCCTCTCTATCCTTCTCCCACACCTGTAATAGGCCTGTATGTCACCATGAGTCACCGTGTCAGTCAACCCGGTGCTCCTGTCAGACAGCCAACTGCATCAGGAAGTGTGTCATGAGGGTTAAACGCCGCACACTCCACTGTATATCTCCTCATCAGCTGTCACAGAGCCTGGCATTGACGCAGATTCAATCAAAGCCTTCTGCCCCCCGTTTTTGCTTGCCCGAGTGTCCTGTTATTGTCTGGGAAAACTACTGAAACAGTTCGTGCACAGATGTTTGAAATATTCCAGTCTATTTTACTGGTTTATAGACGAGACAAAGCTGGTTTAGATCTGGATAAGTGCTAGATAGCCAGTGTTTGGTCAGTGTCTATGCTAGCAAGAGACAAACATGCACAAAATGTTTTATTGTACAAACTTGACTAAGTCCTGGTTTAGAACTGGTGTCTTGGTTCAGTCCTAGATTAAACTAGTTTTCGACTAGACCCAGTTGTTTCCTGGTTTAGACAAAATGTACATTATTCAGGTTTCTTTTGGGGTGTTGTTTGGTTCTGTTTTGACTTTAGTTGAGTCCTGATGTAGGCTTGGTTTGGTCTTGCCTCTGTCTTAGTTTAAAGCAGTTTTGGTCCTGTTTCAGACCTTTTTCAGTCTTTTTAAATCGTGGTTTGGATGTAGTTTAGTTCAGGTTAGGGTGTGGTTTAGTCATGACTCACATTCACATTAAATACATCATAAAATTACATTAGTCTGATATGACACCGTCAGTCTCCCACACAAGATGTGATCAACGTGTTATCTGTTCCAATATACTCTTGACTGGACCTCTGTAAACTGTGTAAAAACTCTTCTGTCTTTTTGTTTGGATTATGCCAATTTGGACCTGGATTTGTATTTCCCTCAAGGTTCAAAAAAAAGGTTTGGACTCTGTTGCATTCTCGCTTGTTACCCAACACAAATTTACATCAAGGCGCCGTCGGGAGAGTTTTGCATAGCACATGGAGACCTAGTTTCTCTCCCGGACAATCCCTTGATGAGACGAGCGAGGAGGGATGCTGGGAGAAAGGAGCGTTTCATATGCTTAGCCCAGTCGTATTTTCACGAATCAATCGGGCCAACTTGGCACTAATTTGGTCGTCAAGTGCTCCGACGTCCTACTGGGCCGGCAGCAGTGGGAGTTTGAGGAAGACTCCCTGGAAAAGACAGCCTCTCGGGGGGTAAAAGGGTTAGCCAAGCCCAGGTGTGGTCCAAGCTCCTCCTGCGAATCCAACTGGCTCGCTCAGTCACGGCTTTAATTACCAATTCTGACTAGTCATTTGTTTAATAACCCAGACTGGCTGTTCCGTTTGCGTTTGAAGTCAAGAAGACATTTTTTCCTAATGAGCCAATGATTAAACAGCACCTGAATTTGCGCGGCGCCCAGTTGAGCGACTTTATCTTCTCACCGGGAGATGGCAAAGCGCTCCAAACATTGACATATCCGTGTTTTTTTCCAAGAATGGAGTTTCTGGAAAGATACTGGGATAATCAGTGATGTTTTGCCCAGCTCAGTTTGGGAATTGAAGAGAAATTAGCGAAAATATGAATGCAGGTGTTTGCCCAGTGTTTGCCTTGCTTGGATTCCAATTGGAGGCTCGGTTATTGTCCTAATCACCATCGACCACATCTGGAACTAGAGCTGATAAACAGTGGAAAAAAATGTTAGCAAAGTCACAGTCACTGCTTATCGCTAACTCGAGTAGCTTTTGTCTAGCACCACATAAAAAAAAGTTTTTTTGTTTTTCGAAAAGCTTCAATAATTTCACCAAGCAATTTACCACCTGGCATTGTTTTCTTTTCTTATTATGTCTCGCGTAACTGTTCAGACCACATCCACCAAAAGTGTATTTAGGAGCTAACGAGTTTTGCTTTTGTGACTAGAGATTACTTTTAAGATTATGCCAGAATTGTTAGCATTTAACTCAGTGAACAAGTTTACTGAAATGCCAAAAGTACTTGCCATTGATGTTGATGCAAGAAATGTCTCTGATGAACATCTTTTCTAAATTGCTGCCAGCCAGGTAATACAGATGGATAGCTACATAGTTGGATAGTTAGATGTACTTTATTAATCCCGGGGGAATTCAGTTTTTCATCTTTTTTTACAGCACTTCAGTCACAGCACCAGACTTACAGAGATTTAAAATGAGCATAATTCAGTCTAATTCATACCATAGTCCTTCAAATTCTAAAATAAAGTCTTAGATGGAAAATTTAAATCAAATATGTATGAGATTGGTAGCCATCCTCAATATAAGATGGGTAAAAACACACTCACTGAAGTGCCATTTATTACTGTTTGTAATTGTAATATTGCAATGCTTATGCAACAGATTTATATCTGTGACAGGAAAATCTTACTCCTTCAATGAAAATAGAACAAAAAGGAGAAAAAGAACAAATGAGAAAGAATAACAACTCACTTTAAAAAGACAACAAACGTAGGGATCAAGACACGCTAATAGTGTTAGCATGCAAAAGACCAGAGACGGGTAACGGCCAAAACATATACTCAAGTAAGAGTACCTTTACTTTAAATATCATTACTCAAGTACAAGTACAAAGTAGTTGTCCAAGTAATGACTTAAAGGGGCACTGCATAACCTTTACAGTGGAGGTTACACAACCTGCTTGTCTCCATGGAGATGTTATTCTTTTGCCTGGAATGTTCCACTGTATGGGATTAAACATGTCCATGTAACATTACAAGTGTTTTTATAGCTTAAAAATACATTGAAAAATAAATTCTTAATATGGGGTCTCATCTCCACAGAGGTGACCTGTAACTTTGCTTGGTGGCCCAACTTTCTTGTCTCCATGGAGATACATAGAGGTTTTTTTTATGCTTTTATGTTGTTGTTTTTTTTTTTGTGCACTATGGATTTATGCTTGTTGCTATTAATGTGTGATTTGACCGACTGTAGAACTCTGAGATTTCTTAACAAATGTAAAGTGCAATATAAATAAAATTCATTATTATTATTATTATCATTATTGTGGAACATGTTTGGCAAAGCAATGTCCTAGGAGACAAGGAGATGTCGGGATATTATGTTGTGCACATTAAAGTAAGAATAAATACATATTTGGAGATACTACTTGAGTAACTTCTGAACATAAAATCTTTATTCTTAATTTTAAGTTAATGGAAGTGAAAGGGCAAATTGTGGTATTTTCAAACCACATAAATGAGAAAAAGCAAATCATATTTGACGGTCTGAGAAACACAAATGTTCAAATCATTTCATACTGTCAACAAAAAGCTTTGCCACTTTTAGATTTACCCACAGTGAGAAGCGTAATTAAAACCTTTACTCAAATAAGAATAGTGTTAGACTGTAAAATATTTTATCAAGTAAGAGTGAAAAGTCTGAAAACTACCCGGAGAAGAACAATTGTATTAAAAATGAGAGTATTACCCATCTCTGCAAAAGACACAAATATCGCAGAAAAGACTTGCTCGGCAAACGTATCCAACACTGAAGTCAAGCGATGCCAGTAAATTAGCTAAAATAACAGCGAGGCTCACTTCTTTTCGGACACGTGGCCAATTCGCCTTTTTTCATTTACTTTTATGACACAAGGACCCGCCATCACCGCTTTTGCAGCCCAGCCAGACCTTCTGTGTCGGTTGGCAAGAGCTAGCAAGAGTAACATGATTAAATCAGCACATTTATTTCCCCCTGTTCATCCCCATTGTCTTTTTGTTCCAGTTTGCTTCTTTTTGCTTGTCAAGAATGTTGGAACATAAGCAGTAGCAGCAGTAGCTCTCTTGCCTCTCCTCCTCTTAGAGATTATAAGGGCTTGTGAAATGACTTCAAGGAAAAGCCACATGGAATTTCAGATTTTTCCCCTTTCTTTCATATCTGCCTGAGACCATGAGTAAAAGACGAAATCCAGAGACCCGACATTGCCACACACAGAGAGGCAGCTGACAATGGACGGGCCTTGTTTCAGCGCGCTTCCTCTGACCGCTAAAACCATCTGGACGGTTGAATAGCGTGTTAGCTCGTAGCCAGCAATGGTCCGGTTGACGGTTTTGTGAGCAGAGCTGGTTGGCATTCGCTAAAGGGCAGAGTGTTGGAATGGGCTTGTCGTTCAGCAGAGATGGATTACAGTGATTCCTTTAATGACTGTCTTTCATGAGAAAAGAACATAGACAGTCTTTGATGCAAAAAAACAACAGAGTGTGTATGTCATGTGATTCATGATTTTTATTATTCGTTTTGTGATCGTGTAAAGGATGTGGGGCATGTATCGCTGCCAAGACTGGGACTAAATGAGTGAGAATAATAATAATAATGCCTTACACTTGTAATGTGCTTTACAGACTTGTCGAAGCCTCTCAAAGTGCTACACTGTTATCATTCTCTCCACTCCCTGTGGTAGTGAGCTACAGCTGTACTGGGGCAGTCTGACAGAAGCAAGGCTGTCCGACCAACACCAATCATCCCCGTACACACGTTCATACTACGCAAGGTGGGTGAAGTGTCTTGCTTTAGGACACCTCAGGTTTGCTCCAGTCGCCCCACTGTGGCACTCTGTCCTAGCAGTCTCTCATCCAAGCACTGACCACACCCTGACCTGCTTAGCCTTTGACAAGCCTTGACAAGCAGTTATGACCTGCCAATATTCTACCAGTATATTTAAGGTTGAGGTTTACTTTATAGCTCTTTCATGAGGGAAATTTATTCTGTGCATTTCACCCATCATTCAAGCTGTGCCATTGGGGCAACCTGTCAGTGAGCTGCTGATGTGCAGCGCCTGGGGACGGAACACTTGAGCTCCGGTTGTTCAGGACTAGCTAGCTGGAGGATTTGACGTATTCTGCAAGATGTGGGTTTCTTATATGTTGCAATCACTTAGTTGAGGTTACGTCACAAAGGCTAAACTAATGGGTAGTAATATATATAGCAGGAATATGAAGTCTTTTAACTACTTGCAAAACCAGTCCTTTGTTCGGTACCTTTAATATACATGGCTTGTGTTAATTTATTCATTTTCTACCGCTTGTTCCCCTTAGGGATCGAAGGTGACAGGAGCCTATCCCAGTAACTTTGGGCTTTAGGCAGGGCTTTAGGCAGGGCTGACACAGAGACACAGACATGGACAGTATGGCCATACCTGCTGCCAATGCCCAAGTCAGATCCAGTCAGATCTTGGAAGCTAAGCAGGTCAGGGCCTGGTCAATACTTGGATGGGAGACCACTTGGATGGGAGACCACTGGAACACCAGGAGCCACTGGTGGTGCTGGAGGAAATGTTATTGTGTCCTTAGGCAAGACACTTCACCCGCATTGCCTAGTATGAGAGCGATGTGTGTGTGAATGGTTGGTGATGGTTGGAGGGGCCAATGGTGCACACTGGCAGCCTTGCTTCCGTCAGTCGACCCCCGGGCAGATAAGGCTACATAAGTGGCTTACCATCACCAAGGGTGGAGTGAAAGAATAATGACAACAGTGTAGCACTTAGAGAGACTTTGACTGTCTGTCTCATTATTATTATTATTATTATTATTATTATTATTATTATTATTATGTGTGATAATGGCAATATGTAGAGAAAGGATTTGATCATCATCCATGCTCACATATTATTTTTTTATTTGCATATGCCTTTAAGACTAAACTTAAACTGTTCACATTCCATTGCAATTGGTTGAATCCACCTGTCACGCATTCACAACTTGAGAATACGACAAGAAAACTTTTATTTGTCTCACAATGGTGAAAAGGCTAATCTAACACAGATGTCACCGTAGAGTAAAAAAAAAAAAGAGTAAAAGACTACAACTCTATAATGTGCAGAGTTTGACATAGATTGACTAATAAGAGGAGTGAATGGGGAAAAGCGATGTCAAACAACGGCCTGATTTATATCTTCACAAAATCACAAAAAGTTAAACATATTTTCAAATACTGCAACAAAAAACTGGTAGTCTGGCATTGCAATTCTCTAAACTGGCCATTGCCCAACTGCACCCACCATGGCTCCAGTTTTAATGAGACTGGTTTAAAAAATCAAAGCACAGTATAATCAACCGGTCATACTTTAAATGTGTACCTTCGCAGTTCTCTCTAAGAACAACTTCATCAACAGCATAGACAACTCCATCTTGATTGAGCTGGTGATTAAAATCAGATTTAATCCACAAAATGTACTCTGTAAGACTTTTCAACATCAGTGTCTCTTTGTTCTTTGACACATTTTCTTTCCTGATGGCGGTTCTAATGAGTTTTTGGCACATTCTGGGCTGATGCAAGAGCCATTGATATGCAGAAAAAGGAAAGAGAGGGAGAGGGAAAAAAAACTTTGATGCCAGGTGGTGAATTGCTTGGTGAAATTCTTGGAGATGGCATTTTCAATAATCCAGCTGCATCAACAAATGTGGATAAACAGGCTTCCGGAATCATCATTGCATCAACTGTGATTTGCATGAAATTTACTGAATTGAAATGAATGGATATTAAGTAGACTGACAATGTGTGTCTGGGTTAGTGATTATGCGTTAGTGTTACTAAAGCTACAGTTGTTCATCCTGAGGCAATTTGTATTCAAATTACAGGTAATGGTGTTTTTGCCAAAGAAAATGACTAGAAATTCACTCTATTTTATGACTTTGAAAGTACATCTTTATGCTATAATTTGTTTAAAGGTACAAAATGAAACTTTTCATGTGGAAGTCGCTCACCTGCCTGTGTGCATGGTGCTGTTACTGCTTTGCCCAGAGTGTTCCACTGTATTGTCTCATGCAGGTGGCGCCACAGGGCCCAGTTACAGGTCAGGGTCTCATTTAGAAAACGTGCATACATCAGGGCCGCTGCTAGCCATTCGGGTGCCCTAAGCAGAAATGCTCTGTGGTATATAGTGGTTTGATGTACTACAGCCTTGTGATGACTGTTACAATTGTTATTTATATATATTTAATTTTATATTGTATAAATCACAATCCCAAGGGTCCTCCTTCAATGTTTTCAACAAAACCCTATAATTTCCCGCATTCTAGTGCATTTCAAGTATAATATTATTAGCAACTCATAACATACTTTATTATGAGCCCCCCATAGTCCCTAAATGTCGCTGCTCCGCCCTGTTTTTGCGTCACATGCAGCGCTTCTCCTGCTCTTCTGTGGGACAGATCGAAGCTCTAGAGAACACTACAGGCTGCAAACTATAGACACGCTCTATTGCATTCATAAAAACATAATTTATTTTAGACATTTGTAAGAAGTTGAAGCACTTTGACTTTACGCGCTCCGCGGCGTCGGCTCAGCAGTCCGCTGCGCCAGCTTAACGGAGCTGGCGCTTTTCACTGAGTATGAGGCCAATTTTCATAAACTAAAGACCATTTGGTCCATGTGGAACCTGCTCCACACTGTGGCACCCCGGCCACATGTCTTTTAAACTGTGGCTTGTACAGTAGAGCTGCCCATGCGCATCTCAAACTCGCTTTAGAGAGAGAGAGAGAGGCAGCGCGTGAGTGCTATTTGCTTTGAAATGACACCGAGCTAAAGCCTACTGTAGGCAGCATGTTTGTTTGCAGTTTAGTTGCTGCATAAATAGTCTGTTCTGTCATTCAGTCCACACTGCCTGGTGAAGCCGGTGCCCTCGGAGCACTTGATGCCCCACGCACAGAGTTATGTGTGTAATGGGAGCGGCGGCACTAGCATACATGCAAAAATGTTACATTTATGACTTTTGACTTTCTACACTACGTTTATGATCTATAAAACACAACTTAACGTAGAAATGAGCAGTCCGCCCCAAAAACCCAGAACTTTGCATATCTGGGGCTTCCGAGATGATGAAGAGGGTGATCTGTGTTCAAAGAGATGAGAAAAGAGTTTGTGGAAGTGTGTTTTCTCTGTATGTACACTTTTAGTAAGAATTAAACGTAACGTTTTAAAAATGAGACCCCTGAGCGGTTCAGGGGTTTGTTTGTTTATTTGTCCTGAGGTCCACGTCATAAAAACACATTACATAAACAGAACAAGTGCTGCACAGACACAATAAAAGACTACAAAGGAAGCGCTTGATTTGATTTTTAGAAATAATCCTAAAACGATAAAACCTGTAAGTAAAACACATAAAAAAAAAAGAAAAGAAAAAAAGAAAATGGAATACAATTTAAATATGTGACCCCACTTACACATTTTTTCTTCTTCACTAAAACACTTATTATTAAATGCATCTATATGACAGATAGGTGTAATGACATTCTGTGGAACATTCAATTTAAATGAATTTTTTTTCCACTTTTTCCACTGAGGGCCACATATTGACATGTATATTTGAAACGGAGAGCCACAGATTGGTGGTTAATACAGTGAGTCATACTGACTGATGCTGTTTACATGATTTTGTAGGCGCTATTGTACCTTTAATAAGGTTTGTATCACAATGTATTAACTGAAAAATATTATGCATTTTTGTTTTTACCGTTAAACATGCTCTTGAGTACCTTTAATATGCCATCTCATGTTTTGAAACAGACAATAAAAAGGTTTATAATTAAATAATTCAAGCTTTTCTCAGAAGTCTGGAAAGACATTTACTTAGTGCATCCAGCCAAGCGGAATATGTGTAATTTATGACCATCTTGCGGGTGAAGTGGTAGAATTATTTCAAAATGCAGTAAAAAGTATTGACTATTATCATTTGTGGGCCAAGATAAATTGGTCTACGCCATAGTTTGGTCACCCCTGCTGTAGAATTTTGATTAATTCACTTTATACACTCGTATACGTACAAACGTATTGTGACATTTTCTTATAAACACTGCGGACACAACAATGACTAAAACAGCAAGAGACCGATCCAGTACGCACACATGCTTCTACAATACATGCACAAATCCATTACCTGTAAATATTAATCCTATAATAATGTAAGCTCTATAATTACCACTTTCACACTCTGGCCCTGATTAGCACCGGCGCAGTTGTATGGATAATGGGGATTTAGTGTACAGCAAACAAACGCATTATTGGACAGCGGTGTTGACAGCTCAGTCGCTTTTGCTCGCGGATGAACTCGTGTCAGAAAGAGGGAAAAGGGGATATTGCTAATTATAGTTATTAAATACACGGCCGTTAGATTCAGAGCGCCGGGGTTACATTGATAGGCTTATGACTTACGCTACAGAAGAAGCACTTGATTTGCTAATTATCTGAACAGCCTTTTCCCACTCATCCGACTCCTAACAAGCTCACAGCGAAGAGAGAAAGTGTCCCTCAAAGTCAGCGGAGGTCGCCAAAATTCACACGCTCAAATGTACGGTTCCAATTAGAATCTGGTGACCGCGGTGTGCTCGTTTGTGAGGATGCAGGGTTGTTGGTGATGTGGGGCTGAAAGGGAACGTGGTCAAAAGTATAAAGTTTAAATTTAAATTCTACTCTAAGTCACTTGCATTATCTTTGTCAAAATAGGTTATCTGGATCGTCAGTTGCTGTTTATTTGACACTAAACAGCAAGTAAAAGCGACTTGCATTAGCCGTGGCAGTCGACATAATCATCCAAGACAAAAAGGCACTGAAATCAATTCACCTTTTAAACCACGCTGCTGATTTAATTGTGTTAGTTGTGAGCCACTCAACCGTGCCATGCTTGGTTGTCTAAAATAGAACAGAGTTTATTCAACAAGAAGGAAAAAGTTATCTGTTGGAAGAAAACCTCAAATACAGAAGGCGCGAAAGAGGTGAGGTCTAGCTCGAAAAGTACTTTTACCACTTCTAGTTGGAACAATTAGCAGTTAGTCATATAATTATGCGGCTAGTTTTACAAAGGTAACTCAAAATGCAGCCTCTTGTTGAAACGGCTTCGATAACTTGTGTGTGCTAGTGAAGTCAAATGCAGTGATCTAGAGCAGGGGTTCCCAATCTTTTCTGGCTGGGACCTCCAAAATAGCCATGCAACTGACTCGGGACCCCCAAAGTAAAATGAAAAATAATTTAAAGTGTGTAAAGCATGTTAAATCAGGTTTAATATAGGTTATTTGAATAGTTTACTGTCTTATTAGACCCTATTTCACTAAAAGATACCATTTTTAATTAAAAAAATATAGGAACGTTTCCATAGGAGCGGTACGGGGCGGTGTGGTGCGGTCTGATGGTGTTTGCGCTGCACAAAAGTCATTCGTCCCACCTCATGAGGGGTCCGCGAGAGGTACTAGGCTGCTGACTCACTTTAGGCCCAAGGAGCACTTAATCACAAGATGATTTGTCAAAAGATTTTATTAGAAAAGATCTTATAGAATAAATCTTAGAATAAAGTCATGAACCTGAAACACAGAATAAAGTCTTAATCTTGAAGATAAGTATGCCTATGAAAAACCTGAGGAGCGCTGGCTGCCCATCCACACAGTTGAGACCATTATGATTAGCGTTATCTCTATGCTGGCAGACCCAAATGGTGACTCCCCAGCAAACGTGGATGCTGCTAAACAATGGAGGGAGGACAGAAACGGTGATTTCAAAAGAGAAGTTTCTCGTTGTGTACGAAAAAGCCAAGAAACAGCATATGAGTGATATTTAGCATGATTCTAGCTCAGTGTTTTCAGGGTTTCAACTTTTCAGCAGACTTTGCAAAACAAAGCTAGTTTACTCTTTACGATGCATGGCACTCGCATCAAGACCCATAATATTATATTTCCAGGTCATAGCGCAGCCAACTCCATCAAAACTCGATGCATTTTAGAAAGACACGTGGAGAGGTGGTGTAGAAGCGCAGAGAAGTGAAATAACTGCAGGAAAAGCTGACAATTGGCTAGAAGTTGTGTCTTGTTTACATTGCTTCAGGCTCGTCTCAAAGCGACACATACATGGACATACTAAACGTCTTTTTGTGAATCACTGGGAGATGATTTAGATTTTATTTATGGCGAAATATGCGCAAGCTGGACCTCTGCACGGAAACACATTCTGCCAAAAACAGAAGAAATGCTCTATTATGTTTTACAGCGAGTCAATTTTTCTTAATAAAGTATATCTTTAATGATTTAATAAATAGTTACACATGTGGATTTTGGATTTCTTGTTTTCTTGGTAGATCCGTCTTCATGATACAAATTATGATTAAGATCGCTGGTTCAGTAATGCAACAGCTCTAAGTTACCATTAAGTTAGCGGTTTTAAATATTCATTAATACTAACAGCAGTTGACTCAAGTGCATATTTAGACTCCTTTGCTTTTACATCTGCGCGACTTGGCTCATATTTCATAATTAGTCACAATAAACAACCAGAGCAGCAGTCAGAAATGCTCACTAATGAAAGAGTCCCTGGAGCAGAGTCGGCTGAGTGACGGAGTGATGTTAACTCGATAGGACACTTTATACAACGCGAGTTAAAATGAAGAGGAAGTAGTGAGAAAATGCCACTCACTTCTTACTTGGCCTAACAGTCTTTCCAACACACACCAGCCGTTGGAATTGCTTCTTTTTTTCCCGTACCCAGTAAAGCGTATAGGGTTTGGCTTATGGTCGCACCCATCAGGGACAATTAAACTCGGTGATCTGTGACCGCGCTGCCACTCCATGTCAGCGCTTGCCTTTTCGCACACTCCGCCGAGACGCTGGGGTTTCCTGACATTCACTGGGGGCAACAAGTCACTTCAGGAACACTGTTAATATCTCCTGACTCATACACAAGTAAGTTCATCTCCGAGACAACCACTGCGCATGCTGTCCTCATCCGCCGGAGGTCCCTTAAAAATGGGGCTTTTATGTAAATCTCGGACTTGGAATGGAAAAGAATTGGAACAGAAAGAGTATTGGAAGTTTTAGAATTTGGAGAATGTGTGGGTGTGGTGGAAATTCGCAAAATGTCAGGATATTCTTTTTAATGTTACAATGATGGATTTTCAGAGAGGTTTTATGCTTGGAACGGTATGCTTCAGTCACTGAGAAGAGATAAATGTTGGTTTTTGAAAACAGCATCAAAGAAAGATACATGGGTCTTAAAGGACAAATATAATGCATTCTATATTATTGTTATTGGCTTTTAAACATGCTATTGAGTACCTTTACTTTGACATATCATGTTTTAGAACTAAGACAAAAGGTATTTTATGTCACTTTGGCCTTTCCCATCTCAGGAATTGCACGTTTGCCTCCATCTTCTGGCTGTAGAGGGAATTACATAGGTGAGATAAACATTTTCTGACTTAACTCCAACCTGCTAATGTAGCCTCACTGTTGTAATGATCGTGATTTGACGGCAGAAATGCTCAGAATGAGCCTGGTGATGATTTATGGACTTAAAAACACAATTCTAAATGGAGTGTTTTGAGAGGGGAACAGGATTTTCTAAACACGGTTCATGAAACTAGTGTGAATGAAGCTAAATACAACTCCAGATATGTTTTTGAGGGAAAAATGTTATAACATGGTTAAAGGCGCATAAAAGGCAATTTTGCTTGTGTGTCCTTCATTGTTTTCAAGTGAGAGGCATCTTTTGGTTGTCAAAAAATATACTTATTGACACTAAAACTTATCCCTTAACTTGACACATTTTTAAGGAGATATCAGCTCTTATATGTGTGATTATTTTTTATCAGGTGGTGTGTCACTGTCGAAGAGGGAGATGTTAGAACTGTGGAGAGGCTAACACATCCATAAAAAGTTATTTTAGTACAATGAAACACCTACAATTGTAGAAACACAAGATTTGATACTGTGGAACTTCAGGTGGTGAACTGCCCACCAGCAACGTTACACAATCCATCTTCAAGAATGGAAATAAGTAAAAGAATATATACATTAATTCTAGAGGAACTAAAATAAAGCAATTCATTTTTACATTTTACCAATTGGAAGTCAGCAGATATTGTTCCATCGCGTTCACAGATAACAATCAGTGATCAGCATTCTGGTGGCTTATCAGAATGATCTAGATTGACATTCTGAAGTAATTAACTCCAGTACAGCAGGCAGAACTCACGAATTATGTGACGTCATTTTCCACTTTTACTTATTAGGAGAGGCAAGCCGCTGAACTAAACTCAACACAACTTTCAGCTTAACGGTTAAGGTATACTTTACTAATTATTCTCTGCATTTGACCCATTCTTCAACCAGTGCCGCTGGAGCAACCTGTGAGTTTATGCTGTACAGGATTTTACCTTTTGTCGATGTTTTGGGTTGATGGGGAAACAGAGAGAAGGTGAGAAAAACAAACTCCAGACAAGTGTAAGAAAGTGCCAATGGGTACATTCTGAATAGTCTGACGTACAATGTGATATATTCATTCACTGTGAGAAATTTAGAGTCCCACGCTGTATATTTGTTCTTCTGTGTGTTCTTCTTCTGAGTTCTTCTGTGTAATGGAAAGAATCTCAAACGCATATGAGATTGCAAGTGCATTCAATCGCAATCCTAGCAAAGCCATTATGCCAGATGATGAGTTATTGAACTACAAGCACTGTGCAACTTCCAGAGGTGGGACCTTGTTTCAGTTTTCAAGTAAGTCTCAGGTCTTTGGCGTCAGGTTTGCATCAAATCACAAGTCAAAGAACGGCAAGTCCAAGTCAAGAGGCCCAGAAGTCCAAGTCTTATGCTTTGAGTTTTAAGTCCTTCTAAGTCAAATTCAAGTCACTCAAGTCCTTACAGCTCGTGTTTTTGGAGTTTATATGACTTTTGTGAGTAGTTCTTCTTAAAGTCCAAGTCAAGTCCCGGGTCACAGGCCTTGAAGTCCAAGTTAAACCCTAAGTCCATTTTATCAACTCAGATTATCAAAATTGTAACTCAAGTCTCAAGTTGCAAGTCCACTCTTCTGGTAACTTCTCTGGTTGGTTCGCCATATGCTTGTCTCCGTGGAAATGATGTTACTTTGCCAGGAATATTACACAATACTGCATACATGTAGCTTGCATTTATCCTACAATTTCTTCCTCGGATCAGGATCGTCTCGCAATTGATCAGGGTTCTTATTCTAAAGCATGCATTCATACAAAAATGTTGCATACGTGACTTTTGACGTTCAGTTGGTGATCTGTAAAAAGACCTCGAACTTTGTGTGTTTGGGCTTTATGACATTGTATGCTCAGAGAGGCGGGGATTATTTGTGGAAGTTTGTATTTTGCCCGTACGTTCATTTTTAGAAAGCATTCATCGAGACCCCGGACCTGTACCTTGACCTAGTGGCGCCACCTATCTGTATGGAGGTAGGTGTGTTACCGGACCATTCACCAGAAAAGTTACACAGTGCATCATGGGTACTGAGACTACTACTTGGTTCTTACGGCTACAGAAATGAAAGAATTGTAAAATAATCTCAAACGCTATGGTCAGAATAAACCGAACATCACATTTTCCTTTTCAATTTTTATACGCCATTTTCTCACTTTCATTGTTCGATTTCTCCGTGAGACGAGACGGCGGCGGCACATGACAATCCCGCTGCATTTGCTGGAGATAAAAGTGCTTTATATTCGCGGGCTGACGCTGTGCCTATCAATAATATAAAGCATATGCAGTGGAGCGCCAACACGGAACTGCAGAGTGCTTGATCAGCATTAGTACAGAGAAGACACCCCATTGATCAAACGTCACAATATTGCACCTTGGGAATGAAAATGGGCCGATCATTTATACCCACCATGCTGTATTTATCATGAGAGACCGGAGCAATACATCAAAATTCAGACAGCCATTTTCAAGAGTCAAATTATGCTCTTTTACTGGAACATCTCTCGTGGCATTGGAGTTCTAAGAAAATGGCTTAACAATGTGTCATCTTTGTTGGACTTGAATAGATTTAATAACTTGAGTGCACGGTTAAAGCGCTGCCAAGAAAAATATGGGTTTTTAATTATTGACGTTTCTGATTCAGATGGATATAGAGAAAGTTTTTTATGAAGATGGAGGATTGAAAGTGACAGGTAAGCTTTCAGGAGACATAGAAACATTTTGTGTTTGCAATTAGAAGTGCTGATGTAGTAAAAGCCAATCCTAACAGGTGCACTATGTAACCTTTCTGGTTCTCCATGGGAGCAGACCCCCGACCAAAAAGCTAGAATATACAACAGTCTAACAGAGGACATGAGGTCTGCTACGACTGAATATTTTTAAAAGGAACTTAAAACTTATCTTTTTAGCTTAGTTTTTATTTAAAAGTTAAACCTGCCTTGAATTATTTTGAGCAAGCATTCTAAGCTTATGTATGTCTAATTCTAACATTTAATGGTTATTCCTTCTATAACCTTTAGGGGCATTATGTTTTGTTTTGTATTTTTTAATAATTGTCTTATTCTTTATTCTTTTTCTTGAACTGTAGTATGCATGCTAATGAAGAATAAATTGGGGTTTGTTTGTAGGTTGATCATTCCTGTATGTGTAGCACTTAGTGATGCTTTTTAAACGTATAAGAGGTATAAAACAAAGAAAGTTTAATTAAATGATTTTTTAAATTTAAATTTTGACCTTGCAATGTCTCGAAAGACAATACACTGCTTTCCATGTCCTAATATCTCACCATATACCATTAGTTTCAAGGTCTAAAATGTTAAACTTGATGAGAAATTTCAGTCATCAGGTCAGAAAGCGCTTGACCAGGCAGTACTGTAGGTATGCTGGCATCCTCTAATGGTACATTTCTGCAGCTCTTTTTTGTTTAATTTACAGACAAATGATCAATGAAGAACCCAAACCCTTTTTTTGTTTTTTATTACAAATGTATATAGTCTCTAAGAGTCGTGCTGCTAAACCTTTGTGGACTACCAGTTTGGTGGTCCGTGCTCTTACACATTTCAGAAAACATCTCTTGTTACAAAAAACAAAACAAAAAACAAAAACTATTGCTATTTACCCGTCGACATTTCTCCAGCTGCCCATCACATCCATCCATCACTCCAGCCTCCTCTTTAAACCCTCCACACTGACATGAATGCAAATGGCCTAATCTATTTTCCTCTGCTATTTCCCCCCAGACTCCTGTGTGTGGTCTGGCGCCTGCTGCACACCGGGCCTGGCAGCACACCAACAGGTTCACAGTCAATTACACCAAACACAAGACAATGGAGATGAATTGGAACCGTTCGCGACGATCATTTTCGCCCTTGTAGCGCCATTTGTGAAAGTAGTTTTCTGATGCTATTTACGGGCTGTTATCGCTATAGAAATACAAAGGAAAAGCTGCGGCGTTCCATGCTGCCTGCAGTTTTCGAAGTGATTTTATATAAGCAGATATAAGCGCCGGAATAACCATAGTTTTTGTATACTTTTATACGTAATTTCCAAGTCAAATTAACGAATTTCCGGCCTCCAACCATGCACTGATTTGCACAATTATACCTGATGTCGCCATTTATCTCAGTATGGAACTACTTCGCTGAAAATGTATGGCATAAACTGTAAAACTGGACTGTAAGAAGGCAATACATGGACATGTTGCTTTCCTAGAAGTACATGTGGAAGTTCATCGCGAGTGGAGATCTTGGACTGACGTGCATCTCCATCTCAAAGGGACTAACCACAACTTTGAGGACCGTGAAGTTCAGAGAGACGAGTCAAAGAGGCCATATTTGTCAGGAAAGACGATCCACCTCTGAGCAGAAATAGGTGTTTTAAGTACAATCTGTCACCATTTACAAGTCCATCCTCTGACCCAAAGCAAAACAAAGAAAACAACAGTTAAGAGTTAATGCGAGTATGCTAATAGGAGTTAGACTAGGGTAAAATATGACTGGGGCTACAGTTCACAATTTGAAGTAGCTGAATAGACTTAATTAACCTCATATACTCTTTTGTGTAAACAACTATGGTGTGTTAAGCCCTTTTCGAACGGGATTAGTTTTACCTCAGGACCTCGGGTAAATTGTAATAATTACGAATGTGGTCTGTGTCACTAGTCCCGTGCGAATCGTCCAAGTCTCTAAAATGTCTGTAAAAATTCCTTGAGATTTTACCTACTGTAATTCTGCGAACTCCCCATGAATGCTCATGTCTGTGGGGCATGGACTGTTTTGAGTTTGTATCGATTCAAAATGTCTCTACGGAACATTTTACGTCCAAATCTGAACTAGGATCATATTAATTCACCACGGAATCTTTGCCAATCCAATTATTGTTTTTTTTTTTCACAATTTAAAAAATGAAAAATACTGAACAAACCGCTGTAAAGATGGGACCAAGCAGTATGGAAGCTCTTTTGGGAAAGGGTGGGTGCTTGTAGTGCAAAGTTTGGATCAAACTGAATGAATGAATAAGCATGAATGAGTATCTTGGACCATAAGTAATGAATAAGAGAGAAGCCACAGAAATCTGATCACATGGATGTCACTCAGATCGCAAAAACGTGGGGAACATTTGAAAATACAATAAATGCTGACAACATGGATGAATTCAAAGGCTCTTGTAATATTAAAAAGTTTGAAAGTCTGCCATTTCTGAAATAAAGTCCGTAAAAACAAATGAACTACTGACATTGCTGATCCTGTGCAAATGCTCACAAAAAACACAGACGTCGTGGGGTAATTTCAATTTTACATACGTCCCTTTATTTTCAGCATTGTTAGCTCCTCCGTTCAGACAAATGTTTAAGGCAGAGACTCACCAGAACAGAATAAGTTACTTGGATGAGTGGCAACATTTATTCATTCTTGAAAAAAAAACGTCCAGTCGATATAATTCAATTTTCTTTTATTACTGAGTCTAACTGGACCACTAAGGGATTGCACAGACTTGCAAAAGTTGCTTCTAATTCTGTTTTGTTAAGATATTGTCTCGGCTATCCAATCAGAGACAATATCTGATTGAAAATGAGAGATCAGATATTGGTTTGTTCCGGTCTATATCAGCCTAATCTAGTCCTGAAGTAGACAGGACCAAACCAAATCTACATCAGGACTAGAAACAAGGACAAGGGTGAACTCGAGCTGGACTCACAGTGTGATGTTTAGTGCAATATTTGAAGAGACCATCAGAATTGTAGAAATTAACTTTTTCTTTTAAAATGCCTTTGGTGCAAATAGTAGCTGTCAAAGGTCAAAGAATTAAGATATACAAGTGCTTAATAACAGTTATTTCTTTAAGTTGTCTGCAGCGAAATGGAGCAAAGGATCATGGTCTTAACCAGTGTTTCCCAACCAGGGACCATTAGCAATTACCAGGGGATACTTGGAATGGTTTCAGGTTTTGAAAGAAGATTAAATGTAGCTTTATCTGAATTTTGCAGTATCTTGGACCTTAAATACAATTAAACCAAAAATATAATAATAATTGACAATATGCAACTATTAAATGCATTTATTTGCTTGAAACTCAAGTTAAGGGGTACTCTTACTGTGTGTGACAAAGCTTAGGGGTACTCAAGACAAAAAGTTGCTGTAGTTGCTGCAACAAAACAAAGCTTATATTTTGAAAATTGTGACGATTTCACACTATTTTGGTTATTGTGACATCAATAGAATAGATCATTTTATTGTATTACAAAAATCCATATTAGTGCAATATTACTTCTTTTATATATTAGCTTCTTTTGGCAATATAAAAACAATAAATATGTTCAATATTTGTTGACATTTTCCTCTAAGGCAACGTAACAGATACATAATTTCTCTCTTAAAACACTGGCATGGATTTCTATTTTATTCTATATATTTCCATTCTACTGGAGGAAAATCCCACAAAAACTTCTACAATTTTCACCATTTACCGGTCTCCGTTTTCGCTTCTGATGCTATTATCTCTACAGAGGACAACATGTAAAAAAGTAGCATCCCATGAAGCTCTCCAGCCTTCAACTTGTGTAACAGTGGCAGCTCCGAACAACCCGGGCTGCATGTGGGCGTCCTGCTTTTAGTCAAGTGCAAACATTTTAGCCTTAAGAGGGAAATCTGCCAATATAATGCACCATCCACGCCCACGCAGCTTCCACTGAGGCCAGTGCGCACCTTCAGCCTAGTTACACTCCGGCGTACATAGAGAGAGCAGCTATACATGAAATTACCCATGGCTAAATACGGCAACATGCTAGTGCACAAATAGGCCAATTAAAACATGCCATCACCGCTTAGAGTGCGCTCGCTGCCAGGCAAAAACCGAGCTGGACTGTTTCCACCGAGGACTGTTGCAAAGTCATCGAAAGTCGAGAGGAAGGGATTCCGTTTATTTGTTTGTTTGCTTGACCCCCTTCAAATGCAGTGGTAAATGTAGATTCCTATTTGTTGGCCTGTTAAAGTCATTTTTCTAGGTCTATATTCTCAAAATAAAATCAAACTTTAGATATAAGGCTCATTTATCACTTTGCGTGTCACCTATTTTTAGTGTTTAGGGGTTGTGAATGTGAACTATTGTTATTTTGGGGGTCGCGACTGAAAAAGTTTGAGAACCACTGGTGTAGAAGACCGTTGAACTTTTAATGAGAGCTTTCTTAAGAGACAGAGCCTGGACAGACGATAGTTAGAAGTCCCGAAGATTAAATAGTTGTATTTTATCTCATATTTGTCTCAGTAAGGTTGGAAGAGCGGTTAAATTTGGGACCAATTAGTTTTGCTGGTTGGATGAGAAACACAGAGAAGAGGCAGTAATAAGAAAACAAGCTAACAAACTACTAATCAAAAAAGTCACCACTTCTGATAATTCGTACAATTTTCGTGTTCTTGGTGACACTTCATGCTTTGATACTTCAGTTTTGACTCAGTGACTCCAACAACAATGTGTGTGTAACTTTTTTATGCCTGGAATGCTCCATAGTTTGGCAATAAATCCTATGATCTTTCCGTGTATCATTCATTAAATTACAGGGGTTTTCTTGACAAACATGCCTTTCTATCGTAGGTGTGCTCTCCGCTCCACAAGTCTGACCTGTAACTTGGCCTTGAGGCACCACCTGCTTGTATTCCATGCAATACTGTGGAATATTCCTGGCAATTTATTACATTAAGTATTCACCTTATCCCGGAAGTTGCCGTGGGCGCCGCCATATTTTTCCTGGTTGTATTAGTTTACATGGGGCAGGCGAGCTCAACAGAAAATACATTCTATATGGACTACAAAGCTGCTTTCAGGCCGCCCAAAGAATCAGTGCATTGTTGACTTGTTGCACATGTACATCGAATATTTTATACAAATCAATCTGCTTTTTATATTATTGTAGCGGCATGACTTTTCCCTCGTTCACCACTGGCGTGAATTGACTTCCTAGGCGGGGCATAATAAGTGAATAGGGCTGACGATAGGATACAAATCAAACTGTGATCTCATCGCTGTGACAGTCTGCTTTTTTGGTGGTATCATCATATTGTAATCCACTAATTCTCTATTTAAAGCAATTGTCTGCTCAAACAGACACTTTACCACGCCACCTTGTCCTATTGGTCCGCCTCTGTAATGAGTGACAGCTGGATTTGACCAATCCCAGTGAAGTGTGAACTTTCAGAAGAAGCAGACTTGATTTACCTCTTAAAGGGAATGGAAAAATACAAAGTGTGCATGAATCATGATAAAATCAAGATGTGGTTCCAAGAAAATGGTGTTTTGTGTTTGTTTCTTGCCATATTGTCTACCCCTAACACAAAGTAATTTCCAGTTTGCTTCATGAAACAATTGCCCCTTTGGAGTTTAAAGTTTTGAGGTTGAACTGAAGAAAAGATGCAATACAATTCAAATAGAAAAAAAATAATAATACATTTTATTTTAAAAGAATGGAGATAAAATACTTGCATAGTGCACCTTTAAAAACTCATAATATTATGATTTTACAACATCTAAGATTCCAATTTGGATTTTATATTTGTTTAGTTAATTAAGTAGCTTGATATTTTGCCTCAGGAACATATCTGAAAATGTTCTTTGCTCAATACTTAACGCTTGCATGTAAATGTGATGTGTTATTTTCATTTCTATTGACTTGTTGACCTATACTTGTTGACATAAATGCCATGCAAGTTAACATAGAGCTTTTATAGAGAGAACAAGTTGAGCTCTTTGAACAGTAAGTGTATCATATAGTTCTATTCTCTCAAGTATTTTTTGGACGCCGCACTCTTGCAGCTTATGTGACTGAACACAAACATATGTCATTGGGACAAATAAGCCAGCCCAAAGTGTTCTCCGGAGAGGACAGGGGAGCACTTACAAGATGTAGCTTGTCAAGACAAAGTAAACACGCCATGCCATTTTGAACTAACAAGCTCAGACTCTTGTATTTTTCATGAGGACATTGTTTTTAAAGCCCAAACCATCCGGGGAGTTACAGAGGCGCAGGGCTGTGGAACTTTGTGAGAAGAGATTAGAGCGAGCAGGACAATTAACCAATCAACTTCAAATATTTATGTGTAGAAATATGTAATGACATTGTAAACTGGGACTAGATGCACAATTGGAGGGGAGCAGCCTGATGAGAGATACAACAGACAATGACAAGCAGGAAAATGTCTTACTTTAGGCACTGGTCCGAAATTTGCTATAACTGGAGTTGTGCTTTGTTTGAGTATTAGTGCATGTTCAGTCTGTCTCCTTCCCAAAAAACTGTTGGTGTAATCAGTTAGGATAATCTAATGGTTGTAGTGGTTGAACTGCAATCACTGCCTTCACTGTGTACGATGCTAACCAACTTCAAATCTAGCAGTGACAACTTTTCGCTCTGATTCAATGATATGATTCAGTTGCTTGAACAATAAGGTACTGAGGCTATTTAAAAATTTCAGAAGGTGAAAAGTGTAATTATGACATAAATATAATGGGCTCTGTGCACAACAGCAGCTGGCTAGCTTAACAAGCCCATGGGCTATCTCTATGTAAGCTCTGTGTTAGCGTCAGTACTTCCTGTCTATTCTATCTTCATCGGGTTGTCGCTAAATCAGTCTAAAATGAATAATTACTATAAGATCAGGCAGTGAACAGCGAGTTCTTTACATTACAAAACAGGTGAATAGAACACTTTTATTCACCTTACTCCAGAAGTTGCTGTACGTGCAGCCATCTTTTTCCGTTGTAGTTTACATGGGGCAGACGAGCTCAACAGAAAATAATGGACTAAAAAGACTTTTTCAGGCGTTGTTGACTTGTTTTTGCACGTGTAAATTCAACATTTTAGACAAAGCAATCTACTTTATATAATGTTTTAGGGAGAGACTTCTCCCTCGATTGCCATTTGCGCGAACACCGTTAGCGTCAAACCGGAAGTCCCTTTACTACAAGGGTGCGGATCATAAATATAAAAAGAGGCAAAAGTGGGCAGAGCGGAATATGGTGAATAATTGGATGTGCTTGTGTCTCAATGCTAACGCTAATTCTACTGTTGACACATAAAAAAATAACTAAATAAACAAGTTAAAATAGCAAACTAAAACTTCACATAAAAACAGACGTAATTGATTGTGTATTTTATGTAAAAAAAAAAAATCTTTAAGTTAGCATTATTTATTGAGAAACGTTTAGCTTGGGCAAAGGCTGCTGTGCACAGAGCGCAGTAATACTTGTTAATCTCTCATCTGTCCAGGAGTGTTCCATTGTAGAAAAGTTTTCAAAGGTCATCACCAAGGTTTCATCTGGATTTTGAGTTTGATTTTCATAATAGTAATACTTGTCACAACAAATAAAGAGACGCAGGGAGTAGTCAAGACAATACAAGGTTGAGAATCACTTATACTGTACTATTTTCGAGCACAGATCCCCTTCTGTCTCGTCTCTAAAAGTCCCAGGATAGTCAAATTTGTCTACCTACGCATGCTGTATACAGTTTTTATTGTTCTTCAACAAAACACCTGTAATTGACTCCCCATCGGAAAAATTATACGTGCACCTTTAAAAACACATAATTTTTTTAACATAATATACCTACAAACCAACGACCAAAAAACCAACAAAGAACAAGCAACCTTGGCAGATGCACTCAGGCTTTCAATTCATAAAACTGTGTACATGGGATTTTATATGTTTACTTGAATCATGATGATGATGATGTAGCAACAGCAGCTAGCCCCAATGCAGTTTTACACATGAATAAACCCCAGTGCGAAATGAATCATCCTCCTTGATTTAATAAAGCGTGGCAGATCACTCATGCCCCCATATCAAACAGCGGGTGAGGGGTGACTTTCAATTAGCAGAGCGCGCCTAATGGATCAACAAGGAGGCGATCTGTGCACCCGCATCACCGCGACGAGGCCAGAAAGGTGCACAAACTGACCCGAAACGCATCGTACAACCCTCATTACCCAACGTGTCCGACGCCCCGGCCGTCAACGTCCACAGGCGCGATGCGAGCCAAGTGACGATGGCGTCGTCAGCGGAGCGGGGCCCGGACGACTGGTTCAGAGGACGGGAGCAAACAGTGGTGATTGAGCAAGGCTTACGGTGATTGACACAGCCTCCTGGAGTATAGAGCGCCACAGGGAGACGGGGAAGGAGGTTGGTTTGTAAAAGATTAGACAGGTCGTGTGTCAAGCGAAGGGAAACTGACTGGGTTTAAAGTCTGGCAAGGTGAGAAATGATGAAAGTGATGATTTTAGGATGTTAAACTTTCTGGAAGTGGCTTGTCACCTGCATTGTTCCATGGAAATAGAAAATTAGAGCCATATTTCTGGACATTCTCCATGGCGATAGATAAGGGTTCAGCTTTGTGCCATACTGTGGAATATATTTGCCTGGAATATCTCTCTGCGAGTTCAGATTGAGTGATTGACAGGTATCACACCATATCATAAGGACTGAAAGGCACTGCGTATTTCTGCAGAAGCAATCAACGAAAACAAAACTTAATTCGAGGTTAGAGAAGTTTGATTTTTTGTTCTAAATGAAAGATACACAATTATGATCGCACGGTACCTTTTTGAACCAAATTGGATAAGTGTGTATCTGGCGAGAATACCATAGCCAAATGAACAACATCTCCACGGAAACAAGCAGGTGGAGGCTCCTTCAGGCCAAGTACGAGTCAGGTTTGTGGTGATGCAAGCCGCTAACAGTAAGGGCACCATTTTTTTTTTCACAGTTTTTCACCGCAATACAAACGTTCAAAATGAAAGGTCATGCATACAACATGGACATCGAGAAGAGCATGACTTTTCTGGTGGCAGGTGCTGGTTTTACTTTATTTGTTGCTTTCTTGTTATTTTTGTTTTGTTTTTTGTACAGGCACCATCTGTAAGGACATTAAACACTTCAAGATCGTTAGAGATGCTTTAGCTTTACACCAGATTCAGCTAAAGCTAGTTTCCGTCTGCAGTCCCCAGGCGGGTTAGCAAACACAATGAAAATACATCTAAATATCACGTAAATATCCATTTATGTGCTATTTCCATGGAGATGTTATTGCCTTGCTTGGAATGTTCCATAGTATAGCATCAAACGTATCTGTCCTCACAAAGCCAAATTACAGACCAGATCTGTGGAGAGGTGACCCTGCTTAACTGAGGAATGCATGTTTTTCTATGCATTTACATTTTGTTTTTTCATAATAGTTCCTGTGATTGAACAAATGCAACGTAGATTAAATTTAGATTTACATAGTACACCTTTACTTTTACTTTAAGACTGCAGTTAAATCAGAAAAATGGTTTAAATTCAGCAACATGACCGATTCCCCAACCACAAAATATACTTCAACACACACACCGTAAACAAGGTTAAAATTTTGATGAGCCAACATAGCAAGACCTCTTACAGAAAAATCAACTTGAAATGAAAAGTTTCTAGGTGGCCCCTTGATCCAAACAACTGTGACCGGGCGGATTCCGTTGGTGAATGACAGCCAGCCCGCACCGTCTGTCCGGGGAGCAATCGGCATAATAAGCCAATTAACTCATTAAGACCTTGTTTGGCGGCTTAATGAGGAACAGGGACACTCATTTGTGTAAATAAACAGGGGATGTTTTTGACACCGTTTGGAAAGCCCGACGCGTGTGTTCTCCTTTGCAGAGGTCAAAACATGCAAAGGGAAAAATTCACTGCGCTCCCGTACACAGCATCCCTGCCAATCGCGACGGCCGCCTCCTCTTCTATGCACGAAGCACAGACAGCGCAATATGGTGATTCATTAATTCCAATGATGGGCGCCGACGCGGGCCAAGTGATGGAGACCAGAGCATCAGATGTGCCTTATCACCGTTGAAAGGGAAAAGAACACGCTCTCGTAACATTTTTCTCAGTCGATTTTGCAGCCATATTTTAATAGTCTGGCTCTAAACGTTCGCCAAAGCCTGATTGTAACTGATTCCGCGCTCGCCTATCCATCCGCATCACAAGCAGGACCCATTGATCTGGCAGTTTGGCACGGGCTTTGATGGAAACGCGCAGTAAATTAGAAAAACGTGATGGAGGAGCGAACGTGTGAATGTGCGACGTGCTAGCCGCCTGGCATATTGGACGGCAAATGTGCAATGCATCAAACGGCAGCATGTGTATTAGCGTCCTGATACAAGCATTAGAGGCACATAAGGAACACGCTGTCGAAGAATTGGCACGGTTTAGAGTGAAGGGGAGGGTTTGTGTGCAAGCATTGTTGAGCTAATAATGTAGTGGTTAATGCAGAACGCGTAGGAAGATTCTGTTTTATAATTATGGCTGTAGTCAACAAAAGATAATGGACTATAAGTTGCATGGCGTGGAGTTGGCGAAGGTTCGGAAACTTGTGAAGTATCTCTTTGATTTGACAATGTATCTGTACCCAAAGTGCACTGACAAGACTAGAGATCACGCAATTACAAATGTTTATACAGAAAAACTACTAGTGAACAGCGTCAGTATCAGTAAAAAGGCCGATTAAACTCGCAATGTACTCCCAAATCTCAAGATACCTCATCCCATGCTTTCTTCTTTCTGCTGTTCCCACAAAAATTGCCAGTCGACCAAGACACCAATGATAGATTCATCAAATAAACAACTAAAAGTCTTCAGTCCCGTAAGTGCAATGAAGGACTTTTCATTTTCACACCTACGCTGAGAGTCTCGGATGTTTATTGGACTAACTTTGGTCTTTCTGTCCACAAGGACGTTTTTTCTTGTTGTTTTGATTGCCCTGACAGAGCACCTGCATATTTTTACATTTTCTTGAGCCCGTACTCCACTGGCAAATCTCTCATACTTAAATTATTGTATTTTCCCATTTGAAAAACATTGAGCATTTGCCATTGATTCAAAAGTAAAAGCAAAACATTATTGAAGCTGCACTATGTAGTGTTAGGTCATTTATTGTATTTGTAAGGAAATTGGTTTGCAGTGAGTAAAATACATTCAATAAGACGACAGGACTTTCCGTATCAAGTAGATGCCATACAGTAAGTAAATAATATCCAACATAAAAAATAAAGTGACAAAATATATAAAAACAGGCTTGAGCAGAAAACATGAGTAAAACCTTTGCATTGTCATGTTTCAGCTGAGCCAAAGTCTAAAATGATTTACATCTGTACCTCCGAACTGAAGGAAGTCTGATGGAGGGTTTGCCACCTGTTTGTCTCCATGGAGATATGCTTGGTTTGCCCAGAACATTGCACAGTATGGCATTAAACATTTCGGGTTTTCTTAATGAAGGTTTTTTCTTTCTTTCTATTTTAAATAAAATGCCCCAAATAAAGAAAATGCAGATTAATGCAAAGCAACATTATTACAATGGACACAAGAACATGGCAAACCCTCCACCAGAAAACAAAGTGCACCTTTAAGCTATGCTCTAAAACAATGGCAAATGACAGTTGAAAGTAATCCATTCTATCCTTTCCATTCCAAGTGTGTTTTTTGCGTTCGTCCTTAATGTGTAAATAGAAGTCTGGAGTAAAACCAATGTCAAATTAGTTCTACTTCATGTTTAAAGTTGAATACATTTGGTACCATTATACACATCTGAGCCAGGGTCTTGGTCAGGATTTCTAAGATAGACGATCATGCATTTTGGAAGGTCGAAGAACACTACGATCCAGCAAACTCCCCACCCAACATTCGCAAATCAAACCTGAGACCATCTTGCTGTGAGGAGAAAGTACCATTTTGACAGCTCTCACCTTAGCCTCACCTCTTACACGTTTCGGCGGCAGGACTTCCGCCTACGTCTGATGGGTGTGACGTGTCTCTGATCAGGTTTTGGTCCCTCTTCTGCTTGTTTTGTTGGATCTCAATTCTAATGTTACTCGTGCTTTGTCTTTGCTTGCAGCACTTATCTGCCAGCCGTGTAATTCAGGTCGAATGAGCCAAACAAGACACTCACAGACAAACATAAATCCAAGAGAAATAAAAGTCACATTTAGGAAGTTATTTTTAACAAAGAGGTTCCTGACAGTGTTTTAGTTTTAGAAGATATTTATGCACCAACGCCACAGAACTCCAAAACCACCCCAGGGTACTGTATGGGAGAGTTTAATGTGCCAATTTGCCGCCTCAGGGGCAGTGGACGCAAACTTGGCACAATATGAAGAATATGAAAAATAACCTGACTGAGAGGGTGGTCTGTTTCAAGGGGTTTCCAAGGCAACAGGTACAAACAGAAAAGCTGGTTACAACATTATTAGTTAACAAATATTAGCATATTTATTACCAAAGCAAAATCAGCTGCCTTGCTTCTCTTTCTATTCACTAGTGACAGATTTACACTCAATGCAGGGTGGTGCTGCGTGCATTTTGAGCGGGTTAGTTGCAGACTGCCTGTTACACATTCAGCTGTGCAATACGTGTATTTGACCAACGTCGCATAGGTTCACGTTCACGGGTTTGCGCAAGAGCACTCATCTAATTACATGAAAACCACAACAGACCACTATAGAGTCCAGGAAAAATTAACATCTTGTGAATACTTTCTGCAAACCCGGATCTGGACCAGCAGCGCTCCAAGGTCAGTGTAACAGCCCACATTGATTTTAATCACTCTGTAAGTCTTGTGGGACCATTTGAGACCATCAAAAATTATAGACGAGCTACTAACCCACAGTGGCCAGGCTGTACCCTTGAGTCAAATGAATAGAAAATAGAATAGCCTTTAAAAAATGAATGAATAAATAAATTCATTTTGATAAATAGGACTAACACTAACATCTATTTATCAAAATGAATTTATTTATTCATTCATGTTAGTTGGCCACTGTCCAGGGTGTACAGGCCCAAAGTCACTGGGATAGGCTCCAGTCACCCGCGACCCCGGGAACGGGAATAAGCGGTAGAAAATGAATGAATGGATTCAATATTTCACTGAATGTAAATAATTGTTTTCTTTCCATCTACAATCTCCCGCTTGACCCGGGGCCTTCTTCTGTTGGGACGTACCAGGGGGGCGTCCAGGAGGCTCCATTACAAATTCCTGAGACACCTCACCTGGCTACTCTCGATGTGGAGGAGCAGCGGCTCTACTCTGAGTTCCTCCCGAGTAACTGAGCTCCTCACCCTATCTCTAAGGGAGCGCCCAGCCACCTTGCGGAGGAAACTCATTTTGACCGCTTGTATCCACGATCTTGTCTTTATCAACATCGCCCAAAGCTCATGACCATAGGTGAGGGTAGGAATGTAGGTTGACCACGACAGTCCGACGGCATCACTGCAGACGCTGCACCGATCCGTCTGTCAATCTCAAACGCCATCCTCTTTTAGTGTGAACAAAATAAAAAAAATTTCAATTATTTTCCCATTCCTGCGCGAGCGTAGTTACACACTCTTGCTAGCAGCTCTATGTCCCTGCAATCCACCATAACTTTCTGCCTCCTCTCCATTTCAAATTCCAATTCGCATTTTTTCCATAAGACACCAGCAATAACCTCACACCCCGCCTCTCCATGTAATGCCACGTCAACCTACAGTCAAATCAAATCAAATCAAATCAATTTATTTTTATAATGCCCAAAATCACAACAACAGTTGCCTCGATGGGCCACAGGTAAAAGCAGTTCAGATAACTGTCCCAGAATGCCCCTGTCCTTTGACCCTCCTTCGCGGCGAGGAAAAACTACAAAAAACCCCATGGGAAAAAGTAGAAACCTCGGGGAGAACCACAGTGAAGGAGAGATCCTACTCCCACGGACGGACAGGCTGCAGATGAACTAGGACTGACGCATCCATCCAGTCAATAAACAACATTTCTGACATCAATCCGACTCTACAGCCACTTTCCATACCGCTCCTCCAATAACACGGCCTGTCATTTGCCAGGCCATTTTCATATGAAGAAGAGCGCACAACAAGGCCCCTCCAAATGTCCTTTATAAATCGGAACACAGGGAAAAGGCACTAGACCCTGACTCGTGCGATATTAAGTGCGGCATGTAAATCTCTCGCGCGTCCAAACATCGAACCCTTGGCAACCGCGGAGCCTCTGATCAAGTGTGTGGCTAATCCCCTCTGACTGCGCCTCCGATATGAGCTCCGAACGGCAGGGGGCAACGCACACACAAGCGGGGGAAGGAGAAAGTGTGTGTGTGCGAGAGAGGCGAGGTGGAAGGGGAAGAAGGGGAGGTTTGTGTACCGAGTGAAATAAATGTGCGCGGAATGGAGCGGTGGATGCAAACAGCTGAAAGCGAGACGGGCAGGAGGCAGAAATATTAAGAACGTGCAGAGGAGGAGAATTGGAAAACTGGATCCCGGGATGAGGATGAATAGACAGGCAAACAAAGAAGAAAAAGTTGAATGTTATAACCTTGTAAGACCTAGCGGTTTCATTTTGCAATTTTGGGCAGCATTATTTTCGAGTCATATTGGATTTTTTCTTTTTTCTTTTGAGGACAGTCTTTTGTAGCGCGGTAGGGGGATTGTTTTGACTGCTAACCTGGCATGATCCTATTTCTTCTTGATGTTTAATGGTGCAATACATGACTTTTTCAATTGCTTTACCTGGGATGTTCCACAGTATGACATTGAACTTATCTAACTTGCATTTGTTCAATTACAGTTGTTTTTATTGCTCAATACCTTGAAAAGCATGCATTCTTTTGGTAGTAGAGTTCATAGGACAGGAGCGGCCGGCCATAGCGTTCGGATCTGGTTTTAGCTGAATGTCCTTCCCTCATCCACATTTCACACATTGTCTTGTCCAATGAAGCCTACGGGTCAAAAATTCTTCAAACAATGATAGAAAAACGTGCATTCTTGCTGTGACAGGGTTTGCTTCTCCACAGATCTAAGCTGTAGCTGTAGCTTGGCCCGTTGCTGTTTGTCTCCGTGAAGAAGTTGCATGTAAGGGCCAACTGTAGAGTAATTTCTTCAACTCAATGCGGCAAAAAATATCAACTGTTTAGTTTCTTCAAGGTAAAGCAGTAGAAGTAGCACCCGTTCCCAATGCGATTGTATTTTAAAATGGTGAAAGCGAAAAAGCTGTTTATTTTAAGTCCGAACTGACTGAAATTTTAATTAAAATCCGACAACCTTTTGAATTTGTTTGAGCAAGTAAAAACTAACATCAAAAACTGTCATTCCAAGTGGACCACACTGATTGATTTAAAATTAAAATAACTATATGCTTTGCTGTTTTATGTTGATTACTTTAAGAATGTGGTGTTTCTGCATTTATTCTATGCGCAATAGCCTACAGCCTCAAGGACTGTGTGTGTGTGTTTACCTCATATACATTTAAATAACATCTGTCACAGTGATGTGTGTTCTGAATTAGAGAGAATGTTGTGGGATGTATCTCATCAGGTTTATGTTTGATAAGGAAATACAGGTTGGTTTTGAATTCGTGGTCCTGTTCTGTTGATTCGAGTTAAAGAAAGTATACTTTATATAGATCTATACTACTTTACAGCCAATAAACATTATAGTTTTAGGTATTTCTACAGCTTTCTTAGTTTTAATGCAGAGTGCTTCGAGGCTCTGGCCATGAACGGTCAGAGTTATTTGACTTCGAAGTGTACATATTTCTTGCCAACCCATATAAAGTGAGTTCTTTTTTATAAATTCTAACAATGATAAAATAAACCACAATACAACTCCTGCACTGACGATGGCGGGGAACAGCATTGAAACTAATGCCGTCGGCCAAAATTTACAAACTCTATTGTAGTTTCAGAGATTATTTTTTGCGTACCGAGATGTACAAATGAGCGAGGATTGAAGAAAGACAGAGCATTTCACCAGATTTACAAAGCGCCGTATCAACAAGACACGTGGATTTCTGCAGCTAAACAGACCAGTGAATCAAACCTCACATTATTTAAGATACAACTGTCTTTTTGTGTTGATTTGGGGTTTAATTTGGAATGATTTACAATTCTACATCTTTATTAAGATTCTGTATTGGTGATTTTATTATTTATTAATTATGCGAGACAGAGTTAGAAGAGAAAAACAGTCACAAATGCTTTTTAAAAACACTTTTTGCATAATTGACTGTTTAATAAAATCACAAATTAAACGTAAAGCGATGATTGTTCAGATGTTTTTTACACTAGCTTGCTGTCATGTACTACAGTAAAAGCACAATTTTTCCCCACTTTTTTTCACCAAGATCACATCATTTTAATTGTAAACACCAGTAAACATTGGGTTTCTTATAGTCCCTCCCAAGGACACTTTTTGATATTAGAAGAAGGTGGAAAGTTAACCAGTATGTCCAGATTATGCTAATTTAGCTTGCAATCTACGTGATCTATTCTCTTTAAAAGCCCACCCGTGCCACGTAAAGGTCGCTAATGCATAAAATGATACGTTTCTAAGGTATATTGTTATTTCCGACCTCATTTAATGACGAAAATAAACTCCAAATGCTACATTTCAGGCTCGTTGCCATCTTCCCTGCCGTAATGGCGCACTCAACATATTCAATCACATGTGCAGGATCTATATGGTGTATAATTGTTTTGAACAGTATACTTTGAAGTAAAATGCTTGAAAATAAAGGTTTGTTTGATAGTATTTTTTTTTCTTTTATACTTGCAATTTTAATTGGAAGTAATTCACTTTTTATTTCCCAGTGCTAGTGCTTCAGTGCTTGAGTTTTGATTATTCCTTTCATCAGATTTACTAGAAGCAAACCCAGAATGAAAATAATTGAAACTTTAATTGGTTTATAAAAGAGAGATAAGCTCGAAATGACCATGTTCAATGTCATTCCGCGTCCGTCACTGCGCCGGCGACCTGTGTTCTGATGCTAAAGTGATAACACATTGTGGGGGAGAAAAGAAAACAGCTTAGGTGGACTTTTTCTGTCCGGAGTCAGCAGGTTTAGGGGCGATCGATGCAAGTTTCTCCAGCCCGAGTCCGCCGCTCCATCTCTGACAAACAGTGGGATGGCGGGACAGACCAGCGGACCAAAGGAGGGAAGAGAAGAGACACCGGGAGGAGGTGCGAGAGTGATGGAGTACAAGGCCATTAAGCCATCTGCGGCCAGTGAAAACAAATCTACGGCATAAGTCACTTTTATTGGCTCGCATTATGTGCAAAGTGTCGGTCGGAGTCTGTGCGCGACTTCTGTAATGTAACTCTCGGAAAGTCTTCAGTCAACGTGACAAGTTGAAAATGGTCGAAGTGTATGAATGAGTGGCTCCAAAAAGAAAGGGAAGAACAAAAGTTGGAAGTATTCAACGTTGTTAACTCCTTTTTGACACTTTTTCGCGGGTATTTTGTAGCTTAATAATATTGTATGCAAAAATGTCAGTAAGGCTGCAACTAACGACTATTTTGGTCATCGATTAGTCTGGCGATTGTTCTTTCGATTAGTTGTTTAGATTGCGAAAGGCCAGTGAACAGAACATGAGCTTTGTACTATATTTACCCAAGAGAAAGCTAAAAAATGTTGCTTGACAACATCTTCACAGAGAATACTTACAACAAATAGCTTTTTTGGTAAAAAACACTTCATGTTTCTTGTCATGTTTGGTGAATTTCTGCTTCGTCTGAGTGTCGCTCAGTACATGACACGCTTTGGAGGTTGTGTATAGATGATGATTCTATGACCAAATTGGTTGATAATTACTGAAATCATCTGTTAGTTGTGATTAGTCAATTAACAAGTATAGTCTTAAATTACTAAGGAATTGAGCTGTTCAAATGAGGCTACAAACAATGCTTACTAGCCTTTTCAAATATCGAAATCAGTAAAAATTCCCAAAATCTGACCTGAAAACTATGAATATTACCCAATGGCTGTTTCAAATATAGCATGCAAAGCTTACGCGAGTATATACACACTTAGAAAGCGCGCTCACAGCCCTCGCCTATCCGCTTGTTCCATCTGTGAACACGATTGGCTGCTCTGGCTGTCTGTCAAAGTGGTTCTCGTTTTCACCCCTTGTTAGAGATGACAATAAACCTGAAAGATTAGGTGATGATAACTGCACCGGAAGGCACGAAGATGACAAGATGCTCCACTTAACCCACGGAAAAGAAGGATTTTAGACTCAAACCATAACTTAAACCACTTAATTTAATTCTGGATGAAGAGAGTTTATTGGGGACTGTTCTCTTGTTTCGTCTCAGAGCTACTTTAAAGTCTGAGAATAAACTGTTAGCTGTCATTGAATAGTCTGGGCTACTTTTCCCTTTGTCGACAGAGCTTCCACAGGTTACAGAATTAAGTATATGGTGCGTACAGTGCTGTTTGTTCGTCAGCCTTAGTGTTAAAACACCAGAAAACTGTCTGCTGTTGAGAGGAAAAACACAGTGACTATGATTTTAACATACCATACACTGACACGTATTCAGCCAGAAGCCATTCCAGCCCCGTTGGCCCCCCAGTGATAATTGTCTGGAGCCACCACTGTGCTTTTACAATATATCAAAAATCGAGTACAGCCACTTTACACAATATCTTTATGAGCTTACGTTTGTCCTTGAGTTTGTGGATGCGTTGAATCATTGCCACCATTGTTCATTAAGACGTCATTAAGACGGCGCATGCAACATTAAAACGAAACTGATAACAGAGAATCCTTCATATACTGTAAGTGTTTGCGCCGAACAGGACCATTAACATAACGGAAAAGCGCACGAACCATTTATATGCCGAAACTATATCAAACCTCAATGCTATCTGCTTTTTCACATCTCTCCCGCTGGAATATTTTCTTAACCCACCCTCACATCTTCATAAGCAGCGCCTGTTACATCCAGCTCCTGAATATCAACTAAGCTGTGGCCTTGGAGTGTCGCCTCATAAGTTAACAAGCTGTCTGCACTGAGCTACGACGAGGCTCCGCTGCTGCAAGGTTGTACATGCTCATCAAAAACATGCACTTTACTCCAGACCGCCACTCCGAACCTGACAGCGAACTGCACATGCTAATGCTACGGCTCTCATTTACGAGCTTGAGGGGTGAAAGACACTGGACTAATCTAAATGTTCAGTGTTTCGACGTGAGGTGAGGCGAGAATTCCAGGTCCCAAAACTTAAAATGTGACTATTTTTGCGAAAACGTCTGACTAGGATGAGCCCCGAACTCAAACTGATGCCGTTTCTGAACCCTTTGACTGGACTCTTTTGGAAGCTGAGACTTTAGGTTAGTTTTTAGTTCGTTTTGGCCTCTGGTGTCTGATTTAATCCCAGTTATAAAGGGGAATAAGTTCTGCACAGAGGACTATCAGATTTTCTTTGGTAAATATAAGGAATAAAGCTGGTGTTTGGAGGATGCACTGACTGACTCTAGTTTGGGCATTTGTTGGGTTTTGACAATTAATCCAACCCTAACCTTAACCTAATTGTGAATACTATATTGTCAAGAATAAACATTTGCTAAAAAAAACACAACAACACTATGTTCCGCCCTAAAACTAAATAAAATGTAGAAATAAAGGTTTTTCATTGTTAAGAGTGTTTGTCAAGAGTGCCATGGAGTTCCAACTGGCATCTATTTTTTAAAATCAGAATCACATTTAAATTGCTATCAAATATTCTGGTAATACTTTACAATTACTACGTATTAGGCTTAATCAAGCACGAACATAGACTTAATTCACAATGAAGTAATAGTTCATTAAGAAGGATTCAGGCTTGGTAACTTCTGAATGAATACCCTAACCTTAACTGCTTGGTTGAGTTGTTACTAAGAGCGCACATTTTTCATAAACTATTAGTTCTATATGAATGAAGTCTTTGTTCATGCTTTATTAATGGAGTAGTTGTCTTAAGGTGGTCCAAAACATCTATCAAAGCCGCAATGCAATTGAATCTTAAGCCGGAATCGCGTTGAAATCACAAAAGAATCTAAGTCAGAATCAGGTCAAAATCGCAATCGAGTCATCGTTGCAATCGTCATCAAATTGAATCGTCATCACAATGTTATAAGTCACGAATTCAAGAGCCCTACATAGAAACCAGGCAAGAAATAATGTCACAATCAAAGGGATAATCCACAACAAATTGGAACTGAATGGACGCTGAAATTTGAATGGCCATTACTACAAAGGCTACATTTATTCAGATAAATGCACTATACTCAAGGGTTCCTCAAACAACTGTAGTTTTTTAGCAGTCTTTTCAATGACACCTGTTTAAAAAAATTACAAATCACATGGCAACTGCAATATTAGTCCAAAATTGTCCAGCCTTATCACCAGCCCAATCTACAGACTTAAAAAAGGTGACGCCTACAGATTTATACTGGCCTTTATTAACTGTGTAGCCTCGTCGCGCCGGGCCCCTGAGCTCACGCCGTGTGATAGAAGGGCCAGTCAATGAGAAAAAAGCCAAAGTGCTGAAGTAAAAAGGCAGTGTTTCAGAGATGGAGCGGGCTATAGGAGTCTGTAAATGGGAAAGAGGGGAGAATACTGAGAAGTGCCAGCGTGAAGTAGACCGAGGGTACGTTAGTCAAAAGAAGAGGCCACAAAGAGGGGAGAGAGCGGAGTAAACAAGGGCCGAGTGATGACTGCGACTGATCAGGCTGTGCTGAGGGCCAGGGAACAACAGAATACGTTCATTAGAAGAAATTGTATGAAGTAGGTTATGTTCTTTCTGTGAGAGAGTGGGTTCTTTTGAGTGCTTGGATTTTCCACATGAAACTAGCTCTGACAAAGATCTAGAGGAAACGTACAACACTACAGGACACATATTCTGCATTATTTGTATTGTTGTTGGCTTTGGAACATGATGTTGACTGTTTTTTTTTTTTTTTTTTTTGGCAACTGATGTTTTTAAATCATTTATCAAAGTAATGTATTGAAAAACAAGCATTACTTTCTACTTTCAGTCAGGTGTTTCCTCATCAGGATTAGGATTTTAGCACGTGAGAACAACCAGGGATGATTTAAAACAGCACAGAAGGTCTCCGGATTTCTACTTTAATTTTATAAATATGGATTGTATTTTATGAGGCCCAGGGATAGAGGACCTTGTAAAGATGTAAAGTGTGAATGAATCTAAATAAAGTACAACTCTTTGATGAGAGAACAATGTTGTAACATGGTTAAAAGTTAGTTTCAGTCAAGTTTGCATACTTTTTGAGCTTTAGAAGACTTTACCAGGGAACTTAAGTAATGGTCAAATGCAAAGAAAAAGTTTTCTCTACTTTAACTTTAATTGTATCCAGCTGACACAGCTAGAAGATTGAAACTCCAAACTTAAACCAAAATCTTAACATAAAGCATCACCTGTGATCAAACATTAAACTAGTTTCCAGTGATACGATATACCATTCCCGACAACACTTAAAAATACAATACAATTCATGTGATACAGTCAAATGATTCGTTCCTGATTTGAAGGATTTTGTGAGAACTCTTCCCCATGCAAAAGATACAATATTTTGATTAGAATTGCTTTTTTTTTTTTGTAACAACGGAGGACTGCTGCCATGTCAAATCTTTCAAATTACGAAGGAATCCTTACGCCTGAAACCCATGGACATAGAGAACTTGGATCTGATTTTAAGTTCAAACTTCCAGTACTTACAACTACACCCTCTATGACTTACAGCAGAACTTTCTTGCTGCCTTGAGCCGGAGTGGACAGCTACAATGTCCTTCAGAAGGTCCTGGATGCAGCCCGCTCAGGCAGCGCTAACTGGTTAATGCGCTCTGTATGAAAAATGTAAGTGGCTTAAATTGCATTAGATTAAGGCGGCCATGAAGCGAATAAGTGACAGAATAAAACAATAGGCCTCACTGGGAACAGCAGCAGCGGCGCCCTTGGTACCGCACTCCTGTTAGCCATAGCCAGTTGGACATGCTCCGTAGGCAGGTGTAGGGGATTTCATGCTTGTTAGCTTGTCCTCTGTGCAGGTATTGCTTTAAAATGTATGCCTATGCAATCCAGTGAATAAAGCTGAGATGGTTAGATTTGCTTTATGCATTGTTAAACCAAGTATCTGTGCACAATGCACACACAAAAGCATTGAAGAAGACATGTTCTGCTTTTGTCTACTATATAATTACAATTGATGCCATATGTGGATGCTATAAGTCTATATTTTGGACATTTAAAATCTCCAAATTTGACCTAAAACTAACAAACGAGTCCGCTGACGTCAGGTTGAAAACTTGCAGTGTTGATTTCCACCGTCCCCTTTACAGCACATCACTGTAAACGCTATAGTAAACACATCCATATATACTGACAGCCTGGATTTTTTACATTTGTGCCAAAATGTCTAGGTGATGCTGCTGAATCCTACAGTGTGTATCACAGTTTAAAGGACACTAGGACATTATGTACAGTATTGTTTGTATTTTTGTTCAAATATGCTCTTGCCCAGGGGCCAAATCAGGCCCTCCAAGGGATATGATCAGTCATCAACCCATCTTCCAAAAATAAAGAAAATATCTTAAAATGCAAAGAGAGGAAATCCCCTCTGGGGCCAGGACTCTCCTGAAAAAGATTCTGAATAGATAGTTCTTAATATATAAGAGCTATCTATTTGCTCTGCCACATTTGCACATTTGCACTGTCTGCCAACTGTACATTTCTGTATATAGTCTTAGTCTATCTTTGTCTATTTTATTCTTAATCTTATGCATGCCTCTTTCATATATTTTATTCATTGTTTTATGTTACACCTTATGCCGAAGCAAGTTCCTATGTTTGTGAATTTTGATCACTGACAAAGGCATTCTGATTCTGAATCTCAGTAGGACAATCCTGGTTAAATAAAGGTTAATAAAAGAAATTGAAGAGCATCTGATTTTGTTAACGACATCATTGAGACCCCAGCAGCACTCACTCATCTTTGCTAAATACATCTTATTTCTTGTTAGTGGTTTAGTCCTGGTTTAGCCCTTGTTTAGATCTGATTTAGTTCTGGTTTACACCCGTTTTAGATATGGTTTAGACGTGGTTTGGACCTGGTGTAAACTTGGTTTAGCCTTGATATAGACATGGTTTAGCTGTGCTTTTGCCCTGGTTTAGACCTGTTTAGTCCTGCTTCATTTCTGCAGATGTTGTTACAGCCTTTTGTATTACATCTTTCTATATTTCAAAAGCGTTGGACACGTTCCGGCCCAGAGGACAAAACCATCTGAAAAATCTGGCACTCGGTAAAATAAAGTTGAATAGCCCTGAATATCTTTACTTTGCCTTCTCTTGTTTTAGAACTTTTATAATTATTATTTCATGTCAGTCAGGAATTGAGTTAGAGCTCCATCTACTGGCTGCAGAGGGAATTACTAAGGGTAGATGAACAAACCTAGCTTGCCCCCAGCCAGCTAATAAAGAGCATGCAATAGTTATGAACGGGATTTGACGACAGAAATGCTCAGAACAAGTCGAGATAGTTTATGGCTCCACATAAGATCACAAAACTGGAAAATTGGGAACTGAGTGTTTTCTGAGGCTCAAAGGGAGAAGGTTCTCTAAACAGGATTAATCGAACTTGCGTGAATTAAGCTACATGCAACTCCAGGTATGTTTTTGATGACGTGAAAATGTTAAAACAACGAATAGTCCAAGAATTACATGCATTTCAGAACATGATAATAGATTGACCTCTTTAGCACTCACTCAGACGTTTGATTTTCAACAGACGGCAGCATATATCACCTCCATAAATAGCAAACTTATTAGCTGATTGCAACCATATTCCAATTCCAGTCGCTATTAATCTTTCAGCCCTTTCATTTATCGTATTCATTTACTCACAGTGCATTTGGACATCACAGGAGCCGTGTTGCACACCTGGAACGCATCAAAGTGCTGCACTGCATTTTTCCGCCGGTGGTTGGTGACTTTAGGAGGAACAGAGTGGTGTATGTATAGAACAGGGGCCGACTCAGGTGTCTGTGCGCCCCAGCTGTGTCCCCGGGGCCCCTCGGCTCTGCACCACTCCTGACTGCTGCATGCACACACAGGCTGCTGAGGAAGGGCTTTTCGCGGGCCACTATATATACACGATCCTTACACATTGGCAAGGACTTCGTAACATGCAGTGGTCTACGGTTTTAGGGGGGAATTTCGAGTTTTGATGTATGATGTTCTTATCGAAGTGGAAAAAAAGTTGGGTGTTAAGTTTGTGAAGGGTGCAGGTGGCCTATGGAGATGTTTTTTCAGGTGGTTCTATAGAGGCCACATGGATTGATTCTGTGTTTAGCAAATATCGTGCATGATTTTATCTATTCACCTTATTCCGTCACATCAGGACTGTCTAACGATTATTTTCATTGTGCGACTGGTCAAAAGATTATTTCTATTGTACATTGAGACTTTTAAAATGCATTATCAACCAAATAAAGGTTGAAATACAGTGACTGAAGACTTCTGGAGTATGTATTATTGATGAAAATCTGAAATTATCCTTTTTTTTATATTTAGATTTAATAATGTTTCTGTTTTTGTTATAAAAAGGTCTTAGGGTTGAAATTAGTTGTTTAACGTTGCAGTCCTACGTCTTGTTCTTATGACTGTAATTGACCCGCACTTCTATTGTTGTTGGGACATTAACAGGGAATTCGATTCATTTCAATGGAGAACTAGAGATGGGTGATTTGAGTAAAATGTTCAACGTTCACGTGTACGTGCACCGATAAGTCAACGAGCTTCTTTTGAGCGGCTTGAAAATGCTTCAGAGTTTGTATAAATTTGCTTGGGACGCAGATAATAGTGGTGCCTGTGGAAACTTCCAGCAAAAAAATTTCCCCTTGGAGAAGATTCAAAGTAATTCTGATTCTGATGCTGATTCTGAGTAGGTTGAATCTAAAAAATGTTTTCACTGGGTGTTCGTGGAAGACAGGGAGAGGAGTTCAGTTCAGGAGTGGAGTTGCTCACCCTCCATTTAAAACATTTAAAAGAATACGGTTGACAAAATGTATCAGGTTTGTTTTTTCTCCTCACAATTCACAGGGAAATATTAGCTGCTGGACGCACTGTGGTTGCTAAGTGGCACACCATTGCCGTGCTTTGGGACTGTCATATTGTAAAAAAAAACAAAAAAAACACTGGACTGAGATTAACAAAGGACTGCAGATTGTTTTCAGTATTGGCATCCCACTGGAGTTCAGACCTATGTATTTGGGCCTTAAAACTCCTAACAGGAACACAAAAAAATGATACTCTTGGAACACATTTTGGGCAGCGGGAAAAAGGCCATAAGGAAGAAATGGATGACATGAACTGATCCTACAAGGAGGATTGGACCAAAATTAGAATTGGACTTGAAAATTGATTTTGATGAGACAATTATGACTATGTAACATGTTTGTTTGTTTGTTTGTTTGTTAGCTCTCTGTGTCTTGTTTCTGATTTCTGTTTTATGTTTTATCTGAAAGAAATTTGTAAAAAGAAACAAAGAAAAGAGCCAGCTGAGGTGCATGGGCTCAGAAATCTGTTCCGGTTGCAGATACATCTTCAAAAAATCGTTCAAATGGCTGTCAAAAAGAGTTATCAATCTCCACCATGTGATGTCCTTAGAAGCCTTGACACAGCTGATGCCAAAAAGCGCTCCCACTTCCAGTTACTAAAAAATAATTAAGCTAGTGCCAGCCACAATTAACAAATTAATATCCCGTTCTCGCGGCGGGCTCGTTAAAACTGCAGCATGCCATTTTATCTAACAAATAAATCTTTTTGACTGTGACATAAAAGCCACTTTCCACCCACTGGCTTATTCATTCATAGCACTGAAGCAGATTTGAAAATCCCAAAAATGTAACCATGAATGTGGAAAACTCACTGTGTGGAAGAAATGATGGTGAATGGTGGACGGGCCATGTTTGGTCATTTCGCCGTTTAGACAAAAAACACACGCCGCTTTTGAATTTGAAAAGCTGCAAACCAGTTTACAGCAAATACAAACATAGCAGGAATCCCAGTATAAAATTTGGCGAATACATTATAATAAATTGCCACGGTAGGAAGCGGCAAAGTCAAAAAGTTCATGTGAGCTTTCACCTTAACGTTACTTAGTGAACGCTGTACAAAGACTGCTCCGCGCCCACCTCCTGCACCCGTTCTCCATCATCTCATACCGACATAAGTAACGAGACTTGGTGGAAAATGACTGTGTTCAAGCGAATGCGCGAAAAGAAAAGGAGAAAATGAACTGTCAGTGTGCTACATCTTAATAAACAACAGCAGAAACAATGCAATTACCATAATCACATCCCCAAAAGGACTTCTACCAGTGGGACAGCCCTATCAAGCCTTATCTCAATGTTTACTGTACTTCACAGCGGATGAATATTTAATAAAGGCTTAACAATACGTCGCTGATCGTCACGTAGACTGTCCCAGATGACCACAATAGAAAATCCACACAGGACATTAATCTAGTTTTAAGTGGAACGACTTTGTTTTGGTTCGTTGGGTACTTCCTTGATGAGCTAATGGCCCGTGATCTTTCTGTACTAATGATGGTTTTACAGTACAGGAGAATTAAATCAGGCGTTGTCGTTCTACGTATTATTTTAATGCAAATATGTGTTGCTATGATTAATGAATGATTAAGAAGGAATTTGAATTGCAAATAACACAGCTTTGGTCATGTATTTCTCTGGAAGGGAATTAAGAGACAGATAGATAAAAAAAAACAAGTCAAAGCCGTTAATTAGCATAGACATCTGGTACGTTTACATGGCCAGTAAAAATCAGATAACTGGAATAATAATCCAATAATTAGATCTGATTGTTGATGTGTGTTTGCTCAAGAGAAATCTGATCATCAAAAATGCACAATGACTTGACAGTAGCGGTTGTATTTGGACGACAAAGTACAATGCATTTTAAAATAACACATTTTTTCTTTCATTTGTGTCTTTCACATTTGTTAGTCCTTTTTTACATATATTTCTTTGTCAAAATCTGCACAGAGGAGAACAATCAGAAAGAAACCAGATTACTCATATCAGACGCAAGTGTTTCCATGGCATTTCAATCATCTGATAACTCCAGAAATAAGATCATGACTTTTGTGTCTATGTATAGCAGCTAATCCTATTTTGTAATTTTATGGGGTTTTTTATGGAATGTAGCGCTGTCCTCGACTAAAGAAATTCTAAAGAAAGACATGCCCGGTTGACCGAATACTTGACAAAATAGAAGTGTGGAACAAGCTAAGATGTATTGCCATGTATCGTAGAAAGGGTTTACATCGACGTATTGCCATGTATCTAACCCAAATTGTACTAAAACACTACATAATTGACTATAAAAATTGATAATTGTCTAGTTGTTAACTAAACTACATAGACTCTAAAACACAAGACCATTTATAGCAAAGACTGACAATACATCAAAATGTCAAAAAAGAACAGATTATTGCTGATTTTCATTAGTAATACATTTTATTCGTAAATATTCTCTATCTAGAAGCCTCTAGTCACCAGATTTTTTTTTTTTCTTTGATAATGTATTTAAAAGGTTTAAAGATACAACATAAATAATCATTTGACCAGTTGACTAATCCTTGATAAATAATCCCTGACTATTTGACTACTAAAATAATTGTTAGTGACAGCCCTAATTATACTATATAGAGACATATATATAACTTAGATTAAACTCGCAATTTACCCCAAAATCTTCAGTTAACTCACTCCATATCTTAAATTTTTGTCTTAAATCCTATTCATTCATTCAAAAAATTACAAATTTTGGTTGACCAAAGCGCCATTGACCGATTAAACGACTGAAGGCCGACAGCCCTAATGGAATTGCAAAAAATGTTTTCCAGGTTCTCTTCGGGAAACAATAGAATGGATAAGAATGGATGGTAAAGAATGAGCATGAAAAGTTCTGTTCCTGTTGGGTGTTTTAACAGCTAATTAACAACAGAGTCTGCTGAAGGCGCACAGAAGAGGATCACCATCTGATGACAGACCAGGACACGAGTGACACACAGCCTGATACTGACATAAAGATACTATCCCCATCATTTTAATGAGGCGGCAAAATAAAAACATACATTTTGTTGTTTGTAAAGAGCGCAGACAAATGTGTGTAGTTTATGTGTTTGTTACATTTGGCAACAATTCAGCTTCATTTTCTAAAGAACACTAATTAATTTAAGATTTGTTGCACTGGGTGATACAAAACAAAAATTAATTATCAAATTGTTGTGGCCCCCTATACTGTATGCTGTATACTGTTTGGTGCAATTTGTCCACTAGTGTTTATTACATACTCTAAAGCTTTTATATCAATTTTTGTGCAGATTGTTATCAATAAACTCAGCACAGTATAGTTTTCTAACAAGGCAATGGTGTTGTTGTCAGTCACCAAAGTAGCTCTGCTTTTTCATGATTTGTGATATTTGTTGGCTTACGCTAACTATCCCATTTAAAGTGGTGTCCCAGCTTTTAGAATGCAGGCGTTCTTTTTACAAATATACCTGAGCGGGACAAATATTTTGAGTAAGACCGACTAAATATGAGGATTAATCAAATATAACACATGTCCAAGTATGTTTTTATGACTGTAACATGATTAAAAGCTCAAACAAATCAGTTTTGGTTAAAAGTTGACAAAGAGAATACAACATTCTTTACGAAAAGCGAGTCTGGTCACAATTCTTTCCTTAGCGCCTCCAGCCAAACTCAAACAGTACTGTGCAATCTGATTTGTTTATTTAGGGGACAGGTTATCGATCATTTGGAACAAAATCAAACTCAGATTTAGAGTTTAGTGCTTCGTTCATTGATTCTGCCAAAATCTGTGATGTTTTTCAGTCCTGCGACACATTTTTTGATTCTTTTTTTTTCCTTGTAAGCAGACATATTTGTTTTGATACGAACGGAGATGAAACCGGTGACTTGAATGATATCGATATGTACAAAAAACCGAGAAAGAAAGTGCACTATGGTTGGGGGTTACTTGGAACTTGTTTGTCTACACAGAGATGTCATTGCGTTGCTTTGGAAAGTTCTTAGAGATAAACTTAATCTATGTTTTTTCATTTTTTTGACTAAAATAAGCTACATTTTGACGCCATACTTTAGAACATCACAGTATCACCCTTTCCATAGAGAAATACAGCAAAAGTTACACAGTGCACCCTTTGTAAGGCCACCAGAAAGGCTTTTAACAACGGCTGAGTACAGTATTGGCCGTGTCACTCTCCAAACATGAACAAAACACTTCAGTCTGTCTCGTATTAGCACTGCCCCGGAGCCACGCGAGTCTCCCGGCTCTCATCTAATTACGGAGGTCGTGCGGCGTGGCGACAGCACGGGGGGACCAGAAAAAAGTTGACAGATTTGCATTCATGTCGAGAGCGGACTTGAGATCATTTCCAAAGCCATCAGTTGCGTGTCCTTTCATTTCTTAAGCCCGGCCCGTCCTATCGCTCCGACACGCTGGGGATGTTAATGATGGCCCTCTTATTTGCAGTGATTTCAGGAAATTCAATGACTCACTCGCACAGGGTCATGAGCAAAATGAACAAGACAAGCATCTTTGAAGATTATGATAATGGAAAACGGGGGGCAGAAATTGGAATTGTTTTAAAATTCCGCCGCACGTTCCACATCTTATTATCCCTCCACTTGGCAGACACCCATTCTCGGAGGCGTGATCAAAATACACATTAGTTGCATTCACTGCTACGGCGGCGCTGAGGGAAACAGAGTTGTGCTAAAGCAAATGAACTGTCTCCATTGCCACAGTATTTAAATTCGAAAGTAAATATAGTATCAAAGCGAATGCCCGGTCAGATTTGTCAAGATTATAAAAGACTTTGCGAACATGAAATACCTTTGGAATTAGTTTGTCTATTTGGGGAAGAAATCATGCTTGAGTTATGTTTTGATGCATGTTTCAAGATGTAAATTGGAAGATGTATTGAAGTCGGTATGAAATGTCCCTTCAGGGCTACTGTTAGACTGATGGAGTGAGATTGTGGATTGCCGTTTACAATGTTGCAAAAGATCATCTGAGATGCGGTATTTTTACAGAATAAGGGACTACTAGCACATTGCCTCAAGGTATGCATATCTTCTCCAAGGAAACGTACCATCTGTGTGTACGCGTTTTGTGAGAACCACATGGAACTATCTGTTGTGACTATCTCAGACCGTTTATATCAGAGAGAAGAGACTAAGTCAGGGCTATTCAATTCAATATTTCTGAGGGCCAGATTTTTCAGAAAATATTGTGTTGGTGTCACACAAAATCTACTAGATCCACTAGATCTGTTTCAATAAAGATAAAATACAACAGAATTAAACTAGGGCTGCGTTCACACTTGCACTGGCCATGTTCTGAGCCCAGTAAAGTCCTGATGTAGATTTGGTTTGGTCATATGGTCTAGTCCTGGTTTTGTTCCTGGTTTTAATGTGGTCTATGGGCAAATAAGAACACACCCTTGGACCAAATACCAACCAGGTCTGAGGCAGAAGAGACCTAGAATCAAAACCAGGACAAAACAAGATCAAAACCAGAAACAGGGACAAAAAAAGTATAACTATATAAACCCAGAAATAAACCAGTCAACAAGAGACAGGTGAACAAGAGCCTATATATTTTTTCATATTTAGAAAAAGCTGCGGGCCAGATCCGATTACTCAGAGGACCTGATCTGGCCCCCGGGCCGCAAGTTGAATAGACCTGGACTAAGTGGACTGTTCAAAAGAAAAAAGTTCTTACATGACCTCATCACAAATAGGCCAAAGAGCATAGAGTGGTGGTAAGTATAGCTCTAAAAGGACTTAAGTGCATATTGATTTGTACTACTTTGTAAATGACTGCACTTTTTACCTAACTACTGCAGAGATTTTAGCCATGTTTCAATTTTTTCTGCTCCCCCAAAGCAGTTTGCCAAGGAGCGTTTTGGTATGGTTTTAATGGCAGAATGCATTTGCCCGGTGCCTGGCTACAGCTCCATCAGCAGAGGTCTTCTACGTCAGCCGGTAATGTCACCCAAATATAACAAATGTGTCCCTCAATAGAAAACATTTTAATTGTGCCTAAATTATACTCATAATGATGGAATGATTTTTGTGAATTTCTAAGTTTGTGTTTCTGTGAAATGTGGTTAAAGCTAGAATAAACTGGAAACTATTTCTGGGTTATTGTTAGCTTTTTCAGCATTTTTGTCACGTCCCTGTGTCTCTACGCCGCATTTAACGTCTCTTTATGGAATGCATCGGGATTGGATAATGTTACATACATCATGTCCAGGAAATATAACAGACAAGTTGCCATCAATTAAATTAACATTTTCTAACACATTATAAAACATTAACATTTTTTGTTTATATCTACTTTTTGCCTGTTTGGTTTTGCTAGGTCTGCGTTGTCCAATCATCTTGCTCTGCTGCTTAGCCTGTCTTTAGCTAATGTGTAGCCCTTAAATGGGCCATTATGGTTCATATAAGACGGTATAGACACTTTCGGACTGTAAACTGCAATATTGTAACATAAAAAGAAAGAGTTGCTGTATCTGTAAATGTTTTCTTTCAAGCACGTTTAACCCTCAGGACTTTTATAGCAAAGTAAGATGTTCCTCCTGTATATAATTTTGCCTGTATGAGTAACAGAAGAACTTTAAAGCAGCACTAAGTAACGTCAGCGACAGAGCTCCCCCTGCAGCTCTCTTGTGAAAATACACTGCTAGTAAAAAAAAATGCAAAAGAAGTACAATCACAGACAAAAACATTTCACTTCGCCAAATATTTGCCAGGGTTTCTCGGGATCGTAGTCTTCGGGTCGGTTTTCAGGAAATGCTACTAGGCTAGTTTTCCACCCCAAGACAGCAGGGGGCGACGACGGATGCTTCAAACGCCCCGAAAACACATCTGCGACTACCACACCGACTTACAAAGACGATTAACAAGGTAAAAATGTTACTTAGTTCTGCTTTAATCCCTCCACTCACGTAGCAGAACGTTTGTGGCCTATCCAACTCAGCTTTGAAGTGAAAACAAACACTTGAACACGTGAGTCAGATGTAGCCTATGCACTAGCAGCACACATTTAGCACTTCCATACCAACATCCTTCTGTGTAATTCACCGCCGTTTGATGCAACACGCCCTCACCAAACTCCAAATTGAAAAGTTTCCTGCTCGAAACTGAAACGCCTATTCAGAGCTGGAACTGAGGAGCAGATGGCGCAGACTAAAACATACTTTAAGAGGGAGGAGGCGGCTTCGAAGAGCTATGCAAATGGGCTCCGGCGTGAAGCTGTTGACTCAAGCAATTTCACAGTGTTTACCAATAACAAATCGGAACGGAGCATTAATAGTGCTTTCGGTGCAGAAGTCCGGATAAGGCTAAATGTTCAGAGAAATGCAGCTGACCCCACCAGCCGAAATGCTACATTAGCAAATCATGAAAGGCTTAAGTTAGCTGCTCTGCATGAAAATGATGTTGAGGGAAAAAAGGGGACGCCGTGACCTCAGATTGCCCCGATTTATCAGGAGCGGGAGCTGGTTGTAGTCGCAGGTGGAGCATTAATGGAACACAAGGTTGACTGAGGTAAGAAAAGGCAACTAATAGAACAAATAACTAAAAATAGTGCTGTACTCCCGGGGCATTGTGGGCGCATGCTGCTGGAACAAAAGAATGTGAAATTGAAATAGCCACAGTCACCAAAAAAGTCCACCAAAATCTTTAATTACATGTTCACTAATTGAAATCATTACTGGTGAGCTCAGGGATTAAATATAATTGAGGAAATTACAAAAAAGTGTTCCAGTGTCCTTGGAAAAAGTTATGATTTGTGAAAGTTAAAAAAATGTTTGGTAAAATTGCAAAGTAACATTGTTTTGTAGTCAGTAGGAAATAAGGAAATGTTTAAATGTGTTCAAATATACCAAGCATTAGCAACTAACAGACAACAAGCCTTGCATTAGTTTAATCTTTCAGGGCTACCATAGAAGTATTATCAAAAAGTGTTCAAGTTCGTTCAAGTTAACAAGGCGAAACATCTATCGAAACTAACCCTAACTAATTAGTCAAAGAAAGTCCAAAATACTAAAAATGAACTCGAAATTGTCAAATTAAATGTGATAAGAACTAGGGCTGGGCAATAATTGTTTTTTGGTCAGTTTACTCTCTCAGCATATCGGCTTTCATGTGGAAACAATAAACCTGTCCAATCTGCTCCTGAAGATGTTATATTTTATTTAAGCCACTTACATCAACAGATTTCTCTGGGACATTGTAACTTTAGAGGTGATTATCATAAAAAGCCTTTTCATTGTATGTAGGGTATAAAGATCACGATTTAAAGTAGCTCCTACACACACCAAACATAACAATATTTGACTTAGCAAGATTTTGATGCAACAAACAGAAGGATTTGTTGATAACTAATTCTGAGCCTGATTAATTAAAGTTTAAACGCTAAAAAAATAGGTGAAATTTGAATTTTTAGGCCAATTTTCAGTCAGAACTTGTTTACTCAAAAACTTATTAAGATATCCAAAATCCCTTCTGTAATTTTTTGTTTTAACTAATTTGTGTACAAAATGAACCAAACGGTAAATGTAAATGGTCACATATTTATATAGCGCTTTTCCACCTTCGTAGGCACTCAAAGCACTTTACATCAAGGAACCATCCACCCATTCACTCACCAGTGTACGCAGACACTGGGGGCGAGGCGGGTTAAGTGTCTTGCCCAAGGACACATTCACCTGTGGGAGCAATTGCACCACCAACCTGTGAGTCAGTGGATCTGACCGCTCAACCAAGGATGTTTATGTCAGGAGCGGGATTCGAACCACTAACCTTCGGATCAGAAGACAATCTCTCTGCCGACTGAGCTACTGCCACCCAAGAAATTAAAACGTGGTTCTGTTCATTTTTCAAACTGAAATGGTCCAAATATGTGCAATTTTGGAAGTTTTTACACATGAAATGCCTTTCTTCTATATGAAAACCTACATGTATGTGAGTAAACTACAGGAAATTCAAATTGATATCTTTAAATTTAAGATTTTTTTCCTATGCAGTGTCTCGCCTTAACGCAGCCGGCTGCTCGAAGCCTTTTCCCCTCCCACTTCTCCCAGTGATCATCCTCTGTAAGGCTCTAGGTGAACTTTCTGAAGAAGCAGATGACTTTATTGACCTTTTAAAGACAATAGAAAAATACAAAGTGTACATGAATCCTGATAAAACCGTGATCCAGCCCCAAGAAAATCGTCGTACCATTTTTTTGCCATATCACCAGTATCGCCAACTGTAACTCCAAGAAAAAGACCACTACAAATGGAATTAAAATGCATAAAGGTACCAAATATTCACATTGTTGTATTTTTTTCTTGGTTAAATGTAAAATCTGGTTTGCTTAGCTTTTGATCTACAAGAGTTCAAAATGTCTTGTACAAAATAGCATCATCCATGCTCTGCCTTGGAGGCCACTTGTTCAACGAGTGCGACACAACATTATTTACGGCCTTCTGAACCTGCTGTTCCTTTGTTTTCCCACAAACATTTATGCTCTTTGACTTCAGATTTCTCAACAAAAAAAAAAAGATTGTGGAGAATTCTGAGTCACTTGAGTCTGGTGGGCTGAAGTGTTGACTCATGTTTTTGTCTTGCTCTCTACCCCTGTCCGATTGTGTTTGCAGATGTCTTTATATTGTGAATTCCTTTGTGGATTTCGTCGAAAGTTTAAGAACGCTGGCCCGTAAAATGATCTGCAAGACACTGGCGCTTGACTTTGTCTCCGAAATGAATCTACAAGGTCTAAAGGGTTGGATTCACGACATCTAAGAATGTGATTTTATTGTTTCAGATGCATATTTAGAGACTCTACAAATGTATAACCTTCATTTTTTGTGTGACACTGCCACAACAATTTTGCCTAATTAATCCTGTCCTTTTCAACTCATTGCAGTCGTGTCCATAGTGACAAAACATACTTTCACTTTATTTAATTTGTGCTGAGTTTTTGTTTCTTGTGAACAGATCGAGAAACAAGGACGGACCATTGACAGAATTCTGACCTGGACATGTTTTTAAACTATATTCCAGTGAACTTTTTTACGTACATCGTGTGATTATTTCTCAAGAAGCCAGCTCCGGTAAGGTTTACATTTTGAAAGCATTCATGAATCTGGTTACTTTTGAAAGAGGCCTTGAAAACGTGTATTCAAATTTCATTAATGGGGCGTATATGAAATGCCGCGAGTAAAAGCATCTCACGCTAACAAGGTTGTTTCTAATCAAATATGGTTCATGGTTGTGTTATTAGAATTGCGCGCTTGTTAGCAATTCCTGTTATGTACTTAATGTGTTCACTTGAAGAAAGAGTGAGCATAATCTTAATCATAATCTTAATCTCTCTTTTTGTTCAATCAAACGGTGCTGGCATTCGAATGTGTAAAGCCACTGAAATAAGTTGGTTTTGTGTCGTTCCTCGTCTCCACTGCAGTTGCGTCCTTGAGCAAGACGAACTATAATCTTTCAGTTGTATGTATAGTTTCTGTTTTTGTGTTGATGGTGTTGTTGGCAGCAGTCAGAGGTTTGACACTGAGGAATGAAAGACAAAGATGACCCAAATAATGTAAAAAACGGTTCAACAAGACAAGAAGAATAATGATTTTATGCAACATTGTTTTTAGTTTGTTTTTATGTCCTTCAGCATCAGCTTTAAGGCAGATTTATTTGACCTTCTGTAAATGTTTAGTAGAGATTGCAGCTCAAATGCATAGTGTTATACCTTAGCTAAGTAAGTTGTTTTTTTTTTTGTTACCTTTATTTGTACCTGTAGATAGATTTGTTGTGTGTCAATTTTCAGGTTTGGCATCAATCACTAGAGAAAAGACAGATTCTAAGATGTGTACAGAAGGAACCTTCCATTTTATCTTAGCGCATGGCCAAATATGTTTCTTCCGGATTCTACATTTGCAGCTCCTTAGAAAATAATGAGTGTAGAGGCAGCACAGTGCATTATATACAGTTCAAAATGTCCAGTTAAAGGACACATATTCTGCATTATTTGTTTTGTTATTTGGCCTTACGCTTCCGAGTACCTTTTCTTTGGCATCTCAAGTTTTAGAATTACAAAAGAATGTATGAAACGCACACGACTTTCTACTAGTCAAGAGTTCTCTCTTCAGGAATTCGGTGTAAGTACTTCATCTGCTGGCAGCAAGGAATTATACTGGGAGGAATAAAACAAAATCAAGCTTGCCCTAATATGCCAAAACAAAAATCCAGTTGTAATGAACATGATTTGATGGTAGAAAGAGTCTGGCGATGATTTATGGACTGAAAAAATTCAGAAGTCCACCAGATTTCCACTTCTGATATCACAATTCTGGGAAAATTGAATCTGAGTATTTTCGGAGGCTCACAGAAAGACATAGAAGATGACCTCATAAACATGATTAATGAAACAAGTGAAAATGGAGTTAAAAATAACTCTAATGGGTTTTTTTGTGGAACGAACAATGTTATAACACGGTTAAAGTTCCAGAAGGTCAATTTTGCACTATCATGTCCTTTAAAAAACATCTTTGACTGCTGTCTCGTTCAAAAATGACCCTCACTGACTGAACCTGCGAACGTCCTTATTGCACAACTGTTGCATGTTGTTGTGCCACGGCGGACATCTGGAGCAGTGTTTGGAAGGACACAGTGGGCTCAAGAGGTGTGAGGAGACAAGGAGACGAGGAAGAGGAGGAGACCAGCTGCGGTGAAGTGCGACCGCCTGCCTCCCAGCTGATGATCAAAGACAGCCATAACGGAGGCTGATGAGCGTGGCGTGGCGGAGGGCCAGAGCCGGCACACTGTGTACCCCCATGTCAGCGCCGATGAGCCGAGCAGCCGACGCACGCTCCAGAAATACGCTTATTATTATTACAGCTACGGAGCCAAAACAGCCAAATCACAGGAAATACAAATGACTAACGGCATTGTTGTTCACTTTGCCCCCACTCCTCGCCAGCCTCTACACTAAACTCTGCCGAAGAGCACACATTGGGACAGTTGCATGTGTAAACGTATACTTACTGTGATTTGATATTTGATAGTGGCATGTTTATATTTTTCAGTGGGGATTGATGAAAAAAAGTACTATCAATAATGACGGTATATTTTATATCCAGTGTGCATTGCAAACAAAACATCTCACAGGAAAAAAAAAAATAAATAAATAACTTATCAAACAGATTCTAGCTATAATAGGTTTTGTCTACGTGCATATATAGTGTTGAATGTGTGAATCCTCACTTACTGTTTAAATGTATTCAACAATGAGAATTATTGGAAAAACAAAAACAAAACAAAAAAACACTGGGAATTCCCACTTTCCCCTTCTGCTCAACACACTGCTGTACATTGCAAAAAAAAATTTAAAAATCATATAAATTCTACAGACTGTACGCCAGTTACATGCATTAACTGTTACTTATTGTAATGAACATGCTTTGATGGTAGAAAGGCTCAAAACGAGTCTGGCCATGATTTATTGACTATAAAACACAGAAGACCTTCGGATTTCTACCTTTGATGTCACAACCGTGGGAAATTTGAACCTGAGTATTTTCTGAGCCTCCGAGAAAGACTACAGAAGATGACCTTGTAAACAATCCTGGCCATGATTTATCGCCTGTTAAACACAGAGGACCTCAAGATTTCCACCTTTGATGTCACAATTCTGGGAAATTTTAACCAGTGTACAGTGTAAACAAAACAAAAACTGCTGAGTCACATGGAAACTACAAAACAAAAAACGTCTCTGAGACGGTCCACATTGTCCAACCCTCTTGAAACAGCGTCTAACTAAAATGGATTTTGTCTACACGCAAATTAAGTGAACGTCACTATAATTGTAAATATATTCCCAATTTCCCCTTCTGCTCAACACTCTACTGTATGCTGCACATTTTACACAAAAAATGATGAAACAATTTACATAATAATAAATACTAATGACAAGACATCATTGACATGCATTAACGGTTTGATTAACATTGCAATGGCTGAGGGGTGACTGTGAATATAAAAAAGCCTCTTGCTCTTCAAATGAACACACATGTAACGTGTACTTACTGCCTCGAGGTATTTTATGGTGAGTCATACAACCCATAGCTGCAACTTACACAGACTGCATAGAGTTTTATTGCTGTGTTAAGTGCTTGTCATTGACCCACCTGCACACTCCTGACCTCGTGTGCTAAATAATAAAGACAAGGCACGGACAGGGACAAATATTAGCTTTTTTGCTAATGGAAGTTTATTGGCTTTGGTAATGATTACTTTCTCATTGACCGCTTTTCTCATTATCGTCAACTAAAACAATTTTGCCTGGAACAACTTCATTGACAGTTGTCCAAAGAAGCAACCTTGTTAATTTTACAAAACACATAGCTATCTTGATTCTGGTTGCCAAATGTAAAACAAATGTAAAGGCCAAAGAAAATCTGCATAAACTGCTCAAACATCAGAAGAGTCTTAAGCTTTACTGTGGTTCACAACAAATTACACCGTACAAAAGAACAGACGCATTTGTATAAAAAGGCACAAAAAGTAAACACTTGCAGCTTCCCATAGAAACAGTGTGTCTCCCGTGTTGACATTGTTGACGTAGGTCGGCATGAACCGATATCTGATTTTTACCGTTTTAAAAATGTGAAGATCCATTTCAACAGTTTGCAGCAGTCCAGAGTTCCTAGCATCCTAGTTAATCATCGCGCTTTTTACAACTTTCAGAGGCCAGAGCAGAGTATTGACGTCACGGCAAAGCTAATAATAACCGGTAGCACACTAACAGCGTACTTTCTCATTCTCAGATGATAAAACACTTCTAAAACAAGTTTGACGCCGATAGTACACAATGCTCTCATTTTGACCCTAAGATGGATTAGAAAAAGCAGTATCACACAGTCCTTAGTGGATTCCACAAACTTTTGACACATTTTAAGGTCTTGTTTACAAAATCTTCACCTCATAACGGCTGTATATGTGTTCAGTTTATGTCCAAAGTCAAATGCATATATAGCATATAGCAATACAGGATCATTTTTATAGCAGCTCATGAGGTTTCCTATAGAATCCTGTAAAATTCGTACAGTTAAAATCTTTTTCGGCTCATCTGTTTGCTTTGTTACTATTACCCTCTGCCATTTAACAGCTACAGCCTGCTCTTTGATTGCACATTTAACGCTGCTGTAGCATCTAGGCATTATTAAGAAGGCCGTTCAGTCTCCTCATTGAAAGTAAGAATATGCCCCTGCAGCCAGCCAGCCGGCGAGCCAAGATAATGTTAATGAAGTCTTATGGGATCCCTAGGTGGACGGTGGCTTGATCTAGACTCGGTGGGATCTGCTACGGTTTCGGCTAAAGCTGGTGCAATCGCGATAATAATGCAAGCGCTAATGTCATTACAGGCCTGATAGGAAATTGTTACACGGGAGAGTTGTGGCATTGTGTCCGGTTACATGGGTCCAGCGGGTGTGCACGGAGATGACGTTGAACCGTAAGGGCTTTGTCACGGGGATCTTATGGGAAAAATGTCTTCTTAATTGAAATTTGAATTACAGTGAGATACTACAGGCAACCGGGGTAGAGTTTTAATTAACAGGTAACACAGAAGTAGATTCGTCGGCTCAGATTACGAATGAGTTTGAGTCAGGCACTGATATCGTTTGGCTAACGAGCTAATGCTGATGATTGTGGTCACGAGATGCTAACCAGAATCGCACAAGTTCAGAAATCTCCGTTTGAAAGTTTGTTAGCCTTTAGCTCAGAGTCCAGTTTTACTAATTAAGATCTAAAATTAAATGGCAAGGATTAACTCACTCAACAATGACTTTTGTCGAGGCTTTGACCCAAATGTTGTCGATGGTAGCAGCCGACACACTCTGGATTATTCATGATTTGCGTTTTTTGCTAGCTAATGCAAGGAACTGGCTCTAGAGTCAAATCTTCCCACACTAGCCAAGTAGCTAAGTGATCGATAGCATGGGTATCAAAAGTCGCAGTGAGTCGCAGAACTATGGGCGGCACAACACAGTTTTTACGTGATTTTTTTGTACCTTATTTTTGCCTGTGGAGCTACTGTCTCACTCATATTTACTTTGTTTCCGTTTTGCAGTATAGAGCTGTTTTTATGTTGTGGCATTGACGTTAACTCGCAGCAACTCATTTCCTCAGGTTCAGCTTGGTTAAGTAGAGAAAAGTAATTAGTTAAACTGTATATGATCCCAAAGTATGTATTAGTGATAAATGTGAGCGCAACTGCAGTGTTCCTGTGGTTTATCTGGTTTTCTACAACTGTTTATTTGATTTTTGTCTCTGAGTTGTAGACTTTTATATTTGTTATTACACTGTAGCATCTTTTCCACATTGGGCTTGTGTTTTGAGAAAATTTTGCCACTCATTGTTGAAATTCCACATGTTGTGACATCATCTGCATAACCTTTCTAACTTTTTTTCTGTATGCAAAAGTTATAGATCCTCAAATATATAGATCTTAAATTCAGCATTAAATTTGGTAAGATTTTGTTGACAATAGAAATTCGGGAAAAAATGTTGATATCTAATATACTATAAATGCAATAAGCCTGAAACTTTGCTTGACCAAAAAAAGAAAAAAAAATGCAGTTTTTCTCCATAAATGGCTGCCAGTTTAATTTCCCCTATAGTTATATTGCAAAGTGGCGTTGTGTTATTGGGCAAGACACATGTTAATTTTACTGTTGTTGGCCCAGAATAACCTTTTTCAACATTCTTGCATTATGAACTAAGATTGACTGAATAATGAACTGGATTTGACTTGAAGGATTGAAGGATTCAACCTACTTGTAAAACGTACTTTTCCATACATTTACAAAATGTCAAGAGTTTTACACAAAATACCAAAACTAGGGCTACAAAATGAGCTACATTCAAAATGGCAGACTTCAAATGAGTGTGACCACATGTTAAATTCTATCCATGTCCGCTCCTGTCTGTAAAACCTACAAAAACTTTAAAGAAACTGCCTTCACTCGCTTCAAAGCCAAATTCCTGATCGGCCCACGTGTTCAGAGAGTAAAAATGTTAAAAACTTGTCAAGATGGGTTTAGCGTCAAACGGTTGTGAAACATAAAATTTTCACTGGCAAAATCTCTCCTATTACAAGCAGTTCTCGATCTGTGCCTCCATTGATTTTGGTACTGAATTTGACAAGGTGCACGGTTACAATTGTCACTCCGTTCCCTGAGTTATGACGCTTTGTAAGTGTTTTGGAAGAACATTTCGATCTCAATTTGAAACTTGCCTTCTGAACTCTTGAGCGATAAAAAAAGCACGAAACTCATTCTAGCATCTAAAATCAACTGTATTCTCGAAAGTTATCTAACGCCCATTATTATTTAAGCAGTGATAAACATTTTATGAATATTTATACATTGTGAGCAATTATTTATGTGGTATCTGAAAGTCATAAAGCGAGAGAGTGTGTGCGGAAAGATAACCTGCGGCGATCCGAGCAAATGCGTTTTAAAAATGGCATACAAACTTCATTGGAAGGATTTTGGGTATATTTGCATTTTTTGGAGAGGATTTTAATAAGATTCAGTCAGAGTGATTTGTAGTCGGACGGAGATGAGTAGCAGAGAATGTGTTTTGACATTGTTCTCAAGGTTCAGTGTCAGTTCTTTACACTGCAATTTCAAGTCATCTCAAAAACATGATGTCAGTTATAAGATATTGAGAACGGCTTTAAAGGAAAAAATATTATGCCTTTTTTGTTGTTATTCGCTTTTAAACATACTCTTGAGTAGGGCGATATGGTGATATAAACTGAATCGCGGGTGCGTCTCTGTGACGATGTGCTATTTTTGTGAAATCGTCATCTCGTGATTCACTGTTTGTCTCTTTAATGCAGCTGTCTGCTCAAACACACTTTTCCTCCTGTTGTTTAGCCTCTGAGCAGATGACTCTTAAAGGCTAGAGCTGCACGATTAAACGAAAATCGACAGAAACTCACAGTTCTGATGGATGAAATTAGCAAATTGCAAAGGTTACAATCTTTGAAGTACAATAATTTCTTCCCCAAACAACAAAATGTCTTGCTTTGATTTGAATAAATGCTACACTGTAGTTTGGAAGTGACAAAAAAGCGCCTTCATGCAACAAATATGACTCAATGCACCAAAACGCGACTAAAAGTGACAAAAACGCTACTAAAAATGACAGAGTAAAAGTGACAAAGGCGTGTTTAAATATGACAAACACAACTGAAAGTGACTAAAACATGATTAAAACTGCACTGATCAGATAAATCATAATTTCAAGATATTTTTTTTCTAATTCGTGCAGCTCTATTACAAGGCAATAGAAAAATACAAACTGAACACAAATCATGATAAAATCCAAATCATGACCGGGCCCCAAGAAAATTGGGATAATAATTTTTTGCCATATCGCCCAGCCCTACTCTTGAGTATTGTAAGTTTGCAATCTCATGTTTTGGAACAAAAAAAAATGAACATCTATATCTCTGCTGTTTTCCCTGGCACTTACTGAGTTTAGGCGCCATCTACTGGCACCCTATTTTGATATTCGGTTAGTATAGTGATTATTCTCCAATGAATCGATTTGTTGTTTAGAACATGAATGGCCTGTAAATGAGAGATATTTGCAAAATTCTACTCAGATAAAGCAGAAGTGAAGCCATTTGAAGACGTCCTGGAGAGAATATTTCCAAATGAAAGGATGTATTAATAAAAAAACACCAGATTTACATTATCTGTGTCATTTTTTGTCTTGTTGACAACTATTTCTGTAATCAATTAGTTGCAATTAATCGATTAACTAGTTACAACCTTATTAAAGATAAAGACAAATTATACATAGATACTGCAGATCAGTGCTTCCCAAACAGGGGTACGGGGACCACTCCAAGCACTCAGCAAGGTTTACTTGGAAAGATTTCACTTTAAAAGGTGAAACTGAACAGTATTTAAATGTAATATGTTCTTTGAAGAAATTTTTACATCCTTAAGGGGGATTTGTAACATCAATATCATTAAAACAAGAAAGTATAATGTCTCAAATTGACAATATACTATACTAAACAGATTTACTTGGCAAGAGACAAACCTTAGGGAGTTGGAAATCACTGCTGTAGATGACATAATCAACGTACTGAATGATTTACTACCAATTGGCACATATATTTCCCTTTCTTTGTGAACAACATTCAAAAACTCTCGCCAGTAAGCCCTGTGTACCATGATTATTCCATATTACACAACTTAAATACAGACACACAACTTTAACCCACTTTCTTTACATTGCATAACATCACTAAACGCTTCCTATCCGCCGGTCCATTAAGCGCCTTTTTCTCTCCGTTATAAAGTATTCATCCACCTTACATAGTGTACATTGTGAATTGGCGAGCTCGTGAAGTGGGAATCTCCGTACACAGTATACGTCAAGGTTTATTCCACAGACTTCGCGCTCCTGTCTCAGTTGTAAAGCGATGCGATCGATGCGTGTGTGGCACCACCTCGGCTGCCCGTAGCCTCGTACTAAAAGCCTTTATGTGGATTCCCGGAGGATTCACCTTACAGAGCAGGGAAAACCCCATCCGCATGCGTTACTGCTCTGCAGGGATAGTTCTTATAGCCGTACGGTTTGAGCACAAAGGTTTGAGCGCGTGTATTTTTCTACGGTTGTGTTTCTGAAATTGTGGTTAAAGTTCCACATGGAGTAGTGCTTGTATAACAGAGAGAAAGTCGTAGTTTTCAGTGCAAGGCATTGCTGAAATTCAAAATGGAGATTGTTTATTTTCTCTGTTTCTAATGGATTTTCTCGAGTTTTACCAAACAAACGAAATACGCGCAATGGGTTTATCCAACAGTTAGGCGCTCCTGGTGATGAAGAGGAACTTTTCTCAAGATCTGGAGCACTGGTTGCGCTCAGCTAGGGGTCGCAAGATGATTTCAAGATATCGTTTTTCTATTGAAAGACATTATCTTGTATTGAGATTAAGATAAAGTAAAGTTTATTGTCCCCAATCAGTCAAGACATTTCAGAGATGCATCATTTCAACACCACGTATACGATGTCGGCTTCATATATTGCACAATTCAATGGTTCATGAGCAGCCAGTACAAAACATGCAATGCTAAATTAGGTCTAATGACACAACAAACCATTCAAATAAACAATATTAAACCTGATTCAATACAGATTATAATCGCTGTCATTTTCATTTCGCAGTAGGAGTCCCAAGTTGGTTGCATGGGGGTTCCGGCCTACAAGGTTTGGAACTCCCGGTCTTCTGCTCCTGATGGTGGATTTGAAGGATGGGTCAAGAGCAGAAGACAAAGTTTCAGACAAAAAATGCACAATGATTCTTTGCCGACTTGATTTTCAACCAGTGTGCCAGGGAAAACTAGTGTGTCTTGAGGTATTGCCAGGTGTGCCTTAAACTATTTTACAATTTGGATTCATACATGGATTTTATTGAAAGATTTACCATTTTTCATTGTCCTAAACATACTATACCAAAAAATCAAGTAAAACAATTACCATTCCCAACTTCAGACCAGATCAGATGGTGGCAGACAGTATTAGCCAAATTACAGTACTGCATCATTTTAATATAGAAACTTTAAATTGTCAAAGAAAAAAAAAAAAAAGCTAATGGTCATTGCCAGGAGCAGAGCCACCAACAAGCACTGTTTTGTCAAAACGTATGTGTTTCCAAAGTTGCAGCAAATCCACCACTTTCTTAGACAATGACATTACAGCCCCAGTGTTGCATCTATTCTGCATAATTTACTGACCTTTATTTGATGTTTACTGCAGAATCCTCGCTCCTCTGCAGCATCACGAGCCACAGGTGACATAGAGAAATAAATAAATCCACCAGTTTGTCTCCATTAAATTGGTATATTTCAATGACATCTGAAGCCTAAGTCGCTCTCTTTGACTCTTCTGTAGGTTTTACATCCTGCTGTACACTTTGAATCTTTGCTAAGTAACAAAAATAAAATTGTGCTTTCTATTTAAATGTTTTTCTGCACATGCCCTCTTTTTGTATTTTGCGAATGCATTCTCTTCTTCTAGACGTCACATTCTGTAGCAGAATCACAGTGCCACACGCTGGCCTGGAATATGTATTACAGTGGTTTGGAGGCGTTTGAGTGCTCATGTGGATGCACATTTACTAAACCAACTCCATCTTTATGCAATTCGCTTTGGAAACTATAACTGTTTTGTCTACATGTGGATAAGGCCTTGGTTAATTAAAGGTGTATATATATTAAAACTTTATTAAAACTAAAAATAACATTAACCAACTGTGTCATCTTCCACACAAGGAATAAATTAGTAGTTGACATATGACATATACAAACCCGTTTCAGCACTTTTTTTTCTTCCAATGTTGTCATTTAAAAACACAGAAACACCACTAGAGAGCCAAAAGCAAAATAAAAAATATTAAATAAAGCACAACATTGAACAAAACTGTATGAAATAAAATAACATTACGACACATCCATCCTGGCAGACATGTCCACCTGGTCCAAAGTCTGTCAAATTAAGTCCAAACGTAATGTTTTCCATTTTTTAATGTTCATTGTAATTTCAGTCCAGTCCTTGATTGTGGGTTCAGTTTGTGTCATCCATTTTCTGTGATTACTTTTTTCCCCGCCATGCCATTTCCCCTTGATGGAAGTCGAAAATAGTCCGTAGCGCTTTGTTGATTTGAGTCCAGTATTTCAGCACATTTCTGATAGATAACCAGGTAGAACTTTAAAACACGTAGTAGGTATTTACGGTGTAGGTATTTACGGTGACAGTTAGTAATAATTATAGTGGTACTTAGAATGGTACTTGAATGGTACAATTTCCATAATATTGCTTGAATTTTGTCTGAAACATATTGCAATACTCATAGTCATTGTCAGTATTGCCCAACCCGTGGTACGCTGAAAATTAAAAAAAAAAACATCTATACTATAAGAATTGAACTGGAAGATGTGTCAAACTGATGTGTCCAATACTTTAGCCTATTCCCATATCTAACTGTTGTACAGCTAGCGGCTACACTGCCCTGTCTGTTTCGCATGCTCCGCTCTAATTAACTCCTCGTAACCAAAGGGGGTAGTGGTAGCGGCGGCGGTCTCTCGGCGTATTGGGTGAGCTGATCTAGCCGGGGCCGATAGCTGAATGTCACGCTCTCCTTGGGCTCGATCAATCCTGGCGATCAGATATCAGCCACCTAAGGGGAGGCTCGAGACTGGGAGATTCAGCGGCATGGCGCGTGGTCATGCACTCGCGCCCGCAGACACGACGGGGAGGGAGAGGGGGGAGGGAGTGGGAGGAGAGAGGGAGACGGAAAAAAGAAGGGAAGGGAGAAGGAGCGAGCGGCGACTGCAATCAGGGGAAGACTGAGCGTCAGACTGGCCAAGGGCAAAGAGACGCGTGAAGGAGAATGTAAAGAAGATCGAACTGTTTTAGGCCTTATATAATACCGTTTTTAGTAATGCTGTTCACTCATCAAAAAATATCCATGGAGTTGTTTTATCTTATAGTTATGAGGTAAAATAATAGGGTTTGTTGGTGCAAAAATGTAATATGTATCCACCTGTACTATCATTATTCACTTGTTGAAGGAATTGTGGATAGAATATAGAATGGACCTTTTTATTATCTCTCTCTCTCTCTCTCTCTCTCTCTCTCTCTCTCTCTCTCTCTCTCTCTCTCTCTCTCTCTCTCTCTCTCTCTCTCTCTCTCTCTCTCTCTCTCTCTCTCTCTCTCTCTCTCTCTCTCTCTCTCTCTCACAGAACAATACCAGACTAAATAAAAAAGAAATGGAGTAGCGTATTGTTGTTGTTTTTTTAACGGACTTAAATGGGGTCTGTGCATAGCAGTATAGCAGCAGTTGGCTAAGCTAACAGCACACAGCTAATGATAATGTTTGTTAAAATGTAAAATAAATAAATAAGCAACAAATAAAAAGGTAAAGCCTGATTGTTTTTTTTGTAATTGTTATTTATTTTTAGATTGCTTTATTTTTATCTTTACTGATCAAAATTAGGGGGTCACTGCTAATTAGCATTAGCATTGACCCACAAACATTTCCATTTCTCAACACATGTGTCCAAAAGTGACATCCATCTGCAGCTCACTGTTTACTGCATGATCTTAGTGCATTTATCCACTTTAGTGTGACTCTGCAGAAAAACCATCAAGCTAGAAGATGGTAGTACGATGAGCTAGCTTATACAGCTAACTGAAATTCCATGCACAGAGCCCATTCTTGCATGTCGTCACCCAGTACATGGTTCAAAACACTGACACCAAGAGCAACAAAATTACTTTTCTGTTTGCTCTGGCCCCTCCATGAAGTTGACAAAAGACAGAGGGTAATTAGGAGCGAGTTTTGTGCCTCGACCAGTCTTTTTCTTGGATCTGTCAAAAGGTGTTCACAGACTGACTCTCATTGGCAATGTTGCTCCATATCTGTGTAACTTTTACATCAGTTCAAATCTGCTATTCTCAGGTCTGCTGTATCGCACCGTTATCCTTAAGATTTCCGCTTGTCACCTCCTTGTGCCAGCGTGCATAGGACATGGATGGGCGCTGGTTGTTGAGATTGCACTCGTCGCTGCTGGTGTGAGCGTACTGTGTTCCTCATTGTTCTTAAAGTCCATACACTTCACTAGTCATTTTAACTGCTCCTGCCCTCTGCTTGCAACAGTCACTATGTATTTACATGCACGGCGCCGGCAGAAAAACTGGATGAATGTAAACCCAGGAAGAATGATTGAGGTGTTTTGATTGAAATGGCAAAAATCCCAACAACACATCTGGATAAGTCCGTGTTTTGTCGTCTTTCTGCTGCATGTAACTGCACCGGGTAAGAAACAGACAGGAAAATATTAGACATGTGTTTGGACGTGTACTCGCTCCCTTCAATCAGCAGACATGACAAACTCCATCCGCTCCACCGCACACTAGCGCGAGTGGTTTTGTTTTGGTCCACTAAGTTAAAGTGAAAGTAAAAACTACAGCGCTTCAGTGTGTTTATTTGCGTTGCAGAGAGCAACTAACGCATTTGATAGCAAGTCTGAGGATCAATTACTCAACAAAAATGAGATGTCGCTTATCTGTTTGCCGAAAGTGTGGTTATATGTTTGATAGCTCTTTTTTATTAGCAATTACAGATGCAAAGCTTCAGTGTCAATGCTAAATTACTAGACGCTCCTGAACATTTCTGAACCCGTTTGCATCTTCTTCTTTGAGTGGTCTAACAGCTTTTGGGGCAAAGATAAAAGGACTTAGGTTGTTTAGCGCACATGGGAGCTTTATGTGTGTGTGAAATCTGGTTTTACTCGTTTTCCAAATATATCCATTACAGATTACAAACCTATACACATATAGCTGGTGTAATAAGAACACCAGTCAGCTTGAGCTTTATTATAAACAAATGACTCTGTGCATAATTTTCGTCGCGAGCTAATGGTTGCTCCTCCTACCAGCAAAGTCATTTCCGGTCCCGTTTGCCCAGCTGATGCTCTGCCTTTGGCTTCAAAATCTCATCTTATGTCAGGCTTTTAAGACACCAAAAATTACAATAAATGATGTCCAAAGGCTTGTGGATTAAATTGTACATTTCCAGCTACATCCACAACCACGAGGGTAAGTAGGCTATGCTAATGAGCAGTGCTAGCGTCGCTGATTCGGTAACAGGCAAGACTTTAAAGCAACAAAGCTATCTAACCTTCATTAATAACCCCTTTTCCCAGACACAACTAACACTTATTTTTTATCTTGTAACTTCTCGAGAGCTTGTAACGCGCTTGTAACATAAAGTATCCCGGTGAGAAGAGCAGCTGAGACTGGACTGGAAATGACTTTGGCGTTAGGGGAGCAGCTGAGTATCGTATCGTATAGAATGCGCGTAACACATGCAGGGCACGTTGAAAAATGATAGAAAAATATAATGAAACGCTATCAATGTTTGTCAAGGTGTGATTGATTTATACATTTATAAAGGTTGGGGAAATGTATGGTTTGATATGTTAAAAGCATCACAATTCTGAAATGAAACTATTCGCCAACAACAAGGAAAAAAATATAGCACTCATTGAAATCCCATGCTCTTCTATGCTTCAAAATGAAAAAAAGAAGCTTTTTGAGTCACAACAAACATAGCACATAATAGCGACTAAAGATTTTCAGCCTTGAGTGAGGTGCATTTTGTAACAGCATTTTCTGTAGATGGAATTTCAGCTCGCAGCAATTATGTTCACTAACACTCTGCAGCAATGTTTGATTGGACGTAAAATAAGCTTTTCTTTTACGGTCAAAACATTCCCATTCAATGACAACTTGAACTCGGAATGAAATAAAACTGAATACATAAGAATAAATTACCGTCAGATAAATTATATGAAGTATCTTACAATGGTTATCCTGCACATTTGTACAGGAAGAAATCAAAATCACTGCTGCATTGGCCATCAACTGCCGGATGCTAAAATCCCATTCAACTCCGGTGTTGAGACATCAAGCAAACATTTTCAGAATTTTATTGTGCACGGGAAATTGATGCAAAACACGACAATTAAAATATTACAGTCGATGTAGCTAAAAGTTAGTGCTGTTTCTTCAAATTCATCTTTGTTATACTAATGAAGACAGCAAATTAAGTTTTATTTGTGTTCAGTTGTGTTTGTCATATATTCGTCATATCTTTCTCACATTTAGTCACGTCTTTGTCGTTTTAGTTGCGTTTTTATCGCTTTTAGTCACGTTGTTGTTTATTGGCACGTTTTTGTCGTTTTGAACGCATTATCACTTTTGGTAGCGTTTTTGTTGCACATGTTTGTACAAATCCAAACTACATTGTTGGCAGTTTTTTTTAAGATCAAAGCAAGACATTTAATTGTGCAGCCCTAGTCTGTAAGAGGTAAATAAAGTCATCTGCTCAGAGGCTTCAGAGGCTAAACAACAGGAGAAAAAGTGCGTTTGAACAGACAGCTGCAGTAAAGAGACAGTGAATCACAATACGACAATTTCACAAAAATAGCAGATTGCTCACGATTCAATTTTTACTAAATTTTACTAAATTACTGGTGGTGTTCCAACTGTTCCTGACAAATATGAGACATACTCTTTTTTTGGGCAGGGAAAGGGAAAAAGTCGACTAAAACTGAAAAATATAATCCAATGAAAGAGATGTTTATGAAAGAAATGAGACAGATTGATATAATCTTTTTTATTGGACGAGAATCTAAAGGAAGCAAGTACCAGGGTCAGACGATTGTATCTAATCATAGACATAGTTGGATTGAGATACAGTCGGCATCTGAAGGAAAGCCCTCAAATGGACCTCCGTGGGGGAAACAATCCCTTCACGTTAATGTAAAGAGCTGCTCTATCGCCCTCTGCTCAACAACTACAAGAGCAAACATGAAGTGGTCGAACGGTCCACTTTTGTATTATGCAGAATCAGAAAAGCTTTAGTAATCCCTTGAAGGGCAATTTAATGCAGCCACCTGGAAAACACACACACACAAAACAAATAGGCTGCACAAGTATATGCCATCCAAGAATTCTAACGTTAGCTGCAGGTATATGCTACAGCGATGCTAGCGCCACCTGCTGTATTGTTACTACCATTACTATTAGCTAAAGAACAATCCATTTACTTTACTGGTGTAATGGAAGGTCAGCAACCTCCATGAAGTCTCAGTTGTGACTCGATTTGAATTAGTTTGAATTAGTGAATTAGAAAAATAGTAAAAATGTTCTTATTGAAAGCAAGAACAATGCAGTTTCCCCCGTGGCTGCACGATTTGGGAAAAAACATCTATTTGCAATTTTTCTGACAACAAATGACAAGTTTTGCAATTACGATTAGATTTGCAATTTATGTTCAAATAATATGATTCTGTTCAAAGTATTCATTTTATTTTTTGACCTGTGGGCTTCATTAGACAGGATAGTACAATGTGAAATAGGGATGAGACTGGGGAATGACATGCATTTATTTCAAACTCATGATCCTGCAACCTGTCCCACACAGCAGGCATGTGTACTATCCACTCAACCATGAGCCAAAGTTCAATTCAAATGCTTCTGGGAGAATTGACAAAAGGCTGAAATAGGCGTTTGAACTGACAAACCACATGTATTTCAGATCATGTTTGTGCAGATCTAAACTAACTTACTAGGACATATGAGATAGGACATTTTGTTGGGGAAATTAGTCCTCAAAAAACTGCAGACTTTGCGATTTGCCAATTACGTCCATTCAAATTGCAATATTCGATTCAATTTCAGCGAGAAGTGATTCCATATTCTTCACTCATGGCTCTCAATCAGGTGCAAACCCTTTACATTCTCTTTCAAATTGCACTTGAGTTAATTACCAGATAAAACCAAATATCTGCTTTCCATTCCTGCCCAGACCATAATGTTATTTCAGCCCTGACTTGATTTACGCGTCATAATGCAAAGTTAATCACATTTGGAGGCGCATTACTTACAGACTGGGGAAGGAAGACGTTGCAAGGATTACAATAGATGAATAAAATATTTGTCCTGATGAGCGGGGCTGTCCCAGAGCAGAGCAGAGCAGGCGCGGCTCTGTTTGAGTCGACGTGAACTTTGTAAACAAGCCCTTTACATGAGGGAGGGGTGTCGTTCTGGAGGTGAGAGGAGATGATCCGCCGATGCGCACACACGGTCCCAGGGAGGCTTGATTGTTTTGGAAATGAAATAATGTACACCTCCTTCAGCCCCTCCTCTCAGCGAAGCAATTACAAGACGGGCGTGAAGACGTGTTTGCACATAAGGCCGTTTGGTGCACCTGACCTTGAGGTAAGAGCGCAGATATGAGTTGCCATATCAAACATACGCTACGGATGTTATTGAATTTGTAGCGTATAATAAGACTTGCTTCTAACTAGTATAGAAACTAGATACTCATTTACACAAGTATCAATGCTCGATCAATAAATAGGACACGGTTGACCTTTCTTGAGTACTTTGAGAATGGTATTGATCAATATCAGAAGACTACATAGTAGTATTGATGAAATATGATTTTCAAGTTGCGTTCACGCTCTAGAACTGAACTCAAAAGGTGCGCACTGGTCTATGTAACTCTATGAGAGATTCACTGTTTTTAAAGGAATACTGTAGAAATTCACAAATGTTTCTCCTCATTATTTGTTAGGGACGGTCTCCACAAACTTCGCACAACTGTTACATTGTGAGGCTATTGTGGAAAACTAATTTCACTTATGTTTATTCGCACCGACAGACAAAACATTGAACTGTGTCCGTTTTTGTTTCATGTGAATAAGCCCAGTAATTACAGAAATATGAACCACAAACCAAGTCTGTAAATTTGCAAGTCAACCATACAATTCTGACTAGCTCAATTTTATACTACAGGCATTGTAATATTGAGTTCTTGCCTTAGTATCAAAATTTTGTCTGAAATGTTAGTTTTGTGTGTCTCTACCTATCCAGTAGAGTTGGGAAGAGTAGTCAAAAAATGTATTGTTACTTGAGTAGCAAAAAATGTGACCCCAAAATTGAATCACTCACTCAAGAGGGTTAAGGTATCTGATGAAAACTATGAATTAGTACTGAGTAAAAGCTTAGATTTATGATTTGAGTTTATGAAAGCGGACCAACAAAACATTAGATGATGAAAAATGTTGGTACATACAAATACTTGCTTTTGGAAGTTGGAAGAAGTTGGCAGTTGGAAGAGTCACAATAGCAATGTTTCAGTTGGTCAAGAATTTGCCCTTTGACCGTTGATCTGTTGCTTCCTGTGTCTGCATCCGGTTTATGATTATGAGTGAATGAGTGGTTTCTTTCTTTTAAGTGCTACCACAACGCATTTTACAGTTTTTTTTTTTGCACTGTTAAACCAGAAAACACAGAGGAATCATCCCATCAAGTCACAGGAGTATCATGTTTGTGTTGATTGTGACCCAGTATACAAGCCCGTGCACACATTTGTGGTCCCAGACTTGACTGTACACCTTTACACTCATGCCATAAAGTCCATTTTACAGTCTTCTCCCGACCACAATAAAAGACTAGCACGAGGGATTGTGGGGGGAACTGCTGTAAGTATTGTCATTATTGAGAGTGTTCCTGGGCCCGAGATGCTGCGAACATTGTCGTTTGTTGTAAACTTTGTGGCAGCAGCAAAGTGCCCTCATCCGTGAAAGTAAAACAACTAATCTATAACAGCATTTGATACGGCAGCAGCGGCAGCAGCACGGCAGAGGGGAACAGCTCTGACAGAGGCCCAGGCAACCGCTGATGTATGCACCGAGGCTAAACAACAACTACAACACAGCCGGAGTCGGAGGAGAGGGCAGCGGCGAGGCTTGTGTTTGGGTAAAGCAATAAATGCGTTGGGATGTGGAGGAACTGCAGAATGTTTCAGAGGCGAGGTTGTAATTTGAATTTAATATGATTGTGACCTGTTCAGAGAAACGGCTACCTCAAAGTACAACAGACTTTGTTATAAAATCGTAGTGTTCACAATGATATTAGGGATCACAATATGCTGTTTTGTTGATATTGTGATTCATTGCAACTTTTTCAACATTGCTTTACCTGGAATTAGTCGGCGCAATTCCTTATTCGTCCAGGAGTGTTCTATCGTAGAAAAGGTTTCAAAGGTCATTATCTGGACATTGTTTTGAAAATCAAGAACGTCCATGTCCTTCCATGATGACCTTTGAAACCTTTTCTACTTGGCCTGGAGTCTTACACATTATGGCATTAAACATATGTGAGTGAGCAATTGGTGTGTTCAAACTTCCACAAACAACACATCCAAACTGAGACTAAATTTGTGGCAAAACATGGAACCAGATCAGGAGTCTAATTTATAAAGCACTCTTATGTTACGTTAAAAATGTTATGTATGTGTCTTTCCAGGTTAAGTTTGTGATCTAAAGAAATGAGCGGTCCAGTCCTGAAGCGCTGAACTTTGCACGTAGGAGCTTTCAGAAATGAGGTAGAAGGAGATCTGAGTTTAAGAGAAATTAAAAGTGCACAGGTTTGAGGAAATTTGAGGAGATTTTATGTAAGTAAGACCCTTTTCCATCAAAATGTGTTGATTTCTAAAACTGTGTCAAGTAGCTTGGATTTTTCATTTTTTTCCTAGCATGGAGCACTCCTGGACAAACACTGACATGTTTTAGTTTGCTGGAGTACACAGCAGACCCACCAAGACACAAAGAGAAATGAAAACTCACAAAATGTTTCCATTAACTATTAAATTAAACACATAGACCTTGAAACATTTGTATAAGCATTCTAAAACTGGACAGTGTAAAGCATAGCAACCTTGAGATATCAATCTTGCTCATTCTTATTGTATAGCTTCTATCTAGACTTTGACACATCACCAGTCTTCCGTTAATGCTGACATACTTTCTCTCAACTATAGCTTAACAACTTTGACATTTCCGTTCCTTTTTGTTGCGCGTTACCCATGACTACTCACGAGGCCTTGATGGAGGAATGCTTTCTTATGAGTCAGTATGACATTTTCTCACATATTTTTCACGGCAAACTCTGTCTTTTCAAACTCATTATAAACACAATACCATCCAGTGTTTTGGACCTCTGCAGTGAAGTTCCCTTGACCTCAAAGACTTCCTGCCTCCAATACAGCCAATAGACGCATTATTCTCTCGCTAAGTATAATTCTGTTGGCTCTTTTTGTGTTGCGTTGCTTCGTCAGTGGAGTTTGACAATAGTGTGTGGCAGAAATTGTGAAACTCGAGCTACAATGTGGAGCCTTGACCTGCCGTAATGCTCTGGAGTGACCTGGTATTGACCTAAGTGTTAAGCTGCAGAGCTAATCCAACAGAGAATTACATTAAAGACAGTATAACTATCAGGCGTTGAAAATCCGCAGTGTGTGCTGGACTGCAGGGCGTAATGGGTTGGTGTGGTAACAGAAGTGTCAAGGGTGAGAATAGAGAGTGGAGCGCCAAGAAGAATGGGATGAACACTGGAAATATGTAAGAAAATGGAAAAGAAGAAATGTACTAGTTCAGTGTTTTCATTTGTTTTTCTGAATATTTCTTTAAGGTCAATAAAAATAGTTTGATGCCCTTGACCTACAACTAGCCCAAAAGATTAATCAAGTTGTAAATTGGGAAAATTGGAATATAAGCGATGTGCAGAAGGGTTGGTGAGAGCCACAAAGTTAGACAGATTTATGCCTACTTTCTCCTTTCATGGTTTGACAATTATGTTTGTGTTTTTTTAAATTATTATTATTATGGAAGAACGGTGTTTAAAAATCATATTATGTTCTTTGGATAGCACATGGTTTGAATGGGCGAACATATTTGAATAGAAATATACATAACCTAACATGAATAACATTCAATCTAAAAAAGGTGGAAGTGTAACTTAAAATTCCAGATGATTGTTTAGAATATGGATCGGATAATCAGAATTCCCCGCAATAACAAGAAGAATGTGCAGTTGAAAAACAATGACAGTTCAGAGTGAAATTGTCAATCAAAGACGCAGGCTAGACTTTGACACCAATCAAGTATTTCCTCTCCCAAAATGGCCAATGCTTGGTAGCAACAACTTTCCAAATTCAGACATTCTGCAAACATGTGCATTGGAGAACAAACCCAAAAGACTTTTTGTTACTGATAGTACTGTTTTTTTAATTTTCCCAAGACGAAACCTTTTGAACAGTTGCCTTATTTGCAGCCCGTATAAATAGTGCCTGCTTTGCGATATTCTTGGGTTTAGCAGCTACAATGCCATGATTTTTGGACTATCAAAGATATTGGTCTGAGATCAATGGAGCACTGTAGATTGTTTTTGACTCTGGCATCCCACTTGACTTCAGAATAGGGTGGGCGATATGACAATATAAACCGTCTTATGATCTCCAAAGCTGACGATGTGTCATTTTTGAGAGATAAGAATTTTATAACGATCTTATGCATGTCTGTGAAAGCCACACTAGCGAGGAGACATAGTGCTTGTTTCTTCTACCTTTATTGCACTCGCACGGCATCTGCACGGTTTTGGCGAGTGACAGACATGCGACCTTAAACCAGTCAGAGTGATCGATGCACATGTTCCCCCCTCCACGTGTTGTTGTTTCACTACATGGCTGTAGCTGAGAGTGAGGACCTGGTCCCGAAAAAAACTCCTTGTCAATAATAAGTGGTTTGGCTTCGCGCCAGACGACAATGACCAAAAGAACATAATAGGCAAAGTGCGCAAGGAGACCATAAAGGCAACCAACGGTAATACTACTTATTCGGCCATTTGAAAAGAAGACATAAAAAACAGTACGGTGAAAGTCAAGCAGCTCAGGCAGCTAAAGCGAAGATCTCAGCACCAGCAACAAAGCATGCGTTTGCTAAATTAACACCTTGCAATAGAGGCAGTAAACGCTAGAATGCTGAACCTGATTGGTGACTCGCCACATAGTTAAAGATATGTGCCCACTACAAAGAGTGGAACGTGTGGGTTTTACGAAGATGTTAAAAGTTTTGGATCAGCGCTATGAGTTGCCTAGCTGCAAGATTTTTTTTCTAACACTGCCATACCACGAATGTATACCATAGACATAAAAAATAATGGACAGACTGTCGTCGCTCCGCCCCATTCATGAAAATGCGGCTCAGTCATGGAGAATTCAAAATGGCGCTGGTTAGCCCCACCACTCCCCTCGGTGGGGAGGCGGAGAGGCCGAATTTGGGGCGGCCTTTTGCTGACGATACTGCCGTCGTAGCTCTATAGTTACCGCCCACTCAGAGGTGTATGGCTGCGCTGCGTGACATTTCCGGCCAGTAAAGCCCGCCTTCCTCATTAGATATTCAAGAACTTTAAAAATCACAGCGGCTAAACCAGCCTGGTTCGAAAAATTCACCCCCTCAGCGTTGTCACAGAGCCGTAAGCTAACGTTGAGACCAAAGCCGTATTTTGAGCCAGGCTCTAAAGTAGGTTTTGAAACGTCTAACTCCCCATTGACTTGCATTGAATAATTCTACTTCCGCAGCCAGCCCCTAGCGGTCAGCACCAGATTGCAAACATGGCAGCCTACAGTCGGCGGCTCAATTTGAGCGCGGTAGCCTCGCCCACTGATGTATACAGACTGCCAAAATAAAAAAATACAGAATGTGCAGTTTAGAAGGCCCTTGGCAGCACCTTCAACCTCCATGGAACCAGACGCTCCCATAATGAAGGAACTTATTCAGAGGGAACTGCAGTCCTACCTAACATTACCAAATATACACAGTGAGGCGAATCGTCTTGAATGGTGGAAGGTACAAAAGGTGAACTTCCCAGGAATGAGCCAACTTGCCCCATCTGAGCGGGTGTTTAGCACAGGAGGTAAGATTGTTACTTACCAAAGCGCAGCCCTTACACCAGACAAAGTGGACAAACTGATCTTCTTGGCCAAAAACCTGTGATTTAAGCCAGGATGGCATTTTAGTAGTGAATAGTTGTGAATGTCAGAACTAGTTGCACTACAACTATCGTACTATACTTTTAAGTTCGTTTTTTTAATATTACTATGTTTATTTTATCTTATTTTTCATTATGTGAATATTTATAGGTTGCCACTGCTGAATAGAACAGTATATTTTATAACGCTATTGCACTAAACAGATGATGTGTTGGAAATGTACAATTATGTCAAGTGTTATTCAATACATATTGAATTTTTTGTTGAAAACAAGTTTACATTTTATATTAAGGTTGGGTATATTTTGTTCAATGCTATTTTAATTTGACCACATATTAAGTGTGCATTCAAATGTTTATGCCTCACTGGATGAATATGTTATATATGTATAATGTCATTGCAATTATTTGCACTCCTTACTACTTGACAAACTTAACTGACTTTGAGTCAAGATAATTGTATCTTTATTGTGATATTTTAGTTTTTTAGTTAAGTTTATTATTTCATAAAAAGCTTGTTTTCTTCTTTCAACAAAAAACTGCTTTTGTTAAATTAATTATGCTTTTGTAAAAAATCATGATAAAATCTAAATTGTGAGTCGCAAAGCCCTACTTCAGAACTATGTATTTGGGCCTCAAAACTCCCGCCATGGATGCAATCAATGTGTATAACTTTGGGGGATACATAGCTGCAGGATAAAAGGCCATCACAAAGAAATGGATGACACAAACTGAATGAATAATCAAGGACAGGACTGACATTATACGTGATATTCATATTTGAATCAAACGGACTGAATATGCTGGAATCTATTTATATTTTTGTTCTGTTCTTTTCATAAAAAATACTTTCATTTCACCTGTCAGCAGTGTATATTGGCTGTATTTAGCTCAATTGCCATTTTGAACTCAGACTAGAAAGTATTCCTGCAATGCAAACCCCAAAATCAATTCCAAACTTGAGCACTCAATCTCCTCTGCTGCACTGCCAACATGGGGAGCAGCAGCCATCTTCCTGGATACTGAGGTAATCCAATCACAGCTCATCACAGGGATACCATTATGTGCTTATTTGTTCAACTGCATGGCACTCCCTTTGAGAAAACACAGGCAAATCAATATCCCAGTCATGCCCTTGCTCCTTGCTTATGTTTTAAAAAGTCTAAATTGGGTTTGGAGAGAAAATGAAACGGGGGTTTTACAGCCGAAATCGTTTGCTCTTAGTCTGAGCACCATGGCGAAGTGAATGAGAAGGTCCTATCATTCAATCAGAGCACAAGGATTTTGTTATAATGTTGAAACGGGAAGAAAAAGAAAATACGACTAGATCAAGTAATAGTGGGAGATGCATAAATTTGGCATTCCAGTTCCGAATGGAAAGGGGCTTAAGAATTCAATCAGCTTTGGAGAGGCAAAGCTGTATGTGATCCTGCCTTGTGTGCCACATAGATGAGGGAGTACTACAGGAAATAAAAGCGCAAATGTACAAACAAAACACAAAAACAAGAGAAGGTTTGAGAGGTATTCATTTTCCATTTTGTAAGAATAATGAATTAACGCAAAGTCCCTTTATTTGGCGCATTATTCATTCAATGTTCTGTTGCGTTACCTACCAACCACCAAGTCTTGCCCAAGGACATAATGGCAGTATGATTTGAAGGCGATGGAGACTGAACCAAGAAAGAAAATTGAACATCTGTGCTGAATGAGTTACTTGAATCATAAAACAACTGGTAGTAGATAGACCCTAGAAAACGGTTGATACCTTTAAATTAGAGACTTTTTTTTTTAATCAGGAAAGAAATACATAATATGCACCATCTGTAATTTGCAAAGTACATCGTAACATGTATTGTTTGTAGGTTCTTTAGTCTATCCAGTTACCAAGCTGCTGGTTTCAGAAAAACTATTAGAGTACTGAAAATTCTCCGAGATTGGGCTTGAAAATTTGCCACATTTTCTTTACCCCAAATTTATTGAATGTCACAATGAGTGGCAGAGACAAGTTTAGACTGACACTGTCAATCACGGACATCATGAGCCAGGTAAGAAACGTCTGCAAAGTTTTCAATTCGTCTCCCCAGGCTCATTTAAACCTTCGAATGTCATTGCATTTTATTCACTTCTCAACAACACAGCTCTCCAAATTGTCTTTTTCAACCATGTTCAAATTTCACCACAAATTCCGTTCCTCTTTTCACAGACCCACAACTATCGATTCCCTGCTTGCATGCACCTTAGATTACTCTATCTAGGAAGAAAAACTAAATTAAACCCACAAACTTTTTTTTTTCCCCTAGCCCATGTGTTGATGCCATCTGGCTGGGGCCGTTTCAATCTCTCTTACACCTTCCGCCTGCCGCCTCAACAAGCATAGGCGCTACCGTATTGATCTCTCTGTATACCCTTTTTATTACCTCTCCTCATGCCATCCGAAGACTGCTTTCCGCTTTGATAGCACCGCCGTCGTCGAAAAGCATAAATTCTCAAGCCCATTTGCTGAGAGGGGGTGGATAAATGGATGTGAAATCAAGCCATGAAGAGGCAGCATGGCATGATGGGGGAATTTTACCCTGGATTCATTACGGAAAGAAGCATGCCTCGGCGTAGAGAGTGCTGATGGAACATTGCTGCCTGAGTTCATGTGATGTCATAAGGGCCAATACCGTTGGAAGCTTTGGGAATGCTTTTGAAACGTCATGTCCAAACACACTAAAGGGGGAAAACAAGCCATCCACGCCAATGCAGATAAAACCACTTGCCACCACTTAGATTATTTTGATCGGTTTATACTGAATCATATGGTCCCAATTTTTGCACAAAATATATTGGAGTGCTATTGAAAAATGCAATTGAATGCTGGTTAAACAGGTTGTCAAAATTAAAGTGAGTATGATTAGTTTTTACGATGTTCTAATTTAGACTTTATTTAGTGTATTAATACCTGCAGTAAATATAAATTATAGTTTTACACGAATTGGGCAGCGGTTTGCGAAGAAAAGTTGAAAAATCAGTTGAAAATGACAGGAAGTTAACAAATTGATGACATCACACTAGGAGACAAAGGTTATGCATTATTTACCCTTTAAACATTGATTTGACACAAAAAAGGTGTGCACATATATTTTTCTTTGTCAAATTAAAAATATATATTACGATAGATAGTTTTGGCCCAGTGTACAGGGTGGTTTCTTGCTAATTCCTGGCGTGATGTCATCATTAATAACCAGGAAGTAACATTTTAATTGCTAAACCGGGATAGAACTTGTAAAGATTTAAGCAGAATTTGAAATAAATTTATCTTAACAGCATTTTTGTTAAATGAGTTGTCCAACCTGTCAGAGCGTATCCCATGACAGCACCGGAAAAAAAAAAAAAATCTACCATTCATTGACCTCTGCCCTACATAAAAGATTTTAACAACCAATTATAGAAAGCGAACGCAGTCTACTGGGGAGGAATGTTTGGGCTTTTGAAAGGGGGGGTTGGCCAGTTTTGGCATGGCGTTCGTGGGAGAGCTGGAGCCGGGCATTGGGGGCGGGAAGGTGGAGGGGTGAAGAGGAGGATGATGGGTGCTCGGGCCTCTCTGGGCGACAAAAGGGCAGCTGTGTGTCCGAGAGAGCGGGCTAAATAGAGCTGTGTGCAGTCATCGAGCTGTCTCCTTCCAAGGGTTTGTACCGTGTCTGCCAGGCCTGTGAAGGACTGAATGACGGCCACAAATGGGATATTACAGGTCTGGTGGTGGACTCTGGGTCATGGTAGGAATGTGGAAAAACTCTGGTGAAAGAAGCTGCGACTACTGGTATTGTTGGTGAGCGTGAATTCAACATGGAAGATGGAATTTTCTTGCTAGTTCCAAACGTACTGTCTGTATGTCGCTGGCGGACGATCACAAACGCTTCACGTTTTTAGCCATTTGTATGAATCTATTCTTTTCCCCACCCCCCTAATTGTGCGGTTAATCATGATGCACAAAGTCAAGAGTTGTAACCTCTAATAGATCAGAAAATGCCACAAATTTGACAAGATGGGCGATGTGACCATATTTTTTCCATTAACGTTGTTGTCGTTGTTTGACTTTATCTTACTAAAAACGAATTTTAAAAAATGGTTGTCACGGTAGTACATTCCTAATCCTAAGCATGACACTCTTTTAATCATTGGCATTTAACACAAAAATAGTCAAATTGCTTTCTCCAAACCGCTTTTACTGACAGAGGATTGTTTGTGGATATCTTGATTAAAAAGACCCAAGCTGATCATTTACAATTAGAAATGAATTAATCTCGATCTTGATTAAAATGTGATTAATTGCACAGCCACGGTTGTATACATTTTAGTGTACTGTGAACGTGGCATTTCTCCCAGATTGTACAACGTGTAATAGATGTAATCAGCGCTCTTTAGCCGCAAGTTGATCCGGCCAAGATTTAAGTAACACACCTATAGGGACCGCTCTGATTATTGGTAGCCGGAAGCAAATGCTAAATCTTACCACCATGAAATGTTTAAGCTGAAAACATGTGTTAGTAATTGGAAATAGTCTATTCTGTTTTTTAGCTATTCGGAAAATATATCAGTCAACAAGTTTTTATTACCTTCCTACGACTGTTTGAAATTTCACACTGGTTTGCCTTTCCCCCGAATCGCATGCTGAAAACAACAAGCTATTTTGTGAAAGAAACCATGAATGTCTACCTACAGTCAGTGGATTAATGTTCACAACCCAAAGCCCAAAAGACAAACAAACCTACTTTTTCATGTTCACCAATTTGTGCAGGTCTGCAGGTGTTGTTGGTGGGAATTCGCTTCTCCCGCTGCAGCGTGTTGCCTGCAAGATCCTCTGTTGTCTTTTAAGTTCAGAGGAAGAATCGGCGCAGTGGAGAGAGGCATCCGACTGGGCCGAACAGAGCGAGTTGTTTGCTTTGAATGTTCTTCCACACACCTATCTGCTGCATCAGAGAAACAGGCTGCCCACGTGCCAGAAGCCCCAAGGCGAGCGGGGCCGACAGGTATGCTAATCCTGAGGAGGTAGGGGTCCTCTCGGAGTGTACCGGATGTGTGCCGGGCCCCGGGGTACTTCTGTGCATATATTACATTATTGCACGTGGATTAGTGCGAGTTTGAGGGGGGATATTCACAGTCTGTGTCTGCGGCAGTGTGTTTGTGCTAAGCTGTCTATAGGCCTGACGAAAGCGTTGTCATCAAAAGATACAGCCACAGTGGAAAGAAAAGCAATACTTGAATCTACAGAAAGAAAATGGCAAAAAGCTCTGATAATGAAGTCTGAGGAAAGAACATAGAAAGTAAGGGATGGTTGCTTTGATACCAGTAGAAAGAAGAGAAAAAATGAGAAGAAATAGAATGGCATTTTGAAACTTAAAATAATGTATCTATTGAGAGCATGTTACTTTATATCTGTGAGGCGCTTCTCCATCAACACGGATTTGGTGATAGCAGTCCAACTACTGGCAGCAAAGAGAATTACCATGGGGAAAATAAACAAAAGCTAGCCTGCCCCCAACGTGCTAATGTTAGTAGTAAGGGAGGGGATTTCGTGGCAGAATTTCATGCTCAGTACAAGTCTAGCAATGATTTATAGACTTAAAAACAGCGCAGAAGATCTTGGAGCTCTACTTAAGACATCACATAACTGGAAAATTTGGAGCAGAGTTTGTTTTCTGAGGCTCAGAGGGGAGAGGACTTGTCAACGCATTCAGCATGAAAGCGTAAATGACAACTCCAGGTATGTTTTTGATGAGGGAACAATGTGATGTGATGATGACGTGGTTAAGAGCTATATATATATATATATATATATATATATATATATATTGTAAAATTGCAAAAGACTTTCAAATTGGAAGCTTTGATTATGGAACACACAAACACAAAAAAGCATGTTGAACTACCATGATGCATCGCTACAATACCATGAGCCTCCCCATGATAATACAATAAAAACTGTACCATAAAATGAATACAGTGATAATAATATGTAAGATTTGGTTAGCATTACATTGTTCTCACTACATGCAATATCATTTAAAAACAATGAATACATAACTAATTCTCCAAGCAACATTGTCAAAGCAGCTCTCCAAGGAACCATCTTCCTTCTACCGACTCCCATCTTTATACCATCTGCACGTGCCCAGAGCAGCCCACCCTCACAGCAGGGTGGCACGGGGGCGGCGCGTGACTGCTCATCGCTCCACATTCCCTGGCTAACAGGTGCCATCATCTCTGCAATCCTCTACCACCGCCGCTAGAACTCCGGGCCACCTTCCAAAGTGCGAAAGATGAACAAATGTATAAATTATCAGAGCACATAGACAGGCACAGCGTGAACTTGAGACTGAATGAACACTCGAAGTGGGATTCCTCAACCTGTGGAGGAGAGCTGTAAAATGTGCTAAACTCTTGAGGCAGAGGGATTTCCTTGATTTGTGTGGGTAAACCTGTGTGATTCTCTGTACAGTTGGCCAAAAATGTGGCAGAAAGAACAGGGAAACGGAGTAAAGAGGTACATGCAGTTCTCATATCAAGTCTTGGTGCAGCAGTTCTACATTTTAGGCGTACATTGCATTTCTTCAAGGATGACAACTTTAAATTTCAATATCCATTCAACAAACATGGTTATGGTAATTATTGTTACATTTTTAGGTCACTTATTCACCCCCTAGTCATACTTCATAATGGTAAGCTATACTTCAGTAAGCTGCCCAAAACTCACCATTTTAGGTGAATTGTCTAATGACAGAATGCTGGAACGGTTTCATACATCTCTGGTTCATTTTACAGTACATTTACTTAGACTTGCTGATGTCCTCACAAGCCAAATAGCAAAGCAAAACCAGAAATACTTTTTTGGCAAAGTGCAGGCGAAAAGACACACAATTTCAAAGCTGAAAAAACTGCATTGCACATTCAAACGGCAGATGCCAAATTTGAAGTTTAGTTTCAGCTAATGTTCTCTACCGAGTCAAAAGAGCACACAAATTAACCACATTTGCTACTTGTTTTATGCGTTATTGACTTCTTACCTACTCCATCTTTCCCCGTCCTGACATATTGGGGGCCCTTTCATGTCACAGACCTCAGGGTTACTTTACACACTGCACTGTTAGACATGCAGTGGCTGGACGTACGATGGATTCCCGCAAATTGCTTGGAAAACGTCCAATCTTCCAAGCAGTCACGAGGACTGCCAAGTGCTGCCCAGTTTCCCACTTTACCAATCAGAGGAATTAAAAGCTTTCTTGAAAATGTTAAGCGGTGATCTAGTGTACGTCCATGAATGAATCAACCTCTCAAACTCAAAGACATTTTGGTTGGATTAGAAAACAAATGTTGGCCCAATCTACGAAGTTCATTTTGCATCATTTTTTTATGACACCACTCACTGACCTGCAGAAATGTCAGTGAAATCATGCATAATTGACTTTTTTTGTAAGCCGAATCCAAAACGTTCCAGGAATAGATTGAAATTGAAAAGGATTTTAGCTGCAACTTGAGCATTGAGCTACAAAACATTAAAAAAAAAACCTTGAGGACTCATTAAATCCCAAATCAATTGCTGTGTGGGAGTGATTTTTGCAATTTTATTCAATCAACATTTTCAACATCGCCTTTGGTGTAGCACACTCACAGTGAAAAATGTGCAAATCCATACAGGATCGATGGGTGAAGTGTCTTGCCTAATGCCACGAGTAAATTCGATTTGATTATGGTATCAGGGATCAAACCTTGAACCGTTGGGTCAGCCAGCAAACTCCCCCACAAACTACTATCTAATGCTATTACTATTGGGAACCTTCCATAGCAACTCGAAATTACGTTGAAAATGCATTAAGAAATTTCAATATGGATTTCTATTGAGCGTCCGAATTTGTTTGAAGGCCACTTACATTCTGCACATTCTGTTCCAATATCTATTCTCCATTAGACAACATTAGCAGACATACATTTGGTAAAAGTAGCTAAGTGGGTTCTGAAAGCCTTAAGGGTATGGAAACGAATCTGAAGAGCTTTATTCTATTAGTAAAGTAGGAAGTAAATTGACAACGCATTTGTATTAAGCAACTGGACCAGCTTTTATGAACCAGTGTCCTTGAGTACGCCCTGGACGAATCTTTAACTAGCCCACAAATAGCTCGCGGCAAGCTCTCATTTTTCTCTTCATTTATCAGGACATGGTGTCTCCATTGGCTGGTAATTTGGAAATCAGGTGAGGTGCGTTTGATAAATCATAAAAGATGACTGCTGAATGCCTTTGCAGTGTTTCAAGCTCGGAAGATTTTAAGGGATTTCTGCTACACTGGGTTAGGGCTGCCTCCTCTGGCTGGTTCTACCCTTTCTCCTCCCTGCAAATCACAGTGTTTGCACCTGTAACCCCGGAGCAGAGATGATTGCACCCTCCAAAGCACAGATTGAGGCGAGCTTGGCCCCGACCTCCAAGCACCAACCTTCCACCATCACCACCTCAGAGAAACCAACATCAAAAAGGGTGCGCATGCCGTGAGTGCAACTGCTGCTGGGTTTGAAATGAAGCCACAACATTCTATAAGGAGTCAGTGTTGATTGGTGGCATCTTCAAGTGGACTATAGCAAGAAAAATCAAGGTCAGGAACATTTAATGGTTCTAAATGGTTTGACTAAACATTTGAGCTTAAGAAAAAACACATCTCAATTTGTTGACCCAATTCTTAGATAAAAGTCACCAATGTTGTTCTTTAAAATGATTGGTAATGTGGAACAGGTTTGATACTGATTTTAAAACCACAATCATCATTAAAAGAAAAACATTTTAGACAATTGAATGTTTTTTTTTCATCACAATAATGGTAGTTTCTTTAATAGTATTACGTGCCTGTACTGGTTCTCATATAGATCAAGATTAGGTTGGTGTAATCTCTCATTTGCCCAGGAGTGATCCATTAAAAGTTTTCATGATGATTAGACTAAAGTCTGTTATTATCCTCAGTATTGATACTGTAATAGCCGAAATTGGGGTTTCACTCATTCTACATTGCTAAGGTTAACTTCAACTTTAACATCTCTTTAGCACCTGTTTTGTCAGCTCCCAGTCCCGGTCACAAAGATAGATAATGGGCATCTAATCCTTTTATGACGTCCTTTCACGCTGAAATCTGGCTTTAACTGGAAACACCACTGATAGCTGTTGTTTTTCATAAACATTGATGTCACATATGTCCTTGCTCTGGTTTCACACTGATGTTTTATGTTGTCTCCTCATGATGTGATAACTATGTCTCCACCTATGTCTTGTGTATAAAAAGCATGTGTTCTGATTGTCATGTACCTCCGTCGACCAGGGAGAGTCACTATGTCAGGGAAAGGCGTCTATTCACTCTGGTACCAGTGAATAAACAACTCATTGATCAGACTCATTCTCTCTGCATTTTTATTGTTTAACTTGTTTTAAAGAAATCCACAACTGCAATTCTCCCGTAACAATACTTGTTCAAATGTGTATACTAGTTTTGGTATCAACTTGTATGGATTATTTTTAACAACCCTATAAGTAATCATAAAGGACTGATATTAATGATTGGATTAAATATTTGTGAATGAATTGTAGGGTGTTTCTGATGAAAATGAAAATGCCACATGCAATGGAGCAATACTTTTTCCTACCCCCATCTGAGAGTGTGATATCATTATACCGTATAAACTGAAATCCTGAGAAAATAAACTATTCGCAATGTTTAGATTTCAGGCAATAGTGCCATTGAACACATTGCATTCACAAACAACATTGTCTTTTGGAAGGTTGGCAGTATTGTCTATGTTGTCAATAGATGCAAGAGGATTAGCCAACCAAACATTGTATGTTCTTCTTTAAAATCTGGTAAATTGAGATTTGCTTTACAAGATTACTGCACGCATCCGTAAAGCAGCTAAATCCAGATTAAAGTGAAAGGCATCACGCCATGTAAGATGTTGAGTTCACACCAAAGCAAAAAAGAACAAATACATAGTTTTGGAGCGATGCAAGCTATCGTATGGCTTTTGTTGTGTTTAACTTCTGTGCCCAACAACAACACATGACTAATAATAAAATCACAGATGAGAAATTCCACAATTTTGTAACACATTTACAAAAATAACTAACTCTCTCTTGTAAGTGGAACAGACATAAGGAACCTTTGCCCTCAAATGAATGAATAGGAAATTCATAGCTGCTCTTAGGAAAGGTCTATTTATCGCACACACATAATTCATCAAAGTGCCTTCTTCCAGACACAGGCCATTGATTGTTGTCTGCAACACAGTTCAAGTTAATTTGTGATGTACTAACTTAACCTGTTAGAGTATATTCTTTAAGAGGGCTGTGCAATGAATCACATTTTAATCAAGATTCAGTCATTGTTTTTTTATTGCAAGGTCAATAGCCAATTCTCTGTCAGTAAAAGCATTTGGTTTCAAGCACACTTAGGAGAATATTTTGAAGTTAAATCGCATTCTTCAAAAGCCTGTACTGTTTATGTCCAGCAAAGCCATTTGTATTTCTTTTACTTTACAAAATGACATTATTACACAGATATAGGGATTCCAAATATTGAAATATCAACACTAATCCAGGTATCAATCCCCATGCTGAAAATGTATACGTAAAATGTCTCCAAAAATCGTTACTGAATTTGAAAAATACTGTTTATATTTCAGTTTATGGGCAATAGATATGTTCAAGCTGGGATGGAACAAAGATAATAGTCAGAAAATGAATGAAACGTATTTAACAATAAAGCAAAAGTTGTAAATGTTCATGTTTTAACAAAAATGTTCCTGGTCTGACACAAAAGTACCTGCCCCTGAACAGGAGCTAAAAAAGTCCCCAAATGGTGAACGTGCATCAAATGGGAACTGGGCTGGAACCAAAAAACGTTCCATGAATTGACAATTCCTAATACAAAGTAAGGTTCAAAAATCTTACAAAGCACAATTCAAAACTCATTGGTGTCAGTATTGGATCGAAATCGCGATACTTGCCATAGTAATACTGGTAATCACTGATATCGGCCATCACTACAAATTGAGCAGTTTTAAAGATTATAACTTCATTAATAATCAATGCTGCAGACCCCAAATGCTTGGTATTCGCTAATAAAACTGGGACCTGAAACCAATTTTAAAGGCTAAGACATTATATCACCTGTTTTCAGATATCATTACGGTTAAGTATGCATGCTAAGTGTTGACGTTCAAGAATTAATGTCCCTGTAGTGTCTGCCTGCGAAAAATGAAAGTAAAACTGTCAGCTAATGTGCCCAACCGTCATCTTGCACACGCTGTTTGAACCCTGATAAGCACGCACAACAAATCCCATCCGCCGTGACATACTGCAGCCTGGCAGGACCGCGGACCAAAGGCGCGATTGCTAATTCACTAAACCACGGGGCTAAATGACAGGTAGTCAATGGCCTGTGTCTCTGTGTGCTGCGTCCCCTACCGAGTCGGCTCAACCAACCCATTTCCGGAACTACAAAGGTACTCGCCGCGCCCTCCCCGGCCTCCCCGCAGTTCTGTTTGCGAGAGAGTATAAATATCAAGGTGGAGATTGAGGGCAAATGGGAAAAAAAATGATTCAAAGCAAAATTTGTGATGAATTGAAGGGAAATGAAAAGCACGGAAGATGGGTTTGAAGTGAGATAGCGTCATGGTGGTGAGGTGGGGGAGATAGAAGGACGTTTCACAAGCTTATTTACACGTAGCAAGCAGTATGACAGGTAATTTGGGCAAATTTTCCACAGGGCCCGGAGCAGACGGCAGTGGATGAAGACGGAAAAGCAAATGAGTGAGAGGGAAAAAAAGAACACGCCCAGAAAAGATGGATGGGGGTGACAGGGCTGACGTGAGCGGACTACCTCGATGACCAAGATTCCAATCAGAGTTGGAGGAGAGATGGAGAGATGAAGAAGTGTGCCGGGCCGAAACGAGGTCGAAGCGCTGACAGCCGCTGATCATTTTATTTATCTGACGCGGGGGAGAGCTATCAAAAGTATTTTTAAATTAAATTTCTTTTTTTTCCTGTTGAGATCAAGCAAGAGTGAATAAGGGAGATGAGGGGAAAAACGTAACACATTTCAATTTATTCAAGATGAAACTTAACAGGCAAAAACGGAATGGAATTTTGATTGATAACGGCGTAAACAAATAACAGAAGTTAGCTAGCTTGACCAGTCATTTTGTGTTTAGGAATCATTTTTATTCCAACCATCATACACTATTAGGATCTCAAAGCGAACAAGACTGAGTATTTAGTTTCTTTGACAGTTTGTACGCTAATGAATAAGCAATATGCAACATAGCGAGACAGAGGAAAACACAAAAGCATGGTGGTTGGAACTTGCTTGTGATGTTTTGGTGCTGTTGATACTCTTTAATTAATTAAGGTGTCAATAAAGTTGTCTGTCAGCTGTGGTGCTGACATTTATAACAAAAAAAATAAATTTTACAAAAGCACAGATGTATTTTGAAACACAGATTTGGCTTTGTTGCAATGGTCAAGCTAGTCAATGATTAGCATTTGTGATTAGCATACACAAACATAATGAAACTGAAACATGGCTTGTGCTGCCACAGTGCTGCACCAAACAATTAAGTGTTCGTGTAATTTTTAGTGCTATTATTGACAACTGTCTTTACCCATAAAGAAAAACTGTTTGTTGTAAGATATCTGTGCTGACTGCCCTGAGGGAACACATCGCATGCAATATTTTCCGTTATACTTTACATGGAGCAGGGGAGCTCATCAGAAAATAAGTTCTACACAGACTAAAAAGCCGTTTTCAGGCCGTCCAGGATATCGGTGCGTTGTTGACTTGTTTTTGCACGTGTACATTAAACATTTTAGATAAAGCGATCTACTTTATATAATGTTTTAGCGAGAGACTTTTCCCTCGTTGGCCGTTTGCGCAAACAATGTTAGCACCAAACCGATTGATGTACATTAGCACGTTCTATAAACTCTGCATCGCATCAGCTTCAAACTTTCCTTTCAACAATTTCTGACTGCATTGTCACTGCCAAATAAGCCAAAAAAAAAAAAAGGATAAAGTTGACATGAACCAATTATAGCTAGCAATGCTAACTTTTCTCATTTAGTTGAACACAATTGTTATAATCAAGTACAGATATGTCGTAAAAGCAGCCATTAATGACAAAATTAGACCACAAAGTACATTCTGTATCTAATAATTACACAGCGTTTTATTCACCAGGAAAACCAGGAAGTGTGCTGTTAGCATGCTAGTTGCTGTTGTTATCTTTAGCGTGACGCCAATCTAGCCTCTGATAATAGTTGTGAATCGCGCTTATAAACTCATAATATAATCCATAATCTTGGAAAATGTGACGAATACCTTTGGAGATATTCAGTTTAAAATTAACTAATTCTGTTTCACCGTTTTTTTTAGGTCATTTCATCTCATAAACTGCAACACACCAATAAAAAGTTGGAACGCAGATTAGCCTTGCTTGAAATTGTTTACAGTTTGTTGTAATAGCATAACAACTTTTATATTTAGACTTTTGAACGTTAAGGGAATTAGTGCAACGTACAGAGCCTGAACGTACACAGACTTGCAGCCTCCGTACATAGCCCTTTTTGATCAAAACAATTTCTGCATAGTGATCGAACAGATGGCAAGAAATAGATTACGCAATTTATAGGTGCTGTGATTTTGCTTCCTGCCATGAGAACATATGTGAGAGCAGATACAGGCAGGTGCTACTTCCTCTGAATGTAAGCATGTTCTGTCTGTCAGTTCTGAGGAAACACTTGTTAGCAGCGGAAGCCTTTAGCAGGTTGGGTTTGAGGACTGGATTCGCAGTAGTGGCTATGGAAGCAGGCTGTGGAGTCATAGAAATAAAGGTGGATAATGCGGCAGAAGGGGTCTCCGCGGGGGGCTGCAGGGGCACAGAGACGGACCCCCATTGTGGATCTCACCTTCTGTTGTGAGTCACACTTTATATAGGCAGAGATAAGGGTTGAACTTGGCCTGTTTCAACCGTTGGATAGTGTAAGGTAACGTGTACAATACTGAATTTGTACTGGAAGATAAAGGTGAATCTTTGAATCTCTGAATAAGAAAATTGTCATATTCAGGTTTAGCCAATGTTAGCAATAAAATCAGTAGCAATTAGTAATGTGGTGTCTGTAGAAATAATGTAAATTGTAAATATTTAAATTTGCACATTTCTATGGGATTGCTGATGAAGTGGTCCCTCTGCTCGTGTTTGTTTGTTTGTCTGTATATATTAAACATTACATGGGCTACTTTAACCTGCAGTCAGTTTGCCTCTGCCCAGGGACTACAGATGGACATTACATTACATTGTGCATGTGTGTGTCTGTGTGCATACGTGCATTTGTGCGTGTCTGTGTGTTGACGTTTAATATGGGGATGGTGGGGACAGGGTAGTGAGTGGGGTGGGGTGGGGATTGGGTTAGGGTTTTAATAGGTAAATTGTAACGCACTTTGTGTTACTTTTTTTTAATATGAAAAACACTTTATAAATATGAATATAAAAGTTTGATTTGATTAGTTTGTAGCTATGTCTGGTCTGTGCAATAAATTTACTGTGCAATGCTCCTGTCAAATAAATAAACCCATCAATCAATAAATACTAAAACAAAACAAAAATACTAATTTGAGCATTAAGCATTGATACAAAAGTGTTGCTACAAAATAAAAATCACTTAATGCAGGACAAATGACCTTTGACCTTTCTGGAGCAGTTTTACAAATGATCTTTGGTCACCAGTATTGAGCCCTGAGCCCATTCTTTATTGAGATGAAGTTTGAAATTTAGGTATCATCCAGAAATATTAAATCCTTGAAAATAATTATATATATATATATATATATATATATATATATACACAAAATGGCAACACTAGTACCTATACGTTGGGGCTTACAGTCACAAGTAGCCTAAAAAGTAAAGCAAGCATATACTTAAAGACATATACCTTTGTTATAAATGTCTACATATAATGCTGCTGACGTTAGCGCTGACAACATATCCATACTATCTAACATATTAGGAGAACACGCTGCGCCAGACTCCCAAGGCCAACTCAGCCTCACCTTTTGTGGTGAGTCACGCTTGTAAGCAGAGGGAGAGGGAGAGAGGGGGGAGGGGGCCTCATCTGCTCTGGCCATCCCGTGAGTCCCTCAGAATATTATGTAAAAAGAGCTGTCAGTCTCATGTTGCACATTAGGCGCTCACACGCTAACTATTGGCCTGACAGGGACAAATGATAATGTAATCTGACGTTATTGTTCGAGATTTTTTACCATCATCTAAATTGATAAATGCAAATCATGATCTACATATTTTTTGTTGTACAACAACAAATAAAAACTGAATCTGTGTATTTCAACCTGTTTTGAGGCACTTTTTTTTTCAGTTGAACGATTTTACGGCACAACATCTATTGAAGTAACACCAAATCACAGCTTTTAGTTTAAAAAAAAGTGATGTAATGCAGAAAATAATGTCCATACCAATATTTTTTGTCTTTAAATTTGGTAATAGTGATTGTTTTGTGACTTTTCTTGGCAGACGTTTGCTCAGGACATTCAAAAACTGTAAATTTGAATTAAGGCATAACTGACAATACCTAAGGGACATTCATAGAAAATCAAAGTACTAAACAACCTATATAACAGTTTCTATATAGTCAATGGTTACAACATAGCTGTAAAGACTTTTTTCCCCAGTAACTTATGAAATGTTGCAAAAACTTGCCAGAAAACAACTGCTCTTGACCAAATTCGAGCATGGTGCCATCTTGAATAAATACGGTCATATAATACTAATGATTGTATCCAGTTTTAACATTTTGGGGAGGAAATTGTAACACGAGCTAACCTTAGGCAAACAGCTCAACAAGCTGTAGCTATTCTGGTCCGAAGTGTGTCCAATTATGCAACTGTTTGTCATGTTGAGTCATGATTTTAGTTGAAACTCTCATTTCTGATGCAACTTTTACTAAAACAGAGATAATAGGATTTGTCATGTAGCTTACGTATCAGACTAGCGTGTTCCTGTCAGCCTGGCTTTGCTGTCTCCTTAGCATAGCACTGTAGGCGCATAGACATTTTATTAACCACTCTATTTATGCTGTCAGCCTATTTATAGCACTGCTGCCCATTTATCAAGTAAACTATTGCATTTTCCAATTTGACATCAGTAAAAAGGTGATTTTAAATGTAAGCGAAACATTTCTACATTATGCCTTGCCTTCTGAGAGCACCGGTGTGGAGCAATGGGTGATCATGCAGCAACCCTTGGCCAGATCCTGAACCAGGGTCTTGGTCCATCAGCTTGACGGTTTAGACTTCTTTGCATGTTTCATTTTGATGGAAACAGGAGCGGGAATACAAGGGGAATACATACAAACTGTCCACAGCATGATTTTGGCCGTCTACAGTGAAAGATGGCTCAAAAAACGTGGGTTGCAGATGTCACAGTGAGACAGAGACAATAATTAAACTTAAACTGCACAACCCAAGAGGAGCGGTGATTTATATCAAACGATATGATATTTTGTAATCTTGGTCGCAGAGTGAGCCCTCCTCTTGCTGCATCTGTAATCAGTCATGGCCAGACTTGCTTGCCAACGCCTGATCTCGTCAGATCGCGGTGGCTAAGCAAGTCCGGGCCTGGTTAGTACTTGCATGGGAGATCGCTGGAACGCCAGGTGCCACAGTGTGATGGCTGGTGATGGCTTTACCCACATTGCTCAGTATGAGAGTGGTGTGTGAATGGTTGGTGGTGGTCAGAGGGGCTGATGGTTGTAGATTGGCAGCCTCACTTCCATCAGTCTACCCCAGAGCAGCTGTGGGTACAATAGTAACTTACACCATCGAGTGCAGAGTGAATGAATAATGCAAGAAGTGAGAAGCATTTTTGCGTGTCCAGAAAAGCGCTGTAAGTATGAGGCATTAATCACATTTCAAACATGTGACCAACAGTAAACACAAACATGTGACCAAGAGTAAATAGTGGCAATAGTGGTTTTGTGGGTCATGCAACTGATCACCAATTCAAACTTCCACAAGCACATATTGATGTAGTGCTATTGGACAAAGAGCTACCATAAGGCGCTAATTGCAGCCTGAAAGATGAACTGTTTAGCTTTTCTGATGGAGGTGAAAAAGCAGGTGACACCACCAACAAAATGGAATTGCAAAAACATAACTTTGGAGCATATTCTTCTAGAGACTGGGTTTCCAAGTTACTAAAGTCGCAGATAAAGCCAGACTTCAGTGTGAAAGGACGTCATAAAAGGATTAGATGCCCATTATCTATCTTTGTGACCGGGAATGGGAGCTATCAAAACAGGTGCTAAAGAGATGTTAAAGTTAAAGTTAACCTTAGCAAGTCAGAATGAGAATACAGAACTTATAACTGCGATTACACTAGATTGTAGAACATTCTAGTCAAAGCAAGAACATTTACATGAAGACTGCATGTGGTAGAGGCCCCTTATAAAAGTTACACAGCGCTCCTTCAAGGGCATTCAGCGTATCTGCTTTAGTAACTCCCAATTGAATATTGTGAAAATCCAGGCGAGATATAAAAGTGTTTAAATGCAAATGCGGACTAAAGCATGCAACACCCTGCGTATTCAGTCACAGCACTGTCCGTATTTCCAAGCATCTGCAGCACAATTCCACATAGAGCCATTTACTAGGCTCTCCATAGCAGCCCAGCACTTCATAACAGAGAGTACAACAGAGGTCCGGCACACGAAGATGACAAGACAGGGGGCAAAACGTATGAAAAAGCAATGTGTGGCAGATGGTGGGGAGAGCGGAAACCCCACAGGCGCTGGCATAGACTTCACAGACGCACACGCACAGAGCAAAATGAATTTTCAGGAAAACATGCTGCGACACGAGGGGTGACTAAAAGACAAAGGAGGCTGGACTGTTCACAACGACTCGGGTGGGGCAGAAACAACATCAGAAATGCAATATGGTCAGTGGCACATGACAAACGTGTAGAGGAATGTAACAACTTGATGAAGAAACATTAAGAGGCAAGGGTGCAGACCGTACAAACAGTAAGTCATGTACAACAAAGTAAGCTTGTTATAAGTAGTGTCATCATGCTTATTAGTACTTATTAGTGTTGCCAAAATTCGTAACAATGGAAAAATATGGAAGCCAGACAGTGCTAAGACAAAGTCTGCACTCGATTGTAGCCACAGCTGTCTTGGGTTAGACTGACCAAAACATGTAGGGTAGTCAAAATACGCTAAACTATTATCAAGATACAAATTTGAACAAGCCAACTATCAATACTTCGATGTAATCCCTCATTCGTCCAGGCGTGTTTCATCGTAGAAAAGGTTTCAGGGGTTGTCATCCGGACGCTGTTTGAAGATCGAAGTCGATCGAAGTCGATTGAAACCTTTTCAATTATCAATACTGTAAATAGTCACAAAAATAGAGCAAAGTTTGACCTTTCCTGTATAGTTTTGGGTTAGGGTTTGTTCTCAACCTTAATCAGTATAAGACCACATAGGTTACGTTCACGTTCTAGAAAGTGTCATAATTTTAAACTGTGACTAGATTCACAGTTTTTTGAAAGAAAGATCCATGTTTAACCGTGTTATTCATTGGGAATTGGGTCCACAAACTTGTCATATTAATCTTACGGCTTAAAGTACTTTCAACTGACAACAATTGCGTCTTTGGAGATGAATAATGGAACCTCTTTCTGAAGCTGTTGTGAGATGATAATTTCACTCTTGTACTCTGCTGCTGACAGAGAAGATGCTGAACTTTGTGCCAGTTTTTATTTCATGTGGATAGGCCCAGTAATTACAGAAGTATGAATCACAAACCAGGTCAACAAATCTGCAATCTGAAAGTCAACACTTCAGTTTTAAACTCTAGGAATGTTAGAATGTAGTAATGTCACATGAACGATGCAGAAACTATTATTATTTTGTGTTGATAATTGCAATCTGTTGCTTTATGACGAATTGAAATCGGTGGAATCGAAATCAGTATTGAGTAGTCTTCTCTGAAATGTTTGTATTGTGACACTAGAGGCATGTGTTGAACCATGCTTTACACTTAGGTGAGGTGAAGTGTCTTGCCCAAGGATGCAACAATTCAGCAATGAGGATTCAATCTGTTTTAGGACTCGATCGCTCATGCCATCCAAGACACCACGCTGCAGTCAACTATAAACTGACTGATGCATGGAAAAGTGTCGTCATTCCTTGTTCTAGACCTCTGTGTTTTAAGCTCTGTTTTCTAGGAGCTCTCTTTAGTTAAGGTGAACTGGAATAAAGAATGAGCGCAAAGCAACCTAATCAAAAACAGCGAGAGTGGGTCTTTCCTCCTCTGCTTCACTGATGTATGTAATTGTGACTGCCACAACTCAACACAATAGGGGCAGAGGAAGTCACGCTCAGTGCCGCGATGAAGATTGAGATAAGTGTGAGAAAATGAAGAAGAAAGATGGGCCTGATAGCACCGTTTGATGCAGTGGTTATCATAATAAAGGTGGCTGGATCAAACAGGCCGTATAATGTAGTGCTATGACAAAAAAGATGACTTGATTAAAATTGCTATGATCCTGGAGATGATAGTGGTGTTCCATTGGCGAGGTTTGAATCATTTTCCACATTGTACATTGGGCTGTAATTGGTCATAGCCGGCTGTTTTGAAAGCCTTTATTTATCCTTTTAATAAGAGCGTTTGGAATGCAGCCCCTCAGCCTGTTTAATTCATGAATATTCAACCGCATACAAAGCCCTGGGCTATCGGCACTGGTGTCATTCACACTCTATGTTCAACGATAAAAATAGAGTTAACTCTTGGAATTCAATTTGAGCTCCATGGTTGTTGTTCCAAAACAACATATGCAAATAGTTAAAAGGGGTCGTACCAATTCAATTTGCAAACACGCAAAAAATGGTAGAACATCCAGAACAAAAGTTTGTTATTTACACTGTTTGAGTCATCATGTGTGTTTTTGGCGCTGTGTTTGTGAGGCCTAAAACGGTCCATTTAATAAACTTTTATAAACCACTATAGGACGCATTAACAACTAGGGATGTCACAGTATACAATTTTAGAGTGACAATTTTTGTGAGGGGAAATATTGCGATTTATGATGAATCACAATTATCAGCCAAAAGAAAGGATATTTTTTATGCTTCCATTTGCAACTATTCCTGTGATAGTAACCTGTCTTAAATATTTGCAGTAATTGGAAAAAAAAACAAAAACAAACAAAAAAAAACAGGTAAATCTTGACATCTACTAACAAGCAATCTCCATGGAGACAAGCAGCAAACCAAGTATTCTTTGGGTAAAAAAAACATCTTTTACTAGAAATATGAAAGTTAGATGAGTTTTATCAAACAGTGGAACCTTCCTGGCAAAGCAAAAACCATTGTATGTGAAAATCAGGTGACGGAGCCTCAAAACGTACATAGTGCAATAGTAAAATTATACATTATATTATACATTACTGCAAATCATTTTTGTCACCGTTTCCCCCTTTGCGGTTATTTGTTATAGTTTTGACATCATAAGCCTCGTTTAAGTTGGAGTGTTTTACCCAATTTTGTCAAATTTAAAGGCTGGGTTCACATTTGTACTGGTTTGGTCCTGGTTTGAGCCTAGTTTAATTCTGTTGTTGGTTTAATTTGGCCCGGTTTTAGTCCTAGTTGAGCCATAACCTTGTCCATGTTTAGTTCCTTGTTTAGTCGTAGTTTAGTTCCAATTTCAATGTAGTGTTTGTGTAAGTGTGAACGCACCCAAAATGTGCCATGCCTGCTAAAAAGTGAACAAAACGCGTGTAAATGAAAGCAAATAAAAGCGTAATGCATTCCTTTTTGGTTGTTATCCATTTCTTTCCCGTGGTAGTTAAGGTCATGCATGCTAACAACACAGATCCGTGGCCCACTTTCTTGCCTCGGGCTCAAGTGAATGGCCTCCACAAAGGCCGACCACAAAGGTGCACATCCCAAACATGGAAATGCAACAGTGATAAATAATTGCACAGTTACCAAGGACTTCTCCCCACTGCGCGTTTGACAGAGAACGAAAATCAAAACAAAAATCGTCCAGCTGAGAGTGAGCCTTGAAGCAACATAGTCTTGTATGAGAAGTTACTAACCAATTATTTACCAAAATAATCTGCATATATTTAGTAAGGCTATTGTCATTTAGCCGTTGATGGTGTCTTAGTCGGTCACAGAAAAAATCGGGATTATATGAAAGCAGAAGATTTGGGAGTAAATCATTAGTCTAACTTGCCGTTTTACATGTAAAAACAGTGTTTCTTACCACTTTCAGTTTAAATACTTGTTTTGCATAAACGTCCGTGCATTTGTGGTCTTCAGGGTGCAGTTTGGGTCAGATATTTCGTCAGAACATCATGGTAGTTCATAGTTTTGATTGATTTCACCACAGTATTTTTCAGTTGACATCAATCGGAGAGTTTTTGGCCGACCAAGAATTTCGTAACCCAACAATAGCCCTAATAAGTTCAACCAATGTCAGTGTTCATTAGTGCAAATTTTTTTGAACCTGTGTAAAATTGCAATGTCAAATTAAAGAATCACACAGAAATAACCAGCTTTTCCGCAAACAAAATCCAATCTTTTCACAATCACACCCCTTCATTTTAATAAGGCTGTTTGTTTTGATTTCTTGCTAGGGAGAACTTTACTTTATCACATCTCTGCGAACTTTTTTGGTACTTGACTTGGTAATGATGGCTCGTCTCATATCTAACAACAGCACAGAAGAATTGGGCGACTAGACTTCAGCTCAGCGCGGAATATCAAGCGATGCCAACACCATATCTGCTGATCGTCTGACAGTCGTTCTACAGTCTGCTCCTGCTTGACTCATGATTATTTGATCCTCATGCATGCGTGGACACCAGTCCTGCATAATGTATAATAATGCCTTTGTCAGCTTGTCAGTCGAACCACTCTTGCAAGTCTGTGTAACGCCAAAGAATTTAAGAACTTCTCCGGTGTTAAAATCTCGGTTTGACAATCTGGCAGAAGTAACAAGCAAGTTACAGGAGAGGCTGACAACCAACATGAATGGAGAAAAAAATAACAATACTAGCTCTGTCAACAATGCGGGCCATCAAATTGATCGAAGGTTCAAGGTTTTTTCCACAACAGTAAACTAAGCAATAACACAGTTTATTCCGATGCCTCAATAGCGCAGAGGAGTGTTGTTCTTGCTTCCACTCAATGTAAAACGAATATCTCCAACTTGGAAAATACCAGCAGTGCAGATCTTTATGGCTGTCAATGGCTGTAAAAGTTAATTAGCCACAATAAGTGCTAGCTTGGTGAATGCCGCATCACTCAGCATACATCTGTCCTTAATAGCGCTTTCCGTTATGTGCAATATGTCGCCTATGTTACCTTAGTAGCCTCGTCGTTGTAAATGCGGTCGAAACCATAACTAATAGTAAATAAAATGTGATGGAACCACTTCATAAGACAATATAAGAGCAATAAAAACCAATTCTCACAGCATCCTCAATTATCAAGCACTCACATATGCTTGTAAATAGCGCCGGCCCTGAGCAAGTAGAACAGATTATAATAGTAATAAAAGTGGAGTTGTGCACTTATGTGTTTAGGAAGGAGGCCAAAATGTAATGGAGTAAGTTGTTGTGCATTTTATTGTGGAGGGTAAATTTGGATTTCAAAATATTAAATGGGGCATTTTCTATGAGAGTCATATGGAAAATGCAGGGCTATATTAATATTTGAACAGAGAATTATCTGACAAAACTTGAACAAAGTAGGTGATTTGACTCGAAAGTACAACTTTGTTTTTACTGTATTTAATCTATTGTTACTTCAAAGGGACTCAGTAACATTGCCTTATTTTCTTTCCCTACCGTACAGTATTTCTCTTCTGGGGCAAATGATTGGTCTTCTATGACTCGCAGTGTATGCATATTGATTTGGCATTCAGTTTTGTTAGCTCAAGAACTATCATGTCTTTTATTGGCATTTGTACTCCAAAGCCCAAATTTAGACATGAAAACGTGTAACAATTGACAAATTGTTAAGCAAATCCACACATGTAACAAGCAAACATATATGACAGCTGTGCTCTCTTTAAGCTAAGCACATTTAGTCAAAGAGCAATATACTTTTTCATGTCAGGAAAAAATAAATACATAAATAAATTTTGCATAAATTGTATGCTGAGTGATATTTGGGATCACCCATGAAAGTTTCATAGTGATGAAATGAAAAAAAAAAGATCTAGACGGAGTCAAAATGACCTGAACGCAGCACAAAGTCTATGTCACTGGACCACCGGTAATTGTAAAAGTCAACATTTCATTTTAGTTTGAGTGAGTTATCAATTCTTGATAATACACTCATACATATAACAAAACTATTTTATAAAACAGAAAAAGCTACTGAGCGCAATAACATTGACAAACAAAACATGTATTAATAGGCTACTAAACCCTCACAATGGGTAATGCTGATATTTTCACAACATTGAACCTACAAGGTAATTGCCATTTGCATGATGTATTGTTGGCTTTAAAAGCATGTTAACGATTTGTCTTACTTGTCCCTCTGGCCTTGTCCAAAACCTACCAAGTCAAACAAACCTTTGATTTACTGCTCTCGGCATTGACCCAGTCTCCTATACTGCATTGCTTTACACGGCTAATATACGGCAAGGTCATTCCTCAACCCTGCGTAATTAACTAGCTAGTCCTATAGAACGCCTTTAGGATACCATTAACCCGAACTAGCTTCATAAACCCTGCGCAAACACTGGCTAAATACCTCGGCAAATACACACACCACTGTGGCTGGAGAGAGCGTGAGAGACGAGAAGGGAAAATCCATTTCATGAATATTGGATTTCATTATGAGCCAGAAAAAAAACAGCTTCGGCGCGGATCATTCTTTAATGACCCAAAGTCCACTTGCATGAATCTTTTAGCAGTCGCTGTCTGTGTGATGAGTGAGGGAATATTAGCAAAGAGGAGAAAGGGAGCTGCCATTGCCCAATAGATTTGACGAGGCGATATGGGATGCCCACCTGGATCACGGTGCGAGACAAGCTAGCAGACAGTTTGACCACTCGAGTGCAAATATCCGAAGAGCAGTAGAGATCTAAGTGAGTGCTTTTGAGTGCATTTGCATAAAACTGGGATTTCGATTCAACACGACCTTGCCCTCTCGTCAAATTGGCCTGGAGGGCTTGAGAGTTCCGTTCCCTTAACTCTACCTTCCTGTAATGACATGGTGGTACAGGTGAACAACTCGCCACGGGGGGAAAAATCTCTAAAGAAATACTTAGCTGCAACACTAATTGGCGAGACAGCCAGGTCCGGTGGCTGCTTACACCCCGTGCCTGGTGAACTACGATTCGGAATAACAGGTGCACCAACATTGGAGAGACTGATGTTGAATGACGATCCAGGGATGCTTTTTTGGGTTGGGGATATCTCAGAGGGAAGCTTTGCAGAGGCTTTGTGAGGTGCAACAGCAGTGGACAAAGGTGGGCTAATGAGGAGTGTTAGCAGCAGCACAGCACACATGTAACACTCAAGGGAAAAGCTAGTGAAGAAGGTTTTCTGAACATTCTTGGTTTGCAATCAAATGTTCGGAAAGTAACTTGTTGGAAATGATGGAAAGGAAAAAGAAAACAATATGTGATTCTGAAGATATTATACAAGCAAGAACAACTCGTTGAAATCTGTTGGTAACTTGATACCTTTGAAAGTAAAAACAATGCGGTTCTAACCATGTGATCATCTTTGGTAGATTTAAGCCTAATTTTTATTTTTATGTGAACATTAAGATCTGAGCTTTAGAGAGTTGATTAAATACCCTCTGTGCAAATTGTAGATACTAACCAATGACTGAAGTGTTCCATTCAGCTTTTTATCTGTTGTCGCTGATGTTTTTTTAAAGATATTGTTTGTACATTTCAAAAAGACTTTACTGGGAAGAATTTAGCGTGATTGTGTCAGTGGGATAAAGTAGTTTCTCATGACATTTTGATGTAGCAATATATCGTACATGACAGACCTAGGTAGGCTAGATTTGATTGAAGGTTAAGTGAGCTGTTAAGAGCATATTTAGATTCAAGCAATCAACAGGAAAAAGGATAGTCCTTGAGTGCTGCAGATTGTCACTGGTTCTGAAAAGTTGGGACAAATACAAAAAGACACATTTTCTTGAGGGAACAAGAAATACCATCCTTTCATACTTGTTCAAATGTGTTCTACTCAACCCCTGCATAAGTTCTTAGCAAGCTAAAGAACATTATACACTTATCAATTCTAAATGTAGCTCTTTAATTTTGATAATGACAGACTTCTCCCATTATGGGTGTTGTTCAAAGCTCTGAAGGCTGTGGAAAAAAGGACAATATTGCAAATGAAAAGACCAGCCTCAGCATGAGATCTAAAGCATTGCACAAGTAGCCTAACTACAGCGTTCTTATTAATCACACTCATTACATTACTCATTACAACATAAGAAGGCTTTTACCGGATAATAGTCATGTTCCATAATTGTGCTCCTTAAAAAACAGCCGCTGAAGTCTGGATTTACAGGTGGAGTAATACAGGCATGAAATTAATGTTGCTAGCAACCTGTGCGCGGCTAATAAATAAAACAAGCCACCACCAGCTCACCGGCGGCCATATGGTGTGCAGAGACGAGCGCCGATCCTGCAGCGTTTCATCCATCCTTGTAAAAAGCATCTCAGGTGTGGAGGAGCGGGATCCAAAGAGTCCATTACACCCTTCTAATGTGGGTTTCTTTGAGGTAACACTGGGCGCCCATCACTGTCAGCATGCGACCTTCACCCAAATAGCACTAAGTGAGAAATCCGATCAATGGCATGGCAAAGTCAGTGGTTAACAAGGCATAGTGTGGGTTCTTCTTACGGCTAGTCGGAGTGCTATGTAACAGGAGCATATTATTCTAAATTGTGTAGTAGAGTAAAATGTGTTTTGTCCCTGTAAATATTGTAAATTTTTTTAGAGCCCTGTGCGCTGTCTGCACCTGATTATTTTCCAGTAATAAAGTAAAATGTGTTTTACCCCCACACAGATTGTAAAAGCAGTTCCATTGTGCGTTCTTCATCTGGGTGTGTAGAATGTTTTATTCTCCGTAAACCAGGAAGTGCGCTGTTAGCATGCTAGTTGTAGATAGCATTATTATCGTGGCTGCAAAGTGCTCTGGGCTCTGACAGTTGTGAAAAGTGCTTATAAACCCATGACGGTGAATAATTAGGATGTTTGGAATGTAGAAGTTAGGTGAGAAATAGACGTGAACTAGTTCTGTTTATCATATTTTTTAGACAGTACAGCACCTTGAACTATTCATAGGTTTCTGCTTTCTGTTAAATGCAACATTTTGAGGACTTATTCAAAATACATATACATAAGTAGACACAGCGTTCAATGCTAATGCAACGCAACATGTAAATAAGTAGACACAGCGTTCAGTGCTAATTCAACGCAGCTAGTCCGCGAAATTCTCTCTGCCCATTGCCGGGACACACTTTCCTAACCAATGCTATCCCGGACTTACGTCAAATCGATGAGGCTTTGACCCCTCGTAAACATGGCCGATGGGTTGGTACCAGCTAACACCCTCTAATGCTAATGACTAATGCTAACGGCTATGGGGAAAATACATTGGACTGCCGCCGGAGTTCTTCATATCATACCAGATTAGCTGCACTCTGGAATTCTTTTTTCTGAATTGAAAAATGCACATGAACGCAGTGCAAGCCAGGACTGGGTTACTGAGGTCGACCATCGACGTCATTTGCAGCAAACATGGTGGAGGGAAACAGATGTTTTCTCAACGGTATACAATTTTTATTATTTTAAACTGTAATGGAAATTGTTTTAAAGCATGAAAAAATGATATTTCAATTGTATAGTTGTTATAGTAGTTTTGTAGCATCAGGTCTGTACGATGTAGGCCTACGTTAGGACTAGGATAGGACTACTATATAAAAGCGTTAGGTTACCAACTGTTAAAATTTAGAACAATTGAGCCTCTTTTCGTAGTGTTTATTGTTTGTTTGTTATTGCAAATGCCTTCTCTTACGCGTCCATACTGACACCAGTTGTTCCGACTTTCCGGGCTGAAGTGACATGAATGCTCTGAAGACGGAGGTACGACTTCCACATTCGGATAATTTGAGTTCTCGAGGTCCAAATGAACGCAGAAATATACGCAATTAAACCCACATTTTTTTGTTTTTATTTAATGCACCTTTACTAGACTAATTTAATTTCAGTACTGAAATTGATTTCTCACCAAAGAAGCTATTTTATGCATCATGTTGACAACAACCCTGCTTTTCACTGGTCTTTTCAAAATGCCTCCCTTTTGCATCGTTGCCAGCACAGAATGTACAGTATGACATAGTGCGGTAAAAAAGTTTATTAATAGGATCATCTTAGTCTTATAACCATGAGACAGGTGTCAGACGTATGTACTGGGTAAACTTTTAGTACTAGAGCTGTATACGTTGTTCTTAAGGGGCGCTGAATCTTAACGCTTCATTGTGACATATTTCCAGGCATGACACATAAAATGTTTAAGGAAAAGTAAAGTTATTTTTTAAATGTGCACGTTTCTTATGAAGTGCAGTTTTTACAACGATGAATCACTCCAAATACTTTGAAGGATAACAGTGGTCTCCCCCAGCGTCCTGTCAAGAGCACTCCAAAATGCACAGGGAGGATCACTCCGCCGAGATTTAGAGCTTTGCATAAAATGAGAATGTTTTAGACATAATACAGAAAGGCTTGGTTTCCAATCTGGTGACATGTACAGTGTTCATTTGCACATTTAATGAAATTTAAAACGATACCCAGGTACTAAAACTAGATACATTTGAAGAAGTTAAAAAACACACACAAATATGAACATGAATAGCTTTAGAATGGTCTATTTTTAAGACTGATTTGTAAGACCACATTATAATATAAATGGAGCTACTGCTGTATTTTGCGTTGATAATTACTGAAAAAATATTTTTGTTATTGTGGTATCGAAAAATGGTATCAAGCCCTTTCCTTGGTATTGAAATCGAGTTAGACATCAGAGAATACTATACAAGTTTGCAACCTACTCTGGGTACGTTTTTTTGTCTTGATATAGTTTAATTCTAAGTCACAAATTATTTAAATTTGGTCAAGTTATATTCAGTGGTTAGCATCAAAATTGGTTAGTTGCTTAATTAAAGTGAGCATCTGCAGGTGATTAGGAAAAAATTGAAAGGACAAATATTCTGCTACAGTGACTTTTTCTCTCTTTTAACCATGTTCTAACAATGTTCTGTCATCAAAAACATACCTGGAGTTACATTCAGTTGCATTCAAGCTGTTTTGTGGAATGTTCATTAGAAAATCCTCACCCTCCGACCGTCAAAAACACCCCCTGCTGAACTCCTTGATCCAGGGCGTATTTTCATATATAGCTACGTCATTTATCCGAGAATCTTTTGCTGCTTTAAAATGAACTCGTTCTGAGCATTTATGCCACCTTAACACTTAACACCAACTTGATAATTACGAGTAGCACATTTGCTTCAAGAAAGCGCTTGATGTCATCTACTGGCTGGATGCACTAAGTAAGTGTCTTTCCACACTGCAGACAACACATTTAATTATTTCATAATAACCCTTTTTTTGTTTGTTTCAAAACATGAGATGGCAAATTAAAGGTGCTCAAGAACATGTTTAAAGGCTAATGACAATATGAAAAATGCATAATATTTTTCCTTTAAATTTAAAGATATCAATTTGAAATGTCTCCTGTCGTTTACTCACATAAATGTAAGAAAAAACTGCAAAAATTGCACATATTTGGGTTATTTAAATCTGAAAGAAATATTAGCAAATGGTGGTTCATTTTGTACACATAATACGTAGTTACAAACAACTTTAAAGAGGGCATTTTGGATTTCTTATTTAGTTTTTGAGTTAACTAGATCTGACTGAAAATTCTAATTTTGCCTTATTCTTTTTTTTACTTTAAACTTTTATAAATCAGGTTTAGAATTTTATAATAAATGAAATATTAAAACATCTTTAGGAGAAGGTTGAACAAGTTTGTTGTTTCCACATTATAAAAATTAAAAAGTGAGTTTTGCTTGCAGTGTCTCACCTTAATATGATAATAAGAATTAGTGTGTTGAAGGTTAATTTGAAAACAGAGTGGAACACTTATGAATTACTATCAGACGAAATGCACTAAAACTCTCAAACATGAATAAAAAATAGCAAAACCTTGTATTATAGCACATTATGAACCTTTACATTTCAGTGAAAATGTAGCTATCACTCTTCTTGCAAAACATGTTATTTGGTAGCTTTTCGGTACGAGTCGAGAAAGCGCTCCATTCACACCTCTTTAACAGAGATCGCGACCCCGTCACTCCACTCCTCACAGCCATAAGTGCACTGCACCACCTGCTACTGACACACGCAACTTGTGATCCCACTAACAGCACATTCTGATGTTGCATGTGTCACTACAAGCCAATCGAAAACCTGCTTACTCCATCAAATTTTAAACCCAGGGATGGAAGAAGTACACTTAAAGGAGATATAGAATGCTTTTTTACGTGCTTAGTAGTGAACCATGTCATAAGTGGATCGTCGTTTTACATTTCGATCACCATAAACTGTAATTTTGATTGAAAACGGCTTGATAATAGAAACAGGTCCATTGACTTCCTGTTCAAAACTGCAGAACTGATAAGCCCCGCCCCATCAGAGTCACTTTTCACCAAAACAAGCAGCAGATTAACATGTTTGTATTTTTGAAACATGGTTAGCTGACATTTTAGGACTTTAAATGCGTCACTTTGAATTATTCAAATAATCACAACTAAGTACAGGGATGTGGGCGGGGATAGGGGGTAGGTGAAAACAGGAATTTTCACAGCACTCAAGTCTCGAATGCAGGACATGATTGACGCAAAAATGCAGGAATCAATTTGAACGCAGCTTTGAGTAAACTAATGATGAGGAAGATACTAGGAACTACTAAAGCGTCAAATGTTATGATCTTGCGACTAGGATGCGACTGAATGGATTTCTTAACTTTACCGGCCGTTTTGCTTCTATATTTTTGTGAAAACACGGTCTTTAACTCAAAATCTTTAGGCAGGATGTCATCATAGCCATTTCAGACGGTCTCAAACTGTACAAAAACTACTTTTACTTTTCAGTCCGGTTCAAAATTTTGTAGTAGAGTAGAATGTTTCACATCCCTGCTTTCAAATGCAGAGAAAGGTAAAGTATCCAATATGAAATTTACTTGCAGTTTGTTACTTTCTTTCCACAATGTAATATCTATTCATCCAACCTTCCTATTCAGAACATATTGAACCAGCTTTAGAGAAATGTGGTTTTGAATAATTCATTAAGGCTTAACAGAAGGTGTTTAAGTTTCGGCAAACATATTTAAAATGTCATTCAGTCGTGTTTTATTCCATTCATTTACAAATTTGTTTCAACAAGCCATGTAAAATTAGGTCTGCTTTGGGACTACATCTGATCCTTGAATGGGGAAAAAAAAAAATTCAAATCATAACCCTGACCTTTTAAGCTTTTGAATACAAGTCTTTCTCTCTTCTATTTTCATACAAACGTTGCTTCTATCTTTGACAATGCAACATCTCAGTCCAACAAGCATCAAGAGACAGCGATGAATGTGATTTTTAATAAAAGCACATATTTCTACAGCGGCCGAGGGAGTGTGGTGCGAGGGACAATCCGATGAAAGAATCACAGTTTTATTTGGAGTTGAGAAAATGCAGCAGCTCCCCAGATAAACACACTCAGGAGAGGCTGCTTTGGCTTCAGATCGAGCTGTTTCTGATGCACTCCACAAGAAAATATTGTATTGGCTTCACCATCATTGGTTTTCAAAAAAGTGAATTTCGAATGAGGCATTTTTTTTTTCTCTCCTGCAATTGGCACATCAACTTTTCAGATTTTCGAACTTCACGTAAATGTTATGCAACTGTACCACTGCAAATCCAAATACATGCACCATTTTTCATATGTCAATTTGGACTGTTTCCAAAAATTGTGTTCTACTGGATACAAAATTCTAACTTAAAAAGACAAAAGACATTCATTTTCTAATCCAAAATGGTAAATTAGATTCTATTTTAAACGCACAAAGCACTAATTAAAGGAAAAATATTGTGAATTTTTTGTATTATTAGCCTTTAAACATGCTCTTGAGTACCTTAAAACAGAACTAAGTAACATTTTTACCATATTAAACCTCTTTGTAAGTCCGTGTGTTGATTGCAAATGTATTTTCAGGCCTTTGAAGCCCACGCCGTCGCCCCCTGCTGTCTCTGTGCGAAAAACAAGCCTTGTAACATTTTCTGACGCCGACCCGAAGACAACTCTCCTGAGAAACCCTGGCTCTCTTCTTTATATTTCTCAACCTGAAATGTTTTTGTATGTGATTGTACTTTCTTTTTTCAATAAAAAGGAAGGGGAATAAAAAAATTTTGTGCTTTTGTGTCTTTTTAAAGGCAATGTATTTTCACAAGAGACCTGCAGGGGGAGCTCCGTTGCTGAAGTTAGTTCTGCTTTAACTTTGGCATCTCATGTTTTAGCAATAAAACAGTAATCATTTCATTTAAAAAAAACAAAACAAATGAGCATCTGTATATTGGCTTTTTCCCAAGGCATTTACTGATTTAAAGCGCCATCTACTTACACAAGCTAAAAATGAGCTTTATGATGAAATGCGAGTTAGCCTAGCAGTTCCCGTGATCGTGTTTAGACGGGAGAAATACTAAGAATGAGTCTGGCGATGATTTAAGGACGTAAAAACAGCAGAAGATTCTCGGATAAATGACGTCATGTATCAGTAAAACATCATTCATTGAGGAAGTTCAGCAGGAAGTGTTTTTGACGGTGGGAGAAGAGAGGATTTTCTAACCAAGATTCATAAAACTAGCGCGAATGAAGCTAAATGCAACTCCAGGTATGTATTTGACGACAGAGCAATGGCTAAAAGCTCAAAAAAAGTAAGTACAAATGCATAATATTTGTCTTAATGAATCAATCACCCAAACACTGGAGGAAAGATGGGTTAAGCCTCCTGCTCAAGGGCACAATGTCACTGGTAGAGCTTAGATTTTGTGTTCACTCGTTCAGAATTCCACAATAAAAATGCATTTCAATCAAAGACTCGCACAAATAGAAATCTCAACACGAAGAGCACGTCGTCATGCATTCGACAATCAACAAACGTTTCCAGCTAATTTCCATCAGTGGATTGTTTGCGCGGTTCAAAAAATTCCCAAAATCAACCACTCGTTTCACAGAACGTTTTGCTGAAGTCCACCCTCGACGACGGAGACTCAGACATAATGATGACGCTGGATGGGTTCTGATGTGTGTTTTCGTCCCGGTGGCTTTGACGTCAGGCGGAATCAGCGGACAGATGGTCGTCATGGCGCTCGTGTCTTTAAGGCCGAGTCGGGGCAGTGTCGGGTGAGTGGGCACAGCAGGGGACCTCTCTCTGTCGTTCCTGTTATACTCTCTCTCTCTCTCTCTGTCTCTCCGTCTGTGTTTCTTCTGCTTCTTTTCTTTCTCTCTTTGCTTTCGCTCTCCCCACCGCCTCTCTCTCTGTCCTTTCCATCTCTCTCGTTTCTAACTTCTCTCTGTTTCTCTCTCCCGTCTCGCTCTCTCAGTTCTCTCTCCTCTCTGTTTCTCTCGCGTTTCTCTATTCTCTCTGTCCTTCTCTCTCTCCTCGCTATCTCTCTCTTTTCTGTCTCTCTCTTGTTTTACTCTCCTCTGTCTCTCTCTCATTTCTCTCTGTTTTCTGTCTCTCTCTTGTTTTACTCTCCTCCCTGTCTATCTATCCTCTGTTTTTCTCTCTCCTTTCTCTCTCTGCTCTCTCATTTCTCTCTCTTCTCTGTCTCTCATAGTTTACTTTCCTCTCTCTCCTCTGTGTCTCTCATCATCTCTCCTCTGTCTCTTGCTCATTTCGTTCTCTTCTCTGACCCCCTCTCATTTCTCTCTACTTTCTCTCACGTGTTTCTCTCTTCTCTGTCCTTTTCTCTCTCCTCTCTGTCTCTCTCTTTCTCTCTCTTCTGTTTCTCTTCCCCTCTCTTCTTTCTTTATCTTCCCCTTTCTTCAATTGCTCCTTTCTCCTCCCCTCTCTTCTCTCTCTTCTTTCTTTATCATCCCCTCTCTTCACTCACTCCTTTCTCTCTCTGCTCTTTCTCTTCCCCTCTCTTTTCTCACTTCTTTCTTCATCTTCTCCTCTCTTCACTTGCTCCTTTCTCTTCCCCTCTCTTCTTTCTTTATCTTCCCCTTTCTTCACTTGCTCCTTTCTCTTCCCCTCTCTTCTTTCTTTGTCATCCCCTCTCTTCACTCGCTCCTTTCTCTCTCTTCTCTTTCTCTTCCCCTCTCTTCTCTCACTTATTTCTTTATCTTCTCTCTTCACTTGCTCCTTTCTCTTCCCCTCTCTTCTCTCTCTCCTTCCTTTATCTTCCCCTCTCTTCTCTCTCTCCTTTCTTTCTCTTCCCCTCTCTTCACTCACTCCTTTCTCTTCCCCTCTCTTCTCTATCTCCTTTCTTTCTCTTCCCCTCTCTTCTCTCGCTCCTTTCTTTCTCTCCCCCTCTCTTCACTCACTCCTTTCTCTTCCCCTCTCTTCTCTCTCTCCTTTCTTTCTCTCCCCCTCTCTTCACTCACTCCTTTCTCTTCCCTTCTCTCACTTCTTTCTTTATCTTCTCCTCTCTTCACTTGCTCCTTTCTTTCTCTTCTCTTTCTCTTCCCCTCTCTTCACTTGCTCCTTTCTCTTCCCCTCTCCTCTCTCTCCTTCCTTTATCTTCCCCTCTCTTCACTCACTCCTTTCTCTTCCCCTCTCTTCTCTCTCTCCTTTCTTTCTCTTCCCCTCTCTTCACTCGCTCCTTTCTCTTTCCCCTCTCTTCTCTCGCTCCAGTCTCAGTCTCTCTTTCTCCTCTCTTTCTCCCTGGGGCCTGCACTAAAAAGCCCAACTTTGTGTGTTTTCCTTTCACATTACCACAAATGCACTTCCACTCCTGCTTCCTCCCCCCCGCCTCCCTCCTCTGCCACGATGTGCCGTGTAATTGCTGTCCTGTGAATGGAAATGTTGCCGTTTTTCAGAGACACACCATCTCAAAAGCCGTTCCCTTTATCCGCCTTGACAAGTCGTGTTGTGCCATCGCAGCCACACTTGTATAGGCGCAAATCTTGGCTCATTTAAAGAAGTCCCCGCCGCCCCGAGAAAGGGGGGAAAATAGCAATGTTACATCAAACTATGCTGTCAAATCGCTGACAACGGATATCGGAATACCTCAGAAGAAAAGGCGGAAAAGTGTTGAGGGCTGATGTGTGGCGTTAAGTGAGTGGCATTGATGAATATTATTAAAGCATGATATTATACATAGCGTCTCCCACGTGTCATCTGTGCTACTTAAAAAGGAATCACTTTTGCTGGGGATACAAAAAAGATCTTATATATGTCGTTTGCATTGTTACAATTTACAATTTGACACATGCAAATATATTCTGGCTTTTGAAACTACCTTTGAATAATAACTAACTTAGCTTTAGATTTTTTTCCAAATTGTCAAAGCAGGTTTTAGATGTTTGGATTATGTGTGCGACACCCCCTGCTGGCAGTGTTGAAGACAAAAGACAAATGATCTGCATGGCTTTTGGTCAACATGATGCTAAAGGACACACTACCTTTCCTGAAGCAACAATTGTTTCCTCATCAAAAATATACCTGGAGTTGATTTTAGCTTCATTCACTCGTGCTTCATTAATCCTATTTACGAGGTTCTCTCCCTCTGAGCACTCAATAAACCCACAAACATTTCAGATTTCCCATTTTTCCACTGCACAGCTGTAAGTACAAATAAATGAATCATCGCCAGACTCTCGCCAGATTCTCAAAACATGTTCATTACAACTGCGTGGCTGTCGGGGCAGGTGTTTCTGCCCCATCTTGCAACAGTCCAATGAGGTTAATTTGGTTTTCAGATAATTTATCAAAAGCTGTTAGAGACACGACGACAGCGCCATCTGCAGTACGACTTTTGTAGGACAGTATTCCAGGTGTGCAAGAGTAAAAAAGTCCCCTCATTCCGGTTTATAGTCCTGCGGCAGATGGTTCTGTCGTCCTGCTTCTACCGGTACTAAGACCACCCCAAAACCTGTGTAAATCAAGTGACTGACAAAGTGACACGCTGAAGGAGAAACTGTTCGGTTAAAAAAAAAAATAAAAAAATAAAAAAAAACTTTAAAATAAGTACAGCAATAATGTAGATTATAAGACCCCCTGATTTCTAGGGTGTTTTCCGAGCCTCAGATGGAGAGGATCTTGTAAACAAAATTCATCAATCTAACCAGAATGAAGCTAAACTCAACTCTAGGTAGGTTGATTTTTTGATTGGGAACACTGTTATAAAGATGAAGCTCAAAAGTAAATTTTGCATAATATGCAATAAGATATAATAAGATACCTCAAATGAACAGTTATTGTACATAAAGTGATTTTCTTTCAAAATAAATATTCAGTTATACATTATTTAACATTTTACCCATGTACATCTCAAAACTGATCTAGATAAAATGTATACCTAATAAAAGAGACAGGTCCAATGATAAGTAAGTAAGGATAAACAGTGTGTGGTTGGTGTAATCTGACATTTTCTGAGAGCTAGCTTCAAAATGATGAGTCATTTTTGAATAGTATGTCTTCTTTACAGTTCCAAGAGTTAAAGTTATGACTCTGAATGTCCCTTACACCTTAAATACAAATTGCCTGATAAACGCAAAGCAAGCGATTCACCCGCATCTGATAAACTGAATCAAATCACTTCGAGGAATAAGTCTACACCTGCGATCATAAAGCGCGCATTTAATTCCGAGCACATTCCATACTGCTTAAAATCTAATTAAACTAAATCAATAGAAGGCTTTCTCAATATTGTGCCGAGCTCTGTAGGCCTCAGAAGCAGACATTCACATCTTTCTCGGCGGTCTTAAAAATAATCTTAATAGAGGCGCAGTGTCAATACGGGCTGATCATGATGGATTTGGGTGCGGATCAATCCCCACACCTGCGCTGTCGGCTGGGCATTTGTCATGTCTGGTCCCCCTGCCTCCTCCGGGACCACCGATCAATTGTGATTACTCCTGTCACAACATGTAACAAACACAGGTATATGTAGGAGAGAAATCAGGGCGGTGGTTTATCTTCACCGTACAATTTATTTCGTATGTTTGTGTTGTCATTTGTACATGCTTTGCCACAAGCTTATGCTGCAAAGTTGTCAATAACACATGGTTTCTTGCTGTAGTGGAAATTAATGTTCTGTACTTGAGATTGTTACGCATCAGTACTTTAATTTAAGTGCATATTACAGGTTAGACAACATACTTCACTAAAACAGGGCAATTCAACTTGAGGCCCAGGAGCCAAATCAGGCCCTGCAAGGGATATGATCCGGCCCTTAAAGGTCCCATAACATGCAAAATCGACTTTTCAGAGGTTTTAACCTTCCTACAGTGCTATTTGGGCCTCGTATGTGTGCCCAAAGTGGTTTTTTGATTGATTCCCGCATGTTTTCGCTAGAGAACTGTCTTTTTTGTCCCCCTCGGCTGAGCAGGCAGACGGGGGCTCATCCCATGGATGACGCGGCTTCCCATGGATGACGCGGTGTTTAAGCCATGCCTCCGGGAAGCGCGCAGCCGCAGAATAAAAACAGCTAATGCTAATGCTACACAGTAATTACACAATGGATACGACAGATCGAAGAGTTAGCTTGTTATTTACCAAACGGCAACGTCCGTCGTCGAGGTACTGGAGCACGACAAACTCCAGGTCAGATCCAGGACGTAGGACTCAGCACGACGCACCGTCAGGACGGATAAAAGGTTTATTCCCATGTTTGTGTATCGCTGTTTACCGGAGCACACGGCGCATGCGCACTATCTCCGCCTAGGCTTCGCACGAGTTGGGCGGGGAGGCGCGCGAGGTGGGCGGGGGAGCAGCCTGCTCGCTGGTCGGGGGTCAGCTCTCAGAGTGAGCCGCTTGCTTTTGCACGGCGGGGCCCCAGTCCAAGAGATGGGTGTTTTTTAGAAACTGTTATGTTATGGATATTGCACAACGCAAAATTTTATCAACAAAGCCCTTAGAATAGACTGTGTAAAGGGCAAAACAGCAGAATATGGGACCTTTAACCATTTTCCAAAAATAAATAGAGAAGATATATTATTTATATCTATCTTGTTATTGGTTTAGACCTGATTTAGTCCTGGTTTAGTCCTAGTTTAGACCTGGTTTAGTCCGGGTTTAGTCCTGGTTTAGACCTGGTTTAGATGTGGTTTAGTCCTAATTTAGTCCTAGTTTAAACCTGGGTTTGGCCTGGTTTTGATCTGGTTTATTCCTGGTTTAGTCCTAGTTTAGTCCTGGTTTAGACTTGGTTTAGTCCTGGTTTAGATCTAGTTTAGTACTGGTTTAGACCTAGTTTAGTCCTTGTTTAGTCCTGGTTTAGTCCTAGTTTAGATCTGGTTTAGTCCTGGTTTAGACCTGGTTTAGTCCTGGTTTAGATCTGGTTTAGTCCTGGTTTAGACCTGGTTTAGTCCTGGTTTAGACCTGGTTTAGTCCTAGTTTAGTCCTGGTTTAGACCTGGTTTAGTCCTAATTTAGTCCTAGTTTAAACCTGGTTTAGTCCTGGTTTAGATCTGTTTTTTTCCTGGTTTAGTCCTAGTTTAGTCCTGGTTTAGACTTGGTTTAGTCCTGGTTTAGATCTAGTTTAGTCCTGGTTTAGACCTGGTTTAGTCCTTGTTTAGTCCTGGTTTAGATCTTGTTTAGTCCTGGTTTAGACCTGGTTTAGTCCTAGTTTAGACCTTGTTTAGACCTGGTTTAGTTCTGGTTTAGATCTAGTTTAGTACTGGTTTAGACCTGGTTTAATCCTAGTTTAGTCCTGGTTTAGACCTGGTTTAGTCCTAGTTTAGGCCTTGTTTAGACCTGGTTTAGTTCTGGTTTAGACTTGGTTTAGTCCTGGTTTAGTCTTGTTTTAGACCTGGTTTAGTCCTGGTTTGGATCTGGTTTATTCCTGGTTTAGACCTGGTTTAGTCCTGGGTCAGTTCTGTAGATGTCAGATGTTGTTAAAGCCTTTCGTATAAATTTTTTTAAGCGATGGACACATTTCTGGACCAAAGCCATCTGACCCTCTAAAACATAACTAACATAACTAAAACTTAACAATCATATTTCATATTTTACTAAACATTTTGTCTATTTTCCTCAGTTTATAATTGTACTTCCTGGTTGGACATGAGCAGCAGATGTGACGTAGAGGGGGTTCACAACTGTTACCTAGCAACCATTTTGTAAACAATGGCCCAAATTCATATAAATTACACAAAAGTTATGATTTCACAAATAATAATTCCTGGTGTGTTAATAATCAGTGGAATGTCACTGATGGACAGAACTCAGCACTAGTTCCTTGTAAATTTTCACTTTTCATTGTACATTTTTTTATGACAAACTGCATCTTGACTGATGTAAATATGGTAAATATTCACCACAAATTCTATACCGCCAAACAAGGTAATAATTAGAAAACTTGAGAACCAAGCGCTCAAATTCAATAGTCAACAATCAGAGTGTTAAATTCACTGTGAATTTAACAGAACAAGGCATTAGCAATGAATTCCAAGTGTTTTGGCATGTTAAATCTTTGTGGTGACATTTTTCACTGCAAAATTTTCACTCTATTATTATTATTATTAAGGACCTTCTGTGCATTGAATAAATAAAATTTCTTTTTTTTTTTTTTTGAGAAAAACCTGAGTAGTGCAAGATTAATTGACTGAAATTTTAAATAAAAGCAATTCAAACAAATTCCGAAAAACAAATTATCTTCCATACTGGACAACTGTAATTTGCATATTTCTGCACATAAATAACTCTTTTTACTAGGCTACCTTTAGATGGTGATGATAAGTAGGTGATAATTTGTCAATGGTCAAATCCAATGAAATGATGATCAATAAATTATCAATCAATCAACGTTTATTTAGAGCCCTTTGAACACTCAAGGTGACCAAAGTACTTTTCAATAAAATACAGAAAAATAGAAATAAAAATGCATAAAATCATAATACAATACATTCATTGGACAAAAAATAAAGTTAAGTATCCCTACACTTCTGAGTGTTAAAAGCAAGTCTGCATAAGTACATTTTAAGCCTTGATTTAAAAAGCCAAAGTCTGTGATGGTACGCAGTTTGTTCCAGAGTCTGTGGCCAGCGACAGAAAGCTCCATCACCCCAGTGTTTGAGTCTGGCTCTGGGGACGTCCAGCAGAAGTCGGTTTGTTGACCTGAACGCCCGGCTTGAATTCCGAACTGACAAGCTTGGTCAAATAAGAAGGGGCAAGGCCAAAGAGCAAAATTTCAAAACAAATTCTAAAAGAAACTGGAAGCCAATGGAGTGCAAAAAGAACCGGGGTGATGTGCTGACGCCCGAGTGTGTCGGTTAAAAAGCGAGCAGAAGAATTTTGCACGAGTTGGAGGCGACGGAGTTGTCTCTTCTTGAGCCGATAAAAGCATGAGTAGTCTTTTCAAGGTTGGTCCGATTTAAAAACAGCGTTACTTTAAGACAAAAGACGTAATTGATCGACACTTCTTGAAAACCTTCTCTGGGTGCTTCAGCGGTGGTACAGTGGATGTTTGCTGTCTATATCCTCTCTCCCCCTTTCACACACAACTGTCTGGTCACACAGAGCCACCACTTCTTGGTTTGTCTATGGGATTATTAAATGTGACGTCATTCCTCACTTCTGGGATCTAAGCTGCAGCGGCAATTTCACAGATGATTTTGTTTTCTTTTTGACACCACGCCACAGTCTGGGCTCAGTTTTGCTCAAATATATCAGCAATCAACACAAACAGGACAAAGAAGCGTTCCCTTCATTGATTTCCGCCGGATAAGAATAAAAAAGAATGGCTGGAATTGATTAGGTGGGTTTATGTTCGGATTACTGCTGTTCTGTTTGGGCTAACGTTAAAAACTTGTTTTGCTCATGAACGAAGACCCGAATACAGAAGTGCTGCAGATATGATACTGTTAAGTTATATAAAAGAAAGAATTAGGCAGACGAGTGGTCCTTAAAGGTGCATTACGATGTAGTTAGCTACTGTTTAGCTGCTAAAAACATGAAAACCAGAGCTAGTTCATCATAAACTGTTTGCTTCGGTCCAAAGTTTCCACCTACTTCAGTACAACATCTAAATTATTCTTTCCAATGAGTTTGTAAGCACTTTCCACAATTTTCAGAGCAGAGTTTACAGTTACAGCGCTAACAACAACTAGCATGCTAACTGCGAACTTCCGTTTTTTCGAACAATAAAATGCTCTTTTACAATACATCTGCACTGGGACAGATTTCATATTACATGAAAATAATGTCTCCAATCAGCTAACAGGACCTGGAAGTGAGAAATATATTGTGTCAGACTTTTTATAGATTTGGCTATATGTTAGAATGCAATTGTCTACTTATTCACCTTATTCTGCCCCGCCCACATTTGCAGTTGTTTGCCACAGATACGCACTTTTGTTATAAACGCACTTCCGTTTGATGAGAACTCCGTTAAAGCTAATGACAAACGAGGGAAAAGTCTCGCAGCTGAAATGTTACATAAAGCAGGTTGATTTGTGTAAAATGTTTAATGAACACGAGCAACAACAAGTCAACAACGCACAGATTTCCTGGGCGGCCTAAAAACGGCTTTTTAGTCCGTGTAGAACTTATTTTCTGTTGAGCTCGTCTGCTCCATGTAAACTAATACAACGGAAACAAGACGGCGGCGCATACGGCAACTTCCGGAAGAAGGTGAATAGTCTTTGCTGTTTTCACATTTGACTTCATTACTAGCCGTAACTACACAGATTTTTTTCCAAATACTTTGTGAAATCCAGCCTCGTCACGCATCGTCTACCTCCACAGGATCTTAGCGCACTGCGGCCTCCGTCAGGTACACTAATATTGACTGCGCAGCGAAAAGCACGTTGTATTAGACTATTGTTGCCCGACATTAGGCACTTAATTGCCCTTTTCTGACACTTGGATTATTTCTTAATGGAATTGGAGGTCTGCTGGCTGGATAAAGGTCGCGTCGATACCCCCGTGCCCCCTTGATGGAGAGAAAGACTTGCCGTTTGCTTTCTCTGACAAAATCATTTCAGCACATTGTTTGGTCTGCGAAAACATTTGGGCTCCCGTCTGATGCAACAAACCTTGGACAGAATACCTGATTTGTGCGCGTTTTCAGCTTTGGACTGAAGAGAGTTTTGCAAGGACAGGATGAAAAGAGATTGAAATACGACTTGCATCTCGGAAATGATTTCATCCATTTTAATTTAAGTCATATTTCGTCTCATTCATTCCTCCATAAGAAATCGGAATTCCAACCAAACCTTGAAATGTTGATTTAGGGGAGCGAGATAAATGGAAATCACATTGGCTACTATGAAGCTGCGCCACAAATTAGACTTTTAGCCTTCCTTGAGTAAATGAATGGAATATGGATGAAGGACAATTTCGATAGCATCCTTGAAAACTTAGAAATAATGGTTGGTACAAACAGAGAGAAAGAGGCAAGCCTAAGCCGATGAGAACGGAATATCCTGGCGGGACAATGGGACAAAATAAAACAAATCCACATTTTTCTCCTCATATTGAATAAATAAAAAGGCATTTCAATATGAATCCACTCAACATAAATAGTACAGGCTTTTAATCATTTAACATGTAACACAAAAATAGTCTTTGCTTTGCTCCAAACACAATGCTTTTACTGACAAAGGATTGGCTATGGACTGCTCCAGTAAAAAGATCCAAGATGAGTAATTTCTGACCCATTCCATCTCAATTAAAAATGCACAGCAATTTGTAGATGGGTCTTTGGTTAAAATTACTTTCAATGACAAAAAACTACAGTTAAGTTTGGCAAAAAGTACGTACATGAAAGGTTATTAGCTTTTGAACATGCTGTTGAGTACCTTATGTTTAGCAACTCCTGTTTGAGAACTAAAAGAAAAATGAACATTTGTATCTGGTTTTGTTTGCTCTGGACTTAATGAGTGTAGGCGCCATCTACTGGCTGCATAGTATCTCCACAAACCAGAAATGCGTTTGTCAGGAAATGCGAGGGAGCTAGTTAGTTTGTAGCTGCCATGTTTAGACGTGTGTTTAGAGTCTGGCAATGATTTATGGACTTAAAACAGCAGAAGATTCTCGGATAAGTCACGTAAATGATCGGAAAAACGTTACTGATCGCGGGAGTTCTGCAGGGAGTGTTTTTGACGGTCGGAGGGAGAGGATTTTCTAACGTGAGTTCCTCAAACTACCGTGAATGAAGCTAAATGCATTTTGATGATGGAACATTGTTAGAACATGATTAAACACTCAAAAAAGTCACTATAGCAGACACTTTAACGTATCACTCACAGTTAGGGGTTGGCAATATAGGTTGCATTCACTTTGTATTTGATGATGTCATAATATTAGTTGGTGGGGAGGGGCCTACTGTTTGGGAGATTTACGGTTTTCGAAAGAGCTATCCAAAATAGAGATTTTCACTGCCTTTTTTTTCTCTGCTCTCTTTGGTCAGGTCCTTTGTGTTTTTCTGTCGTTTTTATGTTAGAAAACTGGAAAAAAAAAAAGAGAGAGAAACTTCCAAAATGGAAAGCCACAAATGTTGAAGCTTATCATTATCTATATGGGACTGGCTCCACAGACTTGTCATATTAATCTCATGGTTTAAAGTCCTTTCAACTGACAACGATCACGCCTTTGAGTTGAAAAATTGCACCAGTTTCTGAGGTTGTTGTGAAAAGATAATTTCACTTTTGCTCATTTGAACTGACAGGGAAGACAATGAACTTCGTGCCAAATTTTGTTTCGTGTGGATAGGTCCAGTAATTACAGAAATATGAACCATAAACCATGTCAACAAACCCGCAATGATAAACAGCAAATTATATCATAGAATTCAGACCTGCCCTCCAATTCAATTTTAAACGCTGCCTGTTGACAAAAAGTAGAGAATCTAGATAACGTTAACCAGACGATACAATGTCAATCAAACAGAAATGAGTTAAAACATGTCTTTAAATGTATAAATTGAGGTTTATTTATCAGATAAATGTGAAATTTCTGTCAGAATAAATCGCAAAAGTGCTGAAATGTTGCACTTTTTCCCCTATTTTTTGTGGCATTTTTATTATAAATGATACACTCGATATTCAAATTTTGCATATCTTCAAGACAACATTCATCATACTATTTTTATACATAGCCCATCTCTACACAATCATGTCAAAACAGCAATTTTGGATGGCGGTTATTGTAAGAAACATCACAATTTTACTGTTATTACATGATTACCAATGCCATTACCAACAAATAGACAAATCCTAATTTAACTTTCATTTTCACTTTGTAAAACTTTCCTTCCTTTCCATTCCATTCCTTTTGTATGTGACCAGGTAGGTAGTATTGTAGGTTTTCAATTTATAAACTGTTGGGTAATGATTCTTTTAGGAGCGTTTGTTTACCCGCTTTACATATTTCAGCGACTTGCAGTTGAAGTGGCTGAAAAATGTAAAGCAAGTAAACAAATGCTCCAGACTAAAAGAATTTGTTACCTAACCAGGGGTGTTACTGATTTCCCCAGGGCCCAGGACAGAGAGGGGCCCTCAAAAGTAGGCCTGCACAATGAACTGAAATCAAATCTTAATCGCAATTTGAACGGTTGCAATCAGCATATCACAAAAGCCGCAACTTTTGAAGTGCAATCATTTCCTCCACAAAGAACAGTTTTATTCTGCATAAAAACTAACCCTGTAGTTTAGATTTGTTTGAAAACGTTCTGAAAAAGGGGACAAAAATGCAAACGAAAGCAACAAAAACGCATCTTAAAGCAACAAAAAACACGTCTAACAGTCAAAAACATGACGAACGGCGACAAAAACGCAACTAACAGCGACAAAAACGTGACTGTAAGTGAGAAAAACGTGCGAAAAAGGACCAAAAATGTGTGGAATAAACTACAAATTTGATTCAAATTATTAACAATTAAAACTAGTGATTTATAATTCGCAGTTAGAGTATTTTCTTAGAGTGATAATACATTTCAAAATTGGGAAATTGAACTGGTAGTGCAAGCGAAGGGAAAAAACTATACAAACCAAATTTGCTTGAATAAATAAATAATATACAAAATAATGTATTGGGGGCCCACAAAGAAGTTTTGTACCAGGGGTCCAGAATTTTTTTTGCTACGCCCCTGTACCAAAAACTCAACACAATTCTGTCAAACTAAGCTGATAAAATGACTGACAAAACAAAATGTAATTGTAATCAAATGTACTGACTTTATAAATATAAGTAATATTTGAGAATTTTGGGTGGAGTTTGTTGGGACAAATGACCTCACTGTGGGTCTGCAGTCAAATAATAAATAGGCCTGGTGTGTGAATGCAATGGTCATTCGATTCGATGCGTTTCACATAAGATTTAACCCCTCCAGATCCGAACAATAAAACTAAACATCTGCAGCCAGTTCATTTCTCCGATTTCCGCCCCTCAAAAAACCCCTATACCCTTTTAACAGCCGACTACCTCATAAGAAAAGACCCAAAATGTTTCCAGACAGTGCTCACATTGACTCAGCAACCGCTGAGGCGTCGCCGAAAGATATCTCGCCTTCAGAGACTTTAGAATGTCACCCTGTCCGACTAATACAGACACTTTATAACAAGAAAATCACACACAATTCCACCTTAACGAATCCGGAGTGCTTTAAAAAGGACGGTGTATCTCTATCTGGCAGGCTGCTCCGGGAGTTCACTTCTGACAGCGAGCGAGTTGATTACATTTTGTGGCAGTTGGAAATGGCACGTCGGTTTACGCAGGTATTGACGGGGCCCGGGGTGACGATAGCAAAGGATTCGGAGTGCGTCACGGGGAGTGATTACTGGATTAATGTGGTCACCTGGAGATAGATAAATGAGCGATCAGACAGACGGAGCGCGCGAAAAGCTGATCCACCCGCTGTAATGAATGATTTTGGGACGTTTAATGCCGCGCTAAAAGGGGATTATCGGGAAATGCCAAGCAACTTTGTACAATCGCGCTGCTTGAAAGATGTATTCTTTACATTATACGCTCGACTCTCCATGGAGCTGGTGTGTAACTTGTCCCGGTTGCAACGTCTTGTTTGCTAAATGGAGTAGAGCTGCACGATTTGGGAAAAAGATCGAATTGCGATGTTTCGTATTGTGATTTATGTTCAAAGTTCACATTTTAAAACACATACAGGTGAATTGACACTGAAATATGAGCAGATAAACTAATGAAAGAATCACTTTTTGTCACTTTTGGTATAGTTGTTGTAACTTAGTCGCATTTTTATTGCTTTAAGACCCGTTTAAATGCTTTTTTGGGCTGTAGTCGACTAAAGAAATTCTTGGTGAACTAAATAGCCCAGCCCTATCGATCGATTAATCGACTAAAAGGGGGTGTGGCAAAAATATATCAAAACTGCAAAGTATTTCCATATTTCTAAACCAAACTGCACTCAAAAGACCACAACTGTAGACAAGTTTGTCCAAAAACAACAATTTATACAGAAAAGTGGAAAGAGAGTGTATTCATACGTTTAGACTCCAAAATCTTCAGCTAACTCACTTCACATCGTCTCGTTTTTGCCATACAAACCATTCTTATTTTATTTTAAATTTAATATAGATAAAAATGATTAGTCGACTAATAAAAATGTTGATCGACTAAGATACCATTGACCGACTAATCGACTAAAGGACTACAGCCTTAATGATTTTTGATGCTTTTAGTTGTGTTTTTGATGCTTTTTTGTTGCTTATGTTATCATAAATCTAAACTAAACTCTAATTAGGCTTTATTTTGCAGTTTGTGGACTAGTCCATTCAAAAATTGCAGCCTTTGCTATTAGCCAATTGCGCACAATCACATTTCGATTCGATTTTGATTCATTGTGTAGCTCCCACATGGAGACACACTGTGGGACACTCCGAGCAAAGCAATAACATGTCCGTTAGGGCTGGGCCATTTCATATTGTTCGTTATTTATGGTTTCGGGGCAATGTGAAATTTGGAATGTCGCAATCTAAATTCCACGTACATTGTAGATGATTTTCCTCACAGTTGCGAAGTAAGATAGATAAGGTTTGAGCTAACTGCGAGCGCTAATGCCAACAGACGCATTAACGCTGACCGTGGACATTGCGAATATTCATCTTGTCTTCGTAGAAGTTTTTTTTTCTTCTATATCAAGTCTCTTACCTGATGTCTGGTGTAGAATAATCAGCACAACTACTGACTGTGGAGGCTCTGCGGAGGCCAAAACACTAATCATGACTGTAAAAGGCTGGGCAAAACTTATGACTAACTTAAATATCCTTAAACAAGTGGGAATATCAGTATTTTGTCTTCCGTTATTTTATTTTTAGGCCAAATTGCAGTACCCTAATCTCCATGGACACCCTCCACCATAAAACATAAAACACTTAAAGTCTATATGTATAATGTTCTATTTATGACTTCATTTGATGGGAGAGCAATTATTTATTATAGTTTTACATTTGTAAAGTTGGAGTTTTTTAAAGAAATTTTGAAAAATAAAAAATTTAAGTTACAGGAAGTAGTGCTGGATTCTCAAACGGAATCCCACTACCTATGTCATCAAAAAGCGACGTGCCATTGAAAATACAACAACTGACACAATTTTTTAACAGTTTAAACTGTCATTCAACAAAATAAAGTTGTTATTGGGTATTATTATTTGTCAAATCAAACTACTGTGTCATTTATGTGGGTTTTGGCCCCTGTGGTTGCTAGGTAACAGTTGAAGAATTACCTCTATCTATCATCATGTCATATTTGCAGCCCGTGTCCAACCAGGAAGTAACATTATAAACATCATGAAAACTGGGGACAAACAGGCAAAATATTTACTAAAATCTTAAAACTAATCATGTTAACTATGTTTTAGTGAAAGGTGTAGTCCAACCTGTCATATAGACTTTATCCCCTCTGTATTTGACCAACACGTCACTGCTGCTTGAGCGACCTGTCAGGAGCAGTTAAGGGACCCATCTCCAGATCTTGACCAGCAAGGCTTAGCCAAAAGATGGAGAATTTGACCTTTTGTGTATTTTTTTGTTGATGGAGGGCAACTAGTGTTCAGGGAGACACAGGAAGAAACATATTTAAACCTTGCATAGATCGCCTACACGTCAAACCCCTTCTTGCTGTGAGGTCATAGTGCTAGCCACTCTTCCACCATATCACAGAGTTCACCTTTAAATCACTGTTTTGAACAACTGTTTAGCTCAGGGGTTTCCAAACAATGGACGAACGCAGCCCCCAGACAATGTTTTTTTACCCTCAGGCTTCCTGCTAAATTGGGCAGAATAACAAAAAGTAGTACTTTTTACTAAAAATGATGGTAATCCTTTATAATAACTACACATTCATGCCTAATAAAGGACTTAGTGAAAAGGGCATAGTGAATAAAAGTGTATTAAGAATGATCCTAATCCTATTCCTAGCCCTAACCCTGACCTTAATTAAGTAGTTACTCATCTTGAATCATGCTATGAAAAATCCTGCTATCGTAACCAAAATAACACAATTTTTATGTGACAGAACTAAAAGTAATGTTCCAAGCCTTATTGAAGGTGTGGTGGCTCATTTAAACTCCGTCAAATGCAAAATCCTGAATGATTCACTTCATTGTCATGTCGTATATACGTCAAAACTGACAAAAAATAATAATAATTTGGACTCTCCTGTTCTAGCTAAAGAGAAAATTCAACTGGAATCACAACCATGTTAAGTTGTTAATATCAATCCACTCTCTCTCCCCGTTCGCCATGTTTAGCTTCAGACCGCAACCTTTCTCCATCGCAGCAGCAGAACAATCAGTCTTCTAGAGGTATTTAACTCTAGAAGCCCATCAAAACTCACTTGTGTAACCTGCATGGCTGAAATAAATGTACTTTCATTTGATATTTTGCATGTAGGTTTTCTTTTTTTTTCTGGAATCTCAAGAGTGATACTCTACAACATTATATAAAACCGCACCGCCATCTAAATTCATAGCATACGTTAAGAACATTCCAAGCTTGCATCAGTTGAACCACTTGACGAGAACAGCCGCTTATATAAAAGTGATGCATTGGTGGATGACTAACCAGCTCAGAAACGTCTATATTTTGTGCTTGGATTCGGAATAGCACAATAGAAAATGTCTATGTCCTCTGCCCTTCTCAGCAGACAGGCTAACACCCGATACCTCCACGGAGACACGCACATCACACACTGTTCCACCAGGACACTCAGGAGGCGACCTTTTGACCGCCGGCGTACACCTCCGCTCTCTCAAAACAAGGACAACACTCTCAAACGTCCAAAAAAACAATAATGGCTGCAAGGAACCTAAACTTGTGACGGGCAAAGAAACTACGCATGGACTTTTGTAAACTTTTGATGTAGTCTGGGGGGTCAGTGCCTCTTAGCAGGTTTGATTTGGCAGGAGCAGTGGAGGCTGGGTGGGAAGAAGGTGAGTGAGACAGGGGTGGAATTGTGCACAAAGGAGTTTGGAAAGCCCTCAGTGCGCCATGCCATGCAGCTGGATGTAACGTGTATTTTGTGGATTAGAGCCAAGTGTAGTTCTGCCCAGGGAACTTCCAGTCCTAACCAGAATTCGCCAGTGTCTGCAGGTCACACACTATGGAGCTCAGCAGTGCCCACCCACCTTTGGTTCTGAGGGTAAAGGTCCTATTATTTTCTCCATGGACTTAGGACTATTCAGTACCTTTGTTTTGGCATTCCATGTTTTAGAACCTTAACTATTGTACTGTAATGTGTAAGCGTCACACATTACTTTCTATCCGTCACGACTTCCCTCATCAGAATTTGGTGACAGAAGAGGGAATTATCACGGGGAAAATACAAAAGCTAATGAAAATCATTACACTTTACAAATGACTTGGTCACAATTAAATTTATTGCACTACGTGGATTTTCCAAAAATAAGCCTCTATCAAACTTTTAAACCAACATTAGCCTTCAACGAACATTTGCTGTTACTTAAGATCATGATGTTCATTCTGGCAAAAACACACCATGACTAATCTACTCTTCTGAGTAACACACACATTCCTAATGGTCATTGGACCCATTACACAGTAAGCTGTATAAAACAAATATTTTTGTATCTTTGTGTGAACAAATTTTGTGTTATATGAGCTCAACAGTGACCATTTGGTTCCAGAAAGTAAATTTCCCTTTCATTTTCCCCATAGACCTGGAAACAAATATTATTGAAAGTTTGGAAACGTGTAGTAACTGGTCACCTGACCAGCCAGATGAATTTTTCACAATATTTTATGAGTTCATCAACTCTTGAGAATCCACCTGGACTGTGTCCTGCGGTTGGGTTTGAGCCGGCAGCTGATTGGCTGTGTGTATAGCTCAACCAATCAGCTTCAAATGCTTGTCATGGGATTTCTCCACTCTCCAGATTGTTAAACGTTCAGAGTGCTACACATCAATCTGGCGTGAGCTAGGTTAGGCTAGACCTATAATCTTATTTGAAAGCTGTTTCTGAAATGTTATAACCCACAAAGTTATTAAACCCTTGGCTACATTTTAAGTATAAATGTTTATTTATTATTAATATTTTTACCTATACAAACTTTTGTTTAAAATTCTTATTATTAGATTTTTTCTCTATTGGCTTCTAAGAAGGCTGGACTGTTGTGCTCCATAATTATTACAGTCATTTTCGAGCTAATGCTAATTTGCTTCCTGATTGCATAACCCCCTTACACATTTCTTTCAAACACGTCAATTAATATATCTGTATATCTATGAGTCCACCAATATGGTATACAGATTTAAATACATGAATCATTGAAGACCGCCACATTTTTCTTATTTGCATTCTAATAATATGCTAATCTAATATTTGCTCCCAACCTGTTGATGTCTGACAAGCCTCATTTATTATGCACACATTAGCGCGTGGGCCCCCTGCATGAGTATGTTATTAGCATGTTGAAGTGACTGCCTTACCAGTGGCATATCGCATTACCCCGCACTCCCTAATGTGCCAATCAAATCACAGAACCCGTGACCCACCGAACATTGCAATCGCACCCAAACACATTTTTTATTGCCAAGACCGTGCCGTAATGTTTTTAATTCCACCTAATCATCTCCCGGCAAATTCTATCCATCTCGATCCGCGGCGGTTGCAGGTTTTTGAGTTGCCTCCCTCCTCCCTCACACCATCTGTCTCTCCTTCTCCGTTCCATCATTTTTTCATGCGTCCTCCATCGCTCCGGCCTGTCCACCCCCGTAATGCAGCCAGTCGTGTGTTCCAGCCAGCTCTGTAGAATGAAACATGCATGCAGCGTACGTGTGCACATTTCATGGTAGAGTGATCGCAAAGCCGGGGAGGGAGATTTGATCGCGGACACGCCCAGCACGCCCCGAGTCTGGCGCGCTGACCGCCTCATTCTCATTTAGAGGCGCTCGCTGTGTAAACTCCACACCCACAAGTACAGGTGCTGACAGGAATTACAAATGAACGCAGTTGGGACAACGGTACGGTCATATAGAGCAGGCTTTTTCAATGTTTTTTGAGTTGCGGCACGCTTTTTGGGGTTTAAAAGCTGGCACGGCACACAACTTACTACAAAAAAATTACAAAAATCAGACCATTTAGTTTAAAAAATATGGTACATAATGAGACAAAGTATGCCTGGTTCTTTAAATTGTGCAATAGTGATGATTTTGCGTTCTTTTTTGGTGAAGAAGTTTCTCAGGCTACTCCAAAATTAATTACATCCGCATTTAGAAATCTGTTAACTCAAATTGGACATTTTTCAAGGCACACCTGGCAAAAGTCACACTAGTATTCCCCGGCGCACTGGTAGAAAATCTAGGATATAGAGCATACACAGCACAAGCAAGGGAGAATGAAACAGGCATAAAGAATAAAAGTAAAGCACAGCCCTGTATTATGAGGCACTGCAGACCGTCTTCAATGCCAACATCCCATTCGACTAAACTCCAACAATGGAAACAATAGATGGATACCTGCGGAATGTGCTTTTACCTATGGGCAAAAGCAGGAAATGGATGACAGGGATGAAGCTGACTGTCGAGGACTGGACTGTAATAACATCGGACTTTTATCAAATGGAATGACTGACTTTTGCAGTGGATGTGAAAATGGACAAATTGTGTGGACGCTGGGACAGATCCAAAAGTGGACATTTGACTTTCTATGACTTTCAGACTGACTTTCTACTGACGACTCTATCTTTTTGCATTTTCGCTGTCTGTGTCTTGTTTGTATATATTTTATTTCTGTTTTGTATTATATGAAGAAAAAACAAATCTAAGAAGGTGATATACACACTTAAGTTGGAAGTATAAAACGCAGACAGAGGGCGAGGACACGGTCTGCCGACATACTGAAGAGTGAAGCATGTTAAAAATAGAAGTAATTCGTTTTGGAGTTTTGCATGGAGAACGCACTCTGAGAGCCGAAAAGATGAGAAGTAATCTGAAGAAGGTTTGGGATAATATAAACCCGGAGGAGCGTTCTGGAGCAACATATGACGACAGCTTGAGGAGGAAAGGGTTTAAACGCTGGAGACGGACATGGCCAAACTCTGCAACTGGAAACAACATTATAACATGGGTGAATGTTCAAAAAAGATTACATTTTGCAAAATGTAGGGCCTTTAAAGTTATCTGTTATCTGATTGTCAAAGTGTGAAATAAGTTAATAGATCTTTAAATCTTTCAAACTCTAAATCTTCCAAACTCTCACAAACTCATTGGCACATCGCTAGTATTCACATTCACATAGCTTTAGAAGAAAAAAATCAAGCAGAGAAGTAAAGCAGGTTGGACCACCAAAGGACAGCCAGCTCTCATCTCAAACGCGACACACGACTCTTTTTGACTCAAGTGTTGCAATCCACTTTACGGAGAGTAAAACAAAATGTACCTATTCACAAGAAAAAATGTCTGGTAATTAATTGTTCAGGAGATAAAGACAGTCTGGGGATGGAGGTCGGCGGCTTTTCTGATGCAATGGAGATGGGACTGGGTAATACTGTCAAAAATAAAAATTATTGCAATGATAACGGCAACTGACTGACAACAAAAGATATGACCAAGGTAGAAAACACATTCCTAGTTCAATTTATGCTTCGACTGTGAGTGAACTGCAAAATAACAAAGCTTTAAATGATATGACATGACCATCATTTCTCAGTATCGTCTTGCCCTAAATGCGCCTTGAACGGAATCTTCCTACCAGTCAATACATCTTGAGCGCATAAATAATACATCTCAGGAGAAAACTGGGATCAATATGTTCCTTCCCTCTTGCACGGCAGCTCGCTAGGCCAGCCTCCAATCCTCACCATCCACCCACCCGCGCCATCCGAGGTTAACTGCGGACCTGGATCAAACGCGGACTTCAATCCGACCAAAAAGATCCCCGCGGTCCGCCTTTGTGTCCCTGCAAAGTCCGGGGCCCAACCTTTCACACCTTCTTACACCTTTCTTTTCTCGCTCGTTCCCAACGGAGACAATATAGGTATGTGAACCTCGTTAGCCAACCGGTGTCACCCCAACCAACTGTCTATTAAAAGTCCGTCGCACAATTATCCACTATTCTCCTTCTTGCTTTCACTCCCGGCTCTGCTCTGAATGAGAGTCAGAACACAATTACCAGTGAATCCACCCCCTCCACCGTCTCATACACCCCCCAATTTCGTCTCCAATGGCTCCAGGAGAAGACGGCGAAGGGGAGAGATGCTGAAATATTTATTGATCTGTTTTCCTAGGTTTTATTTATTTCCCTTGTCTTGCCAAGCCTCGCGATTGCACCGAGAAGCACAGCCAGAGACCAGAGATGTCAGAGGTAGTGTTTAAATAAAAGTCGAAAGGAGAAATAAAGAAAACGTGATTAGGCATTTGTTGCGGCCAGTGCTTCTAACCCTGGGTAAATACAAGCGGTGTATGCTGCCGTGTCAAGTAGATGGGGAATTTGAAGTTCAATTTTGGTTTGACTGTGTTTCTACATACAAGTTTACAATTGTTTTCAATATTCTGCGCAAGGTTACAAGGTTATAGTCTGGGTTCTACGAGGAGCTGGACCAATAAACAGAGAATAAATGTGTTGGTTGATGCTACTGGAATTAGAGAAGGAAACTTGGATTCCGGCTGAATACCCATGTGTCAGGTATTCCAGGTTTTGATCAGTACTAATATTGGTCATATATCATTGTAATATATTACTAAACCCGTTCAGACAGATATCTAAAAGTTCAGTCTTGAAAATGTTACCAACAGGTGTGTTTGCTTCTCCATAAAACCTGACATTTGGTAGATCAGATGAAAAAATACTGGTTGTTGTTAATCATTGGCTTTGCCCTCCCAGCTATACATATTCAAGATTTCAGCTTCAGGCTATTTTTGGGATATTTAAACATCGGTATTCATGCATAACGGCTTAAAATAATGTTTCTGTAATGTCTGTAAATTCTGTCAACTGGACAAAAGTTTTCGCCACTCATCCAAGTAGCTTCTTGAGTTCTGACAGGGTTCTGGTTTAGGGCAGGGATTTTCAAGAGCCCTGCCAGAGCTTAAAATAATATATGTATATTTGTGGAAAACGTAAAACCAATTTAACATGGACTTATCCTGAGCTCGTGCAACAGTTTAAATAAAAAATGTGCTTGTTTCAAGGTCTTGATCTTGATCAAATGAGTATGCTGAAGGTGTGTGGGGTTGCTGGAACTGAGCTTGGGAGACGTTTATGATCTAAATTTATAATATAATAAATTATAATGCAAATGAAACACAGCACAACTCCTGGTATGGTTTTGATCATGATTTAGAAAGTATATGGAAGAATTGGTATTAAGTGGAACAAAAATATGTTTAATTTAAAGTTCAGTTCAATAGATATATGTGTTTACTCTTGAATTTGGCTTTAATACAATTAAAAGCGTTGTTAAAAAAGTTGTGTAAATACGAGTTATCGATTACAAAGATTTGGACTTGGGATGTCTCTATGAAAATGTGATTGCTATTCCTGAAATGTCCAACTGTATGCCTTTACACATATCTATCTTGTATTTAATCAATAATAGAGAGCTATATTTATTGTAAAAAACAAACAAACAAACAAACAAACAAAAAACAACATTCTTGCTGTCAGTGGCCTTGTCTCTCCGCAGAGCTGATCTGTAACTTGGTCTGGTGGCTTGTTTCTATGCAGAGAAATTTGGATTAATACCAAACCAATCATGTCTCCATGGAGACAGGCAAATGGTGGCTGACTATTTATCAGAAAAGTTGAATATTGCACATTAAAACAGCCAAGTCCTTTGATTCTATTAAACAGCAGCTTGACTCCAGCAGTTGAACACAGGGCAATGCCGGTGCCCTTCTCAGTTACAGGTTGTTGTCTGCAAACGCAGAGGTGCTGCCCTGTCTTTCTTCTCTAAAGGAACTTGTAAACAACTGCAGGTTATTGAAGTTGCTGTCGTCATGGCAACAATGCCCTGAATCATTGTAATTACAATGGTAACGTTGTTAGCATTCGGAGTAACCGGATTCAGCGATGAAACTGACGTTATCGACGTGTAATTAAAGGCCCTGCATGCTATTGTATGTCCCGTTGGTAAATACCCGAGCTGCTTTTGGGCTTGTTCCAACGTCAGGGCGATTCAGCTTACCCTTTTTTGCAACTAATGTTTTTCTGCCGCCTTCTGTTGTAGCGCCAGTGATTAAACTTCCACACGCACCAGACAAGAGGAATCGTGCAACACACAAAGCCAAGTCCCATCAGTAGACATGGGCTGCATTAAGCGCCTAAGCCTCTGCCATTGATTTGCCGGCGCGTTCCTTGTCTTTGGGTAATGAGGACAGGGAGAAGCAGGACCCGGGCTCTTCCCCTTGACGTCTCCCTGCGGACCAGACGCGCTAGCACTAATCTGAATTGTGCTTCCAGGGATGCTAACACGCGGGCACAAAGAGAGCAACGGAAAATTCCCTCAAACACCGTTCAATCTTCTTAAAAGCATAACATCTGCGCATCACAAGAAACAAAAACAGCTCTCCTCCCCTCAAGATATGTCGGGAAAGAATCCAAGAAAAGTTGATTTTCTTACTATCAATATCACAGCGCATAGCTCAGTGGCGGTTATTAATATCCATAGTGATATATATGTGTTTCTCAATAGGTAAGCGTGAGTCAAAGCAAGTGGCCCGTTCAGTTTTCTCCATGTGCTCTTCATTGATTCACATTTCGCCAGGGGAATAGTGGAGATTCATCTTCTGTCGGCCCCAGTATAAGACATAATCCACAGCGGGATTGCATACATGTGAGAGTACTATACTATACAATATTAGTCATATATATATATGACGAATCCAAGCTTGTTCGAGCAATTTCTTTAGTAAGTAAAAACATAGCTACCATTGGAATAATAAAAAGCCACCTAAGAAATTGGATGAGAAACCAAGACAGGCGAAACATGTCTGGGAATCATCTGGAATAAGATAAGATTTGAGGTTTGAACGCACTAGGGATAGCAATAAAGACTGGTATTGGCGGAGAAGGGCATGAGGTTGGATAACAATGTACACTGCGATGTTATAGAAAGATAGCTGTTTGTTGATATAGAACATATTTTTGCACTTTAAAATGTATTTACGCACGTCAAACTTAAGCCACAGTTTAACATAAGAATACATATCATATAAAGTGGATGCTAGGGTTGTAAAAGTATCAATCGATATTAAAAATGGGTGGTTTTCAAACATTTCCATGCAAGAATGTGTTGTAAATTATTCATGCTGGTTTTCATCCTCTCCCGCAGTGCACAGTATGTCCTCTTTAGGCAGCTAAATGTGGAATAATTCTGTTTCAGACATACTAGAATCAAATCCTTTTACCATAATTTCATACAATATTAATCCCATAAAAAATACAGGTTCACAAAACATGAAAAATATGCCATGTTATTAGACCAGCGTTCAAGTTCAAACAAATCCCTTTAGCTAACCACATGGGGACATATAGTACAACATAAGAACTACATTAGCGTACACTGCTACACTAATTAAACATAGCACAAGTCACATTCCCCAAGTTGAAAGCAGTCCCAGTTCCTTTCCGTTACACTGAACTCCATATATTAGAAGTGTAATTATAATTGCAAACAAGCCGCGCCATAATCATTATTTATGACACTGACACTATGTAATTGCCCGGGCCCCAAAACCAATATGTGCGGGCCGGCGAAGTGTTTATCAGAAGCGACAGGAAGAGTCTCAAGGGCAAGTCTGGTGCTACTACGGTCGTCCTCGGCAACAAGACGGCCATAGCTATTCTCCGAGGAATTCAACTCGTGACCCGGAAAGTCATAGCCCCGGACCGAGAGCTGCTAACTGCTAACGGTACGAGTTGGGCAGTTGTTGTAAGGGTCGCCGGGTCGCCTGCTGAGGGGATAGTCATGTCCGTGTAGCCTGTAATTGGAAATGTTGCCAAAGCACAATGTTGTGAGTGAATGATAATGAACAAGACACCAAAAGATTGGGTTTCCCGGGCGACTCGCGCTTTTATGTGGGTTCTCTGTAGCTTGAAATCTAACAACTGGCAAGAACTGACAGGAACTTTCCCCCAGAGACGTGCTTCCGCCAAAAGCAGCTGTTCTGATTGGTCAGTTGTGGAGCCTTTTGTTTTGATGTGTGGTCTCACAGAAGCTAGCTTGTAGGACAATTACAGGGAGTAGTTGTGTGTGAAGAGAATTTAAAAACATATGCAATAATGATCAATCCTGCGCTGCACTATGATCAAGGGGGTTGGCTGTGGCACATGTGTAAGGTTGTCAGTTAAGTGAGATTCGATTTCTGGTTCTCATTAATGTTTCTCCTCACTCTTCACCCCCATTGAAGATTGTTTGATGTTGTGTATAAAACCATGAACAATATCTTTCTTCTTCTTATATTGGGTTCTAATGATTTAGCTTCTGCCTCTCAAGAAGGAGATCGTGCAAAGACATGACTGTGTAGGTTAATTGACAACTCTAAATTGCCCATAGTGAATGAATGTGAGAGTGAATGGTTGTCTGTCAATGTCTCTGTCTCTCTGTGTCAGCTGCGACGAGTTGGCCACTGTCCAGGGTGTAAGGCCCAAAAGTCACTGGGATAGGCTCCAGTCACCCGCGACCCCTAACGGGAAAAAGCAGTAGAAAATGAATGAAAAAAAAAAATAAATGAAAAAGTTTGATTAAAAAAAAAAAAAATCATAAAGAAAGCTAAAATTACACACTGACAACAGGTTTACATGGCCTCACAGCTAGAAGGTTCTAAGTTTGACTCCCAGGCCAAGTAAAGCAGGTTAGACCTTGCACAGCCAATCAGCTTTCATCTTAAAGTGTCATACAGTTTGCACAAGATAAAAATGTTTTCTAATTTGATTAAAAGATTTGCGTAGCAGCATGATTTGTCAAAGTTATGGTTTTGCAACACACTTTCTAGGGAGAAAAACAGAATTTACACATTTACAAGAAAAGAAAGTTGGGTAATGCAGCTTTAAGCATTTTTATCATGCCCAGCCTTTCGAAACTGCATTAGTTTGCAACATGTGCTACTTAAATAAAGTGGACCGGACGTAAAAGACAGATGTTTGCAAGGAACAGCCATTCTTTTTACAACGGATGAGAAATTAATTAAGACGATTCAGTGTGAATGTTATGTCTATACTCTTTGAAGCCCCGGTTTTGTTAAATTCCAATTAATGTTATTGCTCTAATAGTGTTGCATCTCCGACACACCTGGACATGGAGATTAATTGTATATCTTATTTCAAGGTTAAATTAAGTTGGGTTACGACGTGTTTTGTCTTATTTCAAATGCAATGAGAAAAAGAACCAATTTTAGGTTTAGGCCTTGTAAGTCTGCAGTCAAACTTGTCTTAATTTCATCCCAGTTTAGTTGCACACTTGGTTCGGCCCTGTTCAAGTCATGGTCTATTCCGGGTTTAGTTTTGGTTTTGTCCCAAGCCGTCTCTCAGTTTTGATGCGGTTTGTGTACGCTGAACGCTGCCTTGGAAAAATATTGAAGGAAGCCAAATATTCCTTTTTTTTTTCAAATTGTATTCAAATCAAGATCAAATTTGCAGCAGCAGCACACAGTTCCATCGGCACACCCCACCTCCCCATTGAGCCCCGCTGGTGATACGAAGGTGCCTCCAATCTTGTAAGCCAGCGTGGAGGAGTGATTGGATATTGATGCGAGCAGTGCACATCGCAGGCAAAGCTCCTCCGTCCGACTCGTGTTCGACTGGAAGAGGAATCCCGCCTGCTGCTCTGGGAGGCTAGAAGTCCAACGCGCGTCCGTCTATGAGGCCGGAAGAGCATGCATTATGGAGGAAGAACATGACTGTTAAAAGGGCACCGTCCGCCACGCCATAAATCATGCAGCAGTCGGGATAGCCAAAGAGTCGGAGCTCATCAAAGTAGTGTGGATGTGGTTGGCGCAACGGTTGGAAAATAACGCGGTCATAATATATACATATCTGCGAAACCGCTAAGATATGAGATGGGTTTCAAATGGAGACAAGGCTTTTTAATATGAGTACGGCTAGATTCCTTCATACTCCCAAGTGTGCACGTTAACAGCTACAAAGGACTGCGGTTGCGGTTAGGGGATGTCTGATTTGAATAGCTTTGAGTAAAAGTACATAATCCTGAGAGATTTGTGTTTTCATTGATAGTACACAACGCAGCAGCAAATAGAAATGGCATAGATTTAGAAGACTGCCAGAGGTTGTCTGCATTTTGTTCTAAAAAGAGATTGAAATTAATTGCAAACAAATATTAGACTATACTTAATGAATACTTTGAAAACATGGCACGGTGTTTCGAATGGAAAAGTTTTTAATGATCGTGTTCTCTATATTTATTATGCAATAATTGAATGGTTTTTGACAGCAAACTAAATGGAGTTGACTTCTTCCTTTATCCAAGAACACTTGATTATCATTTCAAAGTTTCAGACAGGGATCAAAACCAGAGCTTAAGTTTTTTGAAGGTTTGTAAACTAGGCATGTCAAGATTTGGTTCATTGATAATCATGATTATTCAGGTCACAGTATAATCAACAACAAAAAATAATAACAATAACAATAAAAAGTACATTTAAATGCAAGAGTACAGCTATATGAATCTGAAATGTAGGGTATTTTTTTAAATCACATTTGCATTTACTTTACTTACGTCGTTCAGAAAGTTTGATTTCATAAAGCTGGCCAAAAAATAGGAATAGTACCGTGTTAGACTGTGAAAATGAAAGAAAATAAAAGCTGTAGCAGTAGTTTGGTCATTGTCTCAGCAATCGTGAATGATCTTTAAATCGTGATGTTTTTTTCTCACAATAATCATGATACTAAGTTTATATTGCGATGTCCCAAAAGCAGACTTTATTTGACTGAACAGCAGTTGGTCGGAGGATACATTTCAAACCATTGACCTTTGGCTCAGAGGACAAAGTACTGGGCAATGTAATTTGGTAATATACTATTGGTATTGACCATTTTCCGGAAGTTGCTGTGGGCGCCGCCATCTTTTTTCCGTTCAGTTTACAAGGTACTGATTAGCTCAACAGAAAATAAGTTCTACACGGACCACAAAGCTGTTTTCAGGCCGCCCAGGAAATCAGTGCATTGCCGACTTGTAGCATGTGTACATTAAACATTTCACACATATCAATCTACTTTATGTATTGTTTTAGCGGCTAAACTTTTCCCTCGTTCACCATTTACATGAACGGGGTTCTCGTTAAACCGAAGTGCGTTTACTACAGGAGCGTGGATATGTGGCAAAAAGAGGTGAATAAGGTTGATATATCCATCTATTTTTGTAATATACTTCAAAACATGTTTGACAGTACTACAATTTAGTTGCTTCTTTGAGGAAAGGAAACGTGTTCTTGCAGCACAATTTTTCACTTGTTTTTTAATGATTTTTTCTGGCTCAAAGATCTTATTCTACCTGGCAATCGCAGCGCAAAAGTGGTAGAAAAAAGCAGAGAGAATTTGGTCAAGGGCTGGAATCGAACTAACGACGCCACGCTGTAGCAATAACACATTTGAAAAGCCCTTAACCACCGCACTAAGACGACCACAACATATTCACTGTTTCGAAGATTAAAATGGATGTATTTCAGTACATCTGTGCAGGTAGAGGTTTATAGAAGAAACTGCTTTTGGTTCTTGAAAAAGCATGATATATCGCAGAATGTATCATGTGCAATGCATCGATTATTGTGACATTACTGAATGAGCCTTGTATTTATCATGCACCGCATCGAATCACGAGGGACCTATTGATTCCCTGCACTCTTCTGTATTGACTCGCACAGTATAGCAATGCCACCCAGGTAAACATACAGAAAGAACATCCTTCTTTAAACATAATTCTGTCTCCGGTTATTCCCTACACTTGACTGTCACGGCGCCACATTCTTCATAACAAATATTCCGCCGAGTGAAGAGGCGATGCCTTTATCTTCGCCCTCTCAGACACACGTAGCCAAACGCGCTTCAGCTTTGCACAATGCCACGTCGTCCGGATCTAAAAAGGTCCTTCTTTTCAGCTACAAAAACACCATTAGTCTATTTAGAGGGCTCCTACTTGGCGTGCAGAGCCACAGGCCGCTCGGTGGGTGTGCTCCGTGCCCGGCCCCTTGGCGTGCCACCGGGGGCCCCTTCCTCGTCTCATTTATTCTCTCTTTCACCAACACGTCTCCGAACCATTAATATAAAAGGTGCATGGCCAGGCAATGGTCTACTCATACATACAGTAAATATGCATGAGGCACTGACGCTGTCCGCGATTAATCACAACCGGCTTCGTGCGAAAGAGTTGACACTCAAAGGCCGGGAGAATGAAGAATAAAATCACACGGAATTAAACCATTAACCCTTCAACTCGGAGAATTGGTGTTGTGACAGTAACCGGGCAGAATGTGCAAAAGAGAAGATTATCATTATGTATTCAGTGGCCATGTGTCGTAGAGAGATCAGAGAGGTTTAGAACGGAGTATTTTGGTGATTTGTTCATTGCAGGGAAAGTCTAAAACCAACATCAAAGCGTCGTTCACACTGGGGTAGTCAAAGGTATCGAAAAGCAGATACTAATCCACTGTAAAACTAGTATCAAAACTGGAATTGGAAATTGTCGATACTAAAAAAATCCAAGACAAAATGTGATCTTTCCAGAACAGTTTTAGAATTATCTTGAACTCTATCAGAATTCGTAGAAGAACAGACTGTAAAGAAGGAAAGTACTATTCTTTTGAGTTGAAAATGACAGTCTATTGTGTAAAAAAACATTGTGAAATTGACTTTGCAATTTTAGCATCGTGAAACCAGCATTCGCAAACATCAAGACCAAACTTGGAACCTGGAACTAAACCAGGACTAGAACAAACTAGGTCTACATCTTGACTAAACTGGGACCAAATCAGGACAAAACTAAAACAAATGTGAAAAATAAACCAATATCGTGAACCTAAATGCATCGCAAAGCCATCAAGGGTCTACTTTTACTGAAATATACTGGTTTTAAAGAGAAAACCTTGCTTTCTTTCTTATTCAGTCTAAATTAGCCTTGATTTAGTCTCGCTTTTTGTCTCTGTTATGTTTTTATTTTGGACAGACTAATGCATCATACAGTTGTCAGAAATCGGATACTATTTAGTTCTAAAACTAGTATCGAAACTAGATATTCATTTGAACGAGAATTGGAACTTTCGTGAAGAGTTTTTGAATGATCTTGAGCTTTATGAGAACTAATGGTGTTCAATAAGGTGTCAAAAATCTCAGTTTATTGTCTAAAACCTTGACCATAGCATCGCATCGAGTTTGAAATGTTAGTATCGTGACAACACTAAAACATATTTGTTTGCGACTGAAATGTCAAAAAGTATATTCAAATATTGCAATACTGTCGATTTGGCAGTTTTTAACAGAAAAATCTCACTGAAATAATTTCTAACATATCAAAATCCCAACTAAACTAATTCTATTTAAGGGAAAAGGCGTGAGTAAAACAAGTGCATTTCTAAACCAGGACTGAACTGTGTCCAAGTCCTTAACAAAACTAGTAAAAATCTAGATCTAAATCAGGACTAAGACTGAACTAATTACAACTTAACTGCTATCAACATGTGCAGTAAAGTGAGAGTGAAAGTAGAAGAGCGAGGAAAGACCACCAACGCTTACAGACATGAAAAGGTCGACGTAGCAGCCTCGCAAGGTCATGTGAATACAGATGTTAACGATTATCCATTATTCAGTTAATTACAGCTAAGAATCTAGTCAATTAAAAATGTATTAACCCACGATACATACATTTTTTATGAAGACACCCCTCGCTGTGAAATACACACTCGCTTCACCCAGCACGCTTCGCAGATTTCTTTTTCAACTGTCTGAAACAAGAGTAAAAAGTTATCAAGATAGTATTGCATTATATGAATCTGTGGAGTGGCGACCCTGATCGCAGTAAGAATGCATGTTTTCAAGGTATTTTTGAGCAACAAAAAACATGTGCAATTCAATAAACGGGTTAGATAAGTTTAATGCTATACTATGGAACATTCAAACCAAGCAATATCAGCTCCATGGAGACAAGCAGGTAACAGACCCAGATCCATTGTGCACCTTTCAGTAATATTGTGAATATTAGTAGTGTGGCACATGTGGTCGTCTAACGTGTGGGGATGTAGGCCAAAGTGATCAGAAGTAGGAGGCAGACTCAGAATCTTACATTTTTCCCATTTATTCCCGTGGAAAAAAAGTGCAGAAAATGATACATATTTACAAAAATAACTGTGCTTAACGAAATCAAAAGCAACAGAACTTAAACAAACTGATGAAACAAAAAAACCCACAGGTACCAGCTACATGATGGTTTTCTCTAATGGGGCCAGCAGAACCCTTCTTATACTCTAGGCTCCGCCCCTAGGACGGTTCATCCTGACTGCAGGAATCTGCACCCTTTAGTCCTCAAAGAGGCAATGGAATTACATTCCCCCTCCATGGACCAATGTCCCTAAAACAATCCAAATGTCTAACTGAAACTACAAACACAAAACAAATACATTTTAAACAACTTATTAAACTAAATCCAAATTGAACTATGACAGTTCTCCCCGCCACATGGTCTGGCCCATGACCCCTGCAAAGGTTATAAAAATGGCCGCCATGAGGCCCTTCTCCTCTTTGACCAGACCATGTGGAGGACAAGGTGAGTTTGTTGGAATGAACTGAAATACAAATTTAAACTAATAAACATATTGAGAAGAAACTTATGTGTTGTGTGATAACTAAAAAAAAATAAACTAAACAAACCCGGGATAGTTATGTTTAGCAGTTTTAGTTGTATATGGGAAATTGAAAATTAAGACATTAAAAGTGATTAAAGGGACAAAGACCCACTTTGTCACATAACGTCATTGCCATTTCTTTTGAATAAAATTAGCAAATTTGTTCAAGGTAAAAATGTATATGGTTTTCCTTAACCTAAACAGCACTACGTATGGTCCTTCTGCAGATCAGTAAATCCTGACCAAAATCATCAAATATTCCAATAGAGAAAAAAAAGTCTGCAAATGGGTACTTGACGTTCTTGGTTCTCCAAAATTCAAGTCAACAGTCCACAAGAAAGTCTTCTATACAGTACACATAATTTAAGACTGAAGTTGTGTTTCTTTTTCTTTTCTTGCATTTTAACAACAAAGAGTAGAATGTCTGCAATGTGACTTTAACACTTTTCTGCAAGTCACTTTTGTCGAAGTTGAGTCAGTTGGCATAAAGATATTCTGTACTAGAACTACACGTTTATCTCTACTTTAAATCTTACAAAGATATAAGAAGCTTAATGCTGTAATCCAAAGTGTGTCCTGCGGCGTGACATGAAAACTCACGTTTTAAAAAAGCAGTTACAAAATTTCATTTATCATTTTTGCTCAAGGACAAGCTCTGAGGCAATAGGTTTAAGATACAGGTCAAAAGAAATAATTATTCACATTCTTACTTTTGAAAAATCCAACTTTTCTGAAAAACATTAAACATGCAGTAGCTTGGTGTCCTGTGGTGTGACGGCTTTATTTTATGAGAAAAATGCAAAATTTTGATGGTAATTGTTCAAAAGCATCTCCTCTAAAATGGGACAGTTAAATGTTAAACTATGACTATAGATATATTAAGTCATTTATACATTTTAACTTGGCAAATTTGTGCAGTGTGATGTCATTTTTTGCACATGTTTCATATCTAGAACTAAAAGAGTTACACACAAAATGATGTAACGCTTGTGAACAGCTTTCTTTGCAGTTTTAATTATTTTTGTATTTTGTACAAAGGACACTGCAGGACAGAGAAAAGGTGTCACACTAGAGCGGGGCCATATCATATCGTTCATGATATCGTCATTTTCTTTTGGTGCAATATGAAATCTGGAACATCGTGATATAATTCCGTGTACGCTGCAGCAGAGATATTGCAGCAAAATTGTGAATGGTAATGGCTAGAGTCACATTAAAAATCAATGTTGGCGCAAGGAGTGGAATGAAAATGAAACTGAGCACATATTAAATAACCTTAAAGGTTCTACGCTCTATAATTGCACACCAACAGCACACAGCGGTATCATTTTGACTAGACTTGAATAAATGCTTTTAAAACCTAATATCTGTGCTGAGGCAGAACGGATTTTACTTTACTTTACTTTCTTACATGAAAAAAATGGCTAAAGCACCTTTAAACAAGTCAAATATTGGTGCAGTTGTTAACTATTTAGTCTAGAGCAGGGGTGTCCAAACGTTTCCATCGAGGGCCACATATTGAAATATAGATCAAGCGGAGGGCCACAAATCAATCGCGAAACGTTAAAAAAAGCTGCATTTATCTGATGTTTTAAGCGCCGCCACATCTACATTCAGTCTCATTGCCTTAATATCAGGTCTGTATTGCACCTAAATGTTAGTTATTTAGGTTGGAATTGTAGAAAATCTGAAATGTGCTGTAAAAAGTACTTCTCAGGACAGTGTGGGCCAGTTCACCAGCAAGCCTAAGGGCCAAGAAAAATTGGTCTGAGGGCCGCATTTGGCCCCCGGGCCTGAGTTTGGACATTCCTGGTCTAGAGTAATTTATATCGTCAGTTATACCGTTATCGCAAATGTTCTCTTTTATATCCTAATAAAAATGTTTGGCCATATCGCCCTGCCCCACGTCACACACTCAACGTCAAATCCCCGACAAACTCCAGAACAATAACGTGTACCTATGTCTCCTTAGATTCCCGCTCTGCACGACAACGAACTCCATACATTGTGCGCCTGAAGTTCACACGGCCACCAGATGGACCTGCCACGCTCGTCTGCTTCGGGTCGGGGGCAAGCGGAAGAGCCCGGGGCCCAACATAGGCGCGAACAGGTGGATGGCCTTGTCGCCCGCGCCATCCCGTCTCATTCCAGCAGCACACGGAGGCCAAGCGGGGTCAACGCTCACCGCACATGCTCCGTGGCGCCCCTCGCTCGCCCCCCGGCTCCTCCCCTTTTCCGACATCCCATCCGCACTCCGCATGCACGCTCCCCTGTATCACCAGCCTCGGCTTTTGGAATATGGAGAATTTCCGGATGCCAAGACCAACAGATGCCTTGGTACGATTTTGGAGGGTCCTCTGTGTTTTCCCGACCCATCTCCCTTTGAAATCCATGGTCTGTGTGCGCCGTTGTTCCCCACGTTTGGAGTTGGAAATGCTTGGCGAGTCGAGCAGGTTGTGTTTATCTGCAACTGTTGGACTCAGCGGGGTTTGGATGGGATCTCAAGAGCCCCGAGGACAAAGGCTGGAGGTTTGACCGGCTTTTGAGTGGGGCGCCATGTTTTTCCACTTGGATGGGTCTGCTCGATATATTATGGATTTATCAGCCGTGCGAGTGTGTTTTGTGGTTGAAAACGGTCTAATGTGGAGCGTGTGTTGCCTTTACTGGCCAGTGCAGTTCAAGAGGCATGTGAATTTGGAGTGTTTGTCTGTCAGACCAATCACGCTGTTCTTTAGAAGTCCAAATTCAGCCGCTCCATAACCCTCCGTCTTCCCTTTAGCCCTCCAAGAACTGCAAAGTCTAACAGCTCGTTTGGATTGTTTGTGAGTTTAGGTCTTTAAATTGAATGCTTTAAACAGCATTCAAGATATTTTCCCGTTTTTGCTGCTGCTTTGCCTACACAGAAATCCATAAGTAAACTTTAAAGAAATCACAAACAAGCTTGGGCTAAACTATGGCTGAAGAAAAACAGGAATTGACCTGGACTTAACCAGGACTAAAGCAAAACTGAGAACCTGAAACAATAGTACAATTTCAAACTCAATTTCGAAACTAAGGAATAGGCTCGATACTTGAAACTGATTTCCATATTACGATGATTGTAAAAACAAGGGGATATCATTTTCAATAGATCCCTTTAATAGTTTATTACTCTTAAAGGTCCCATATTCTGCTATTTTGCCCTTTACACAGTCTTTTCTAAGGGCTTTGTTGATAAAATTTTGCGTTGTACAATATCCATAACATAACAGTTTCCAAAAAACACCCATTTCTTGGACTGGCCCCCCTCCTTGCAAAAGCAAACAGCTCCCTCTGAGATCTGACCCCCCCCAACAGAGAGCAGGCTGCTCCCCCGCCCAACTCGTGCCGAAGCCTAGAGCGGAGATGTTGCGCATGCGCAGTGTGCTCCGGTAAACAGCGATACACAAACACAGGAATAAACCTTTTATCCGTCCTGACGGTGCGTCGTGCTGAGTCCTACGTCCTGGATCTGACCTGGAGTGTGACGTGCTCCAGTACCTCGACGACGCACATTGCCATTTGGTAAATAACAAGCTAACTCTTCGATCTGTCGTATCCATCGTGTAATTACTGTGTAGCATTAGCATTAGCAGTGTTTATTCTGCGGCTGCGCGCTTCCTGGAGGTGTGGCTTAAACACCGCGTCATCCATGGGAAGCCGCGTCATCCATGGGATGAGCCCATAAAGCCCCCGTCTGCCTGCTCAGCCGAGGGGGACAAAAAAGACAGTTCTCTAGCGAAAGCATGCGGGAATCAATCAAAAAAACACTTTGGGCACACATACGAGGCCCAAAAAGCACTGTAGGAAGGTTAAAACCTCTGAAAAGTCGATTTTGCATGTTATGGGACCTTTAAACAAGTTCTAATAAAACTCGAGATTATTCTAAAACTCTTCAGTAGGCGTCAAATTTTGTCCCATTTGTGATTGGTTTGGTAATATACTAGTTCAAATGTGTATTTAGTTTTGAGAATAATTTTTGTATCAATTAAAATCAATTTTTGATCATTTTGACATTCCTACTGTGTACTACTCTGATGTGCCCAGATTGAGTCCCATTTTTTTCCTTTACAGAAACAAAAAATACAAAGAGAGAACAAAACAAATCAAGTGCAGCTATTAGGAATTTAGAACTAATCTAGAAAACATCAATCAAATCATTCCAGTGATTGGTGAATATGTTCTTTTTTCCATTCTAAAAATGTCAATGCCAAGTCTTTGATTGTTGGTTTATTGCATTTCTTACTGATGGCTACCCCTGTCACGATAATTAATTTATCAAATTATCGTTCAGCATATGATAGAAAAAACTATGAGGGCTATATGGGGCTCAGCATTTATCGTGTGAATGGTTTTTTTTGCACTTTGAGGAACTTTTTCTTTGTTTCTTGATACGACTTCAATCATAGAGAGTGAAATAAGTAACTTTCATTGCTCATTAGTGGCGCCAACAAACAAAAAAATTGTTTAATTCTGCTATTTATTTATTCCAGCTTTAAGCGTTTAGTCTCGGTTAATCTGCTAATCGGTTAACCATGAACACCCCTAATCAGTTCGTACAATTATTTCAAGTCTTGCCGGTTGTCATTGTATCATTTTCCCACAGCATTTTTCTTTCTCTCCTTTCTCCATCATTTTCCCGTCCCTCTTGTTGCTGTCGGGAAGCATCCACAATGTTTTAAAGTGAATGGCCTCTTGGCACAAAGTGGAGCTAAGTAAAGACAGGCTTTCACAGATCAAGCCTGGCTCTGACGCGTGATTGGCACAGACAGGTGTTGTGCTGGGAAACAGAAACGAGCCACAAAAACAGTCAGCAAACTGAAATTCCGCCACAAAACGGATTTTTTTAACCAGATATGAAGTTTCTTTGCTGCAGAAAGATTGTGTGTACTGGATCTGTCTTTGTAGAGTCACATTATGCGTGACAACAAAACATCAGCGACAAAAATAGACATGTTTAGAAGAATAAGCAGCAAAACTAACTAAAACAAGCAGTGAGCAACTTTTCCCGAATTTTTATTGTCGGAATTAATATTTTGTTTTCGTTGAACGGATAGGCTTTTTCTTTGCTTTCACTCGGTGCTTTCTTCAAATCGCAAACGTCCTGTGCAATTATTTAGTCTGTCATTACTAATTTGCTCAAATGTCATGTTTTTCCTCGTTGGCTTTTACAAAAACAAAAGCAAACTGTCAACTCAAATTGTAATAATGTTAAAAATCAGTATCTGATGTGGCAATTATCCATTTATTCCAATTATGTAACGATGAATTTCTGACATATCATGACAACATAAGGCCCGACGCTGCAGGTGAATAGGAATACATTTAAATTAATTTAAAATTTCTCCTGTAGTTTACTCACATAAATGTAAGGTTTTAGTAAGTTGTAAGTTTTTCATAATGTCATGTTTTCATGTAGAAACAAGGAATTTTATGTGTAAAAACTTCCAAAATTGCACATATTTGGTACATATAAATCTAAAAATGGACAGAACCAGGTTTAAATTTCTTGGTTCATTTTGTACATATTAGTTTAAAAAAAACTTAACAAAGGGGCTTTTGGATTTCTTATTTAGTTTGCGTAAACTAGATCTGACTGAAAATTGTACTAAAAATTCAAATTTCACTTAATTTTCCAACCTTAAATAAATCAGGCTTAAAACTTGAGCTCAACAAATCCTTCTGTACATTCCATTGCAATCTCGTTAAATACAAGATTGTAAAGTTTGGTGTGCCTAGAACAGGTTGAACTACTCTTTTGACAAAAACACACAGAAACAAACTTGTTATAAGTTTTACCATTTTTTTCCCATTCTGGTATTTTTTTTAGGTTTATGTTTTTACTTCCTGGTTGTAAATCATGGCATAACTTATGAAGCAACTATGCTGTACACTGAGCCAAAAGTCCTTTACTGTCACATGTGGACAGATAAAAATATATGAATTCATTGAATTCATGGTTAGAGGTTGAGAAAAATGAGTTTGTTGTGAATTTTGCCAAATTTTTTAGATGATCTCTAAATGATGATCAATATAGAACTCTTTCTCCTGTAATTTTCAACATATTTTTCCACTTTTCTTCAAAACCTGCTGCTTGATTGGTTTTAAACTCTCATTTATCTTTACAACAGGTTTCTCTGGGACATTGCAACTTCAAAGGTTGTTTTCTCAAAATGTATTTTTCTCCCACAGAGACAAAGATCAGCCTTAAAGTGCGTATGACAGGTTTTGGAATTTTCTTCTTTTGACTTTATTTGATGTGATATGAATAAAGTGGATTAAATGGAATAATAAAACATCTTTAGCAGATTGGACCAGTCCGTTGTTTCCACATGAAAGCCGATACACTGAGAGCACAACTTGACAAAAATTTGACAAAAAAAAGTTTGGCCTGTAGTGCCTCGCTTTAATAGAACCAACACAAAACACATTGACACGTTGATATGATAATGCAATTGTAACACCTCATGAACGTCCAGCCATCTTAACGTCTGTCCAGTGTGTGCAGCGTGGTTTTCCGTACGAAGCCGAGCGTGACCAGCGTCTGTATGTGCCAGTGGTTAGCCTTCCGTCTTATTGCACCGACACATCAATTATTGTTATTAAGAGCTGTAGTCATTTATTTATACATGATTTCCCACGAGACGCAGGCCGGACTAATTGAGCCAGGTGTAGGGCCCGGAGCCCGCCGAGTGGATACGTGTGTGTGAAATGATAGCTGCTGAGGGAAGGCGACGTTCAAGCGCAGACCAGGTTGCGGCGTCGAGATGGATTTGTCAGCAAAGTGTTGGACGAACCATTTAAGGTGAGCAGTTATTCTACTCTGCCCGCTGTCCACAACCTTTCTCCGTTCTTTTGCGAATGTTCCTGATCGCGCTTCTTCAATCGCTCGGATTTTCGTAGCAAAGTGGACAAAGATCAGATTAAGATCAACAGCAATATAGCAATCGATATTATTGCAATATTTAAATACGCTTTCTGACTAAGGCTGAAACCAACGATTACTTTAGCGTTCAACTAGTCAGTGATTATTGCTATTGTAGATTGAGACATAGAATTAACTAACATTTTTAACCAAATAAATGTTGAAATATTGTGAATTATTGCTTCTGGATAGAGAATATTTCTGTATTTAAGTATAAAATGGAGGAAAATCAGAAATAGTCTATTCTTTTTTGCCATTTTTCTGCTAATTTAGTTTGAAAAAGCTAGATTTTATTCAGGATTTCCAACGTTTCCAATTTACTTTGGTGTTACTGCGATATATTTTGGTTTTATTGCGATATTGTTATTGGGTCAGACAATATTGCGATATCGATACTTTTGCGATATATTGTGCAGCCAAACTGTCAAACTACTTTTTTGTGTTTTGAGAACCAGATTGGAATACAAACGAGCCCTTCTCACTTGTAATCATAGCCTTAGTCAGAAAGTCTATTTAAATATTGTAATAATATCGATTGCTATATTGCTGTCGATCTTAATCTCCATATCGCATATCGCAATCATTTCCAATATCGTGCTGCCCTATTTGACAGACGGTCTTGCATTTCAAGAGTGTGGTGTAGGGAGTATCACCTAAGAAGATATCTGGCCTTCCGAGTACCACAAGATGTAAACCGGGTCTAAAACAGGACTATTCTTCGTCTAAACAGGGGCTAAAGTAGGACTTAAAGGTCCCATATTCTGCTATTTTCCCCTTCACACAGTCTATTCTAAGGGCTTTGTTGATAACATTTTGCGTTGTGCAATATCCATAACATAACAGTTTCCAAAAAACACCCATTTCTTGGACTGGCCCCACTCCTTGCAAAAGCAAACGGCTCCCTCTGAGATCTGACGACCCCGAACAGAGAGCAGGCTGCCTCCCCCGCCCAACTCGCGCGCCTCCCCCGCCCAACTCGTGCCGAAGCCTAGAGCGGAGATAGTGCGCATGCGCCGTGTGCTCCGGTAAACAGCGATACACAAACACGGAATAAACATTTTATCCGCCCTGGACGGTGCGTCGTGCTGAGTCCTACGTCCTGGATCTGACCTGGAGTTTGACGTGCTCCAGTACCTCAACGACGCACGTTGCCGTTTGGTAAATAACAAGCTAACTCTTCGATCTGTCGTATCCATTGTGTAATTACTGTGTAGCATTAGCATTAGCTGTGTTTATTCTGCGGCTGCACGCTTCCCGGAGGTGTGGCTTAAACACCGTGTCATCCTTGTGAGGAGCCCCCGTCTGCCTGCTCAGCCGAGGGGGACGGAAAAGACAGTTCTCTAGCGAAAACATGCGGGAATCAATCAAAAAAACACTTTGGGCACACATACGAGGCCCAAATAGCACTGTAGGAAGGTTAAAACCTCTGAAAAGTCGATTTAGCATGTTATGGGACCTTTAACTATCGCTTTCCTAGTTTTAAACCAGGATTAATGCAAACAGTGACAAAAATGTGGAATCAACGGACTCTAAATTCAGCGAATAATTGAACGGCTATGGAATCCGTGTACCGCCCGAAGAAGGTACATCTTGATCTTGAGGAGCAAGACCATCTCACGCTCCTCCATCACCTGCTTTGGCCTGTGAAATTCATCAGGTTTTAATTGAGATTCAGTCATTTCTAATCGTCAATGATGAGCTTGTTTTTGTTTTTTTTCATCCAGAGGTTTACAGCCAAGTGTGTGGGCTGGAGCCGAGTTCAGACTTTGGTGGAAGAAATGGGACTATTTTTGTTTTCCTGTTCAATGGCGTTGGTTAAAAGATGGAAATTCGGATTGTATTTGTTTTTAGTGACAAAGTAAATAGATCATATTGCACACTCTCCAACGTCACTTCTTCTCTCTCTTACATCACCTCCTCACTCTCCTCTCACATCAAAAATCCCTCCTCCAACACCTCCTCTCACATCAAAAATCACTCCTCCAACACCTCCATCACCTCCTCACGCTCCTCCCTCACCTTCTCATTCGCTTCTTCATCACCTCCTCACTCTCTTAATCACCTCCTCACGCTCCTCCCTCACCTCATCACCTCCTCACTCTCTCCTCCATCACATCCTCACTCTCTTCATCACCTCCTCACTCTCTCCTCCATCACCTCCTCACTCTCTCCTCCATCACATCCTCACTCTCTTCATCACCTCTTCACTCTCTTCATCACCTCCTCACGCTCCTGATCACCTCCATCCTCCTCACTCTCCTCCCTCACCTTCTCAATCGCTGTCCAGTCTCACCTCCTCGCTCCTCTCGCACACCTCCATCTCCTTTTCACTCTTCTCCGTCACCTCCGCACCCTCCTCCGTCACCTCCACTTTCTCCACCCTCTCTGCCACACCCTTCTTTATCACCTCCTCACTTTTCTCATCCACTCCTCCATCACCTCACTCTCCTCCATCACCTCACTCTTCTCTATCACCTCCACACTGCTTCATCCCCTCCTCATTCTCCTCTATCACCTCCACACTGCTTCATCCCCTCCTCACTCTCTCCTCCATCACCTCCTCAGTCTCTTCCATCACATCCACTCCGCTTCAACACCTCCTCACACTGCTCCATCATTTCCTCACTCTTCTCATCATCTCATCACTCTCCTCCATCCCCTCCTCACTCTTCTCCATCCTCACTCACTCTCCTCACTGCTTCACCTCCACCTCCTCACTCTGCTCCATCACCTCCACACTGCTTCATCCCCTCCTCACTCTCTTCTCCATCACCCCTCCTCACTCTACTCCATCACCTCCTCACTCTCCTCCATCACCTCCACACTGCTTCATCACTTCCTCACTCTCTCCTCCATCCCCTCCACACTGCTTCATCACCTCCTCACTCTCCTCCATCACCTCCACACTGCTTCATCCCCTCCTCACTCTCCTCCATCACCTCCTCACTCTCCTCCATCACCTCCACACTGCTTCATCACCTCCTCACTCTCTCCTCCATCACCTCCACACTGCTTCATCACCTCCTCACTCTCCTCCATCACCTCCACACTGCTTCATCACCTCCTCACTCTCTCCTCCATCACCTCCTCACTGCTTCATCACCTCCTCACTCTCTCCTCCATCACCTCCTCACTGCTTCATCACCTACTCACTCTCTCCTCCATCACCTCCTCACTGCTTCATCACCTCCTCACTGCTTCATCATCTCCTTTGCTCCATCACCTCCTCACTCTCTCCTCTATCCCCTCCACTCTCCTCCATCCCCTCCTCACTGCTTCATCACCTCCACACTCCACTCCATCACCTCCCCACTGCTTCATCCCCTCCTCACTTTCCTCCATCACCTCCACACTGCTTCATCCCCTCCACTCTCCTTCATCACCTCCACACTCCACTCCATCACCTCCTCACTCTGCCTCGACTTCCAGCTTAATGGACATCTATTTTTCTTTTCCTGCTTCTTATCGCTTTGATTAAAAAGGGTGCGTCGAGTCAAAAACAATAACTTTCCAACGATTTTGTGAGGAAATCGAAACAAACAGGTTTTCAGGCTTTTTAAAATGTAAAATCACTCTGACAACTAACAATGGCTTATCATGCACAATGCCTCCCACAGCCGTATTGACTAAATGCACTGTTTTCCATTCGGAGAAGTTTTTAGATTGCCAAAAGAAATGTTCTAACTTGTCATGTTACATAAATGTGCTCTGCAGCAAGAAACAACAACACAAGAGCGCAAAATGTGTAAATTGCCTTGGTTGATCTCCAAATAGGTCAGACGCTGTACTACGACTAAGATCCAAAACGCCTGCATGATAATAACATGTTCAAAAGGGAAAATTCCATAACACAATACAGATTTTCAATGAATTTATGAGACTATATGCACCACAGCAATAACAGAAGACCACACGGCCAATGTTTGGGCAATATTTGAAAACTACTGCATGCATTGTGGCCATATGGTCGCTAGAGAAGTTGCAGATGCACCATCATTACATCATACAAACACTGTAGAGTTACACTTAGGTTTAAAAGCCATTGGTGGTTCGTATTAAAGGGGAGGTATACATGTAGGCCTGTCAAGACACATTTGGAGGTGTGTTACATAGCTACAGAAAATGTCACGATAAACGATAATATTGGAGCTACTTTTTGCCACTTACAGCAGGAGATTCCCGCTAAAACTGTGAAATATTGTTGAAAAAACATGAGCTGCAATAATGAAACACTTTTGTACATAGTTGGGGTCAAAAATTAGTCATCAGAGTTACTAATTTCATTCTTTAAAGGTAAAATTTGATCAAAAGACAGGGTTCGTACACTTTTTCATACAGGGTAGACTCACAGGTTAATTCCAGCACCTCTATACTTGGACGCAACACAGCGCTGTTTTTATTTGTTTTTTGTTTGCATTCAAGACAGTAACAAACTCAACTCTCTCAACTGTATTTTCTGAAATTCTTAAAATAACGTTTGTCTCCCAATATGTAGTTCAACAGTACAGTACAACAAGAATTGGGCTCGGCGAGGTATGCTTTGTTGGAAATTTTGGGGCATTTTAGAAAGTTGCATCACATAACTCAATATAAAAAGTGCATTCATGGCTCATTAACTTGATCCGAGTCAGCGACAAACGTCGGTGTCGTGAGGAAAAGCCCTGTCTCCGTTCACACTCGTGCCACGCAGAAATTATTTAGGGTCGCATACAATGTTAGGACACCAGCACGAAGCATGTCATGTTTAGAATACTTCCAAATGACAAATGGAAGACTATTAGCGCTTTTCATTCATTTTCGCGGGTGACTGGAGCCTATCCCAGTGACTTTGGGCCTTAGGCGGGGTACACCCTGGACAGTGGCCAACTCGTGGCAGGGCTAACACAGAGAGACAGAGACAAGGACAGACAACCATTCACTCTCACATTCATACAGTAGGGACAATTTAGAGTTCTCAATCAACCTACACAGTCATGTCTTTGGACGGTGAGAGGAAGCCGGAGAACCCGGAGAGAACTAGCGGTAACACGGGGAGGACATGCAGACTCCACCCAGAGAGATCGTGTGATGTTAGGGTGGGATTCGAACCCACGATCTCCTTATTGAGAGGCAGAAGCTCTAGCCGCTCTGCCACCGTGCACCCCCCTATTAGCGCTCTTTAGTGTCGAAATGCGCCGAGTACAGAATTCCAAGTTGAAATTTCAAGCCTTTTCAAGCACGTTTTCCTAAATTTAAGAACTTTCGTAACACGTTCATGCACTCTTCCAACCCTGCAAAGAAAAAGTTCCCCAAATTGCAAAGAAAACATATGATCAATACTGAGCCAAATATATAGAATCATATATATAGAATGGTACGTCGATATAGTAATCATTGTGACAGGTCTATATATACATGAACCTGGGTGTCTTAATGTACAAGACAAATACAAGTTCTCATCTCAGTATATAAGGCTAGGGCTGGGGAATATGGCAAAAAATTATTATCACGATTTTCTTGGAGATTTTATCACAATTCGTGTTCCTTTTGTGTTTTCTATTGCCTATAATAGAGCAGCACAATTTAGGAAAAATAATCTAGTTTTCTTGACCAGTGTGATTATGATTAGATTTGTGATTTGTTTCTGTTCAAATTCACATTTTAAACACATTTTTGTTACTTCTTGTCTCGTTTGTGTCACATTCAGTTGAGTTTGTCATATTTAAACATGTTTTTTGTCACTTTTAGTCATGTTTTAGTCACACTGTTATCGCTCTTGGTGGCGCTTTTGTCGATTGTTTCAGAACATGTTTGTGCAAATCCAAACTACAGTGTTAGCAGTTTTTATTCAAATCAAAGAAAGACATTGTTGTTTGGGGAAGAAATGGTTGCACTTCAAAAATTGTGCAGCCCTGGCCTTTAAGAGATAAATAAAGTCAACAACAGGAGAAAAAGTGTGTTTGAACAGACAGCTGCATTAAAGAGACAAACAGTGAATCGCGATACGACGATTTCACAAAAATACCAGATTGTCAAAGGGACGAGCTCACGATTCCATTTCGGATCAGTATATCGTCGACCTAGACAAGGCCTTACGTGAAAGCTCAGAACTTCCAGAATGAAGCGGCTGCACTGGCACCGATTCGCGATTGGTGCAGGTGCTGGGCTTTAAGCAGCGGAAACGGGAAAAGATCTCGTGCCACAAGCTCTCACTATGAAACGGTCATGAAACTGTGCACACACACGCGGGGAATGATCGGGCGAGAGTTTCTTCCCCACGTTTACGTTTGAAATGGCTAACCGCTGATGAGATACACCTCGTAAGAAGCTGTAGTTTCCAAAATCAGATGTACGACAACTAAAATATGAAATTAAATAAATCCAAAATGGTGAAGCCAAAATCTTGTCTCGTTGTCATGGACTCTTCTTGTATCTACTACTATTGACTTGTGGATTTTGTGTGATTCCGAACAGAAAGAGAGAATTTTGGATTAAACCAAATAAATAAAAAAACTGAGGTATTGACATATCCATCTTTCGGTGTATTCTGGCAATTAACCAACATTCTTTTGCTTTTGTAATTACCTTGCACATTGATAAACAAGCACAAACCGCAGGACAAACGAGCTGCCAATCACGCTGCCAATCATCCACCACTACCACGTCGCGCGAAACCATCTAATCGACTCACTGAAAACCTGCGTGGAAGTTTTAAAACGTACGGAGTGACGTTTACGCGCCACTTCCTCACATTCGGAGCCACGTCTCCCGCTAAACTCTCTCCCCGTCCGCTGCCTCTCTTCTCCCTCACAGTTTTGTCACTTATGCATAATGGAAGAGTGTCTTGCCCACTGATCCGCCGCGTGTTTGACCCCTCGAGTCTCTCAACCAACCCCGGCCCGTCCACCCTTTAACCATTCACGTCGCCTTCTCGCGCGCGCGTCTCCTTCTCGACCTTGGCTTTGAAGAGGCACGCACGACAAAACACTCCACTCCATCCTCTCCATTTCTCCCTCTCCCTCTCCTCCTCCTCCTCATGCGCATTTACGCTCAGACACCGCGACACTCGTGGCACTGCGTCGCGTACGTGAGCGCGGGACGGGGAACCATTCTTGTCACGTAAAGGAATGTCCACAGTCACACGCACGCACAGGCACGCAGGAGGTATGAACGCGTATCGACGTGCGGGAGAGCGGTTTTGCGCACTCCGGAACCACGAGGCTTACCGAGTCCCGAGAAATGCGCATACAAACACGCGTGCACTTTATGTTGTGTTGTGAACCCAGGCGTCCACAACTAGAAGAAACACCCTCTCGGTCATTAGTATGCAACCCGAGCAGTGCGTAAAAGAGAAGAAGAAAAGAACTTACCTTTGCAGAGTAGCACCAGGAGGAGGAGAGCAGCAGCCAAAGCGTTCCGCAGCACACAGCAGCCCATAGTGGAGTTGTTGGGATCGATCCTTTTTTTTTTTCTCCTCCCGTGTAGCGTAACCAGATGCCGTGATATTCCTTGCTTCTTCTTTCGCGTTACGGAGCCAGCCGGTGGGGGAAATCTCCGCAGAGCCAATAAACGATGCGCCGAACGTCAATAGTCCAAACTTCTACGCGCACGACCGGGACAAAAACATCCAAATCCACGTGACTTCTCCAGTCCAGTTCTGACGATGCGTAAAAGCCTGTTTGCGCGCCCGCTCAAAAACGGATATTCCTGTCGATAAATGTTGAGGGAAGTCTCGCGAATTGTGCCACAGAGAGTGGAAATGTTGAGTTGAAACGATGCTGCGCTGTTGGCGACGGTCTCCCGAGATGTGCACTCGTGGAGAGCTGGATGGAGAGTGTGTGCGCGCGCGTCCTGGGCAGCAGCGGCAGTCGCGAGAGTCCACTCCAAGCGTAATTAGCCCGTAGCCGTGCGTCTGTGTTGGTATGCAGCGCGTCGCAAGCACGTAAAGAGAGCAGAAGAGGGGAGAGCGGCGGAGAGCGGCGGCGGCGGCAAACACTCTCTGGCGACGCTCACGAGGAGAACGGAGCGCGCTGATTGACAGTTCAAGGAGAGCCCCGTTCTTCCAATCAGCGAGGAGAGCAGCGGAGGGGAGGGTGGGAGGCAAAAAAAGGGGGTCCCGCACCGCACGGACGGCGGCGAATCAGGGGTGCGCGTGGTGGCGGATGGGTGGGCCGGCGCGCACCAACAACACAGCCGCTGCCGCCACGCGCTTTATTATCAAAGTGTGATTTATGGCGGGTTCAGGAGCTGCTGCAGTGGTGGGAGATACGGCTACGCGCGCACACACACACACACACACACACACACACACACACACACACACACACAGGCGCGTGCAAGGGGGGGTGACAAGCCGTGACAAAGCTGTGTTACGCAATCGTACGTTAGAAGAGCAAGAAGAGAAATGCAAGTTTTTTTGGTTTGTGGAGGGAGAAAAAGTTGTAGGGGGGATAACGATGTCACGCTGTTGATGATTCTGTTGCATTGTGGGTTTGGAGCTGTCTGTTAAAGTAAAAAAGTGACCAATGTCAAAGAAAGAAACACTACTTTTCAATTTGTAGGCGACTTTTTTAAGGAGCAATTGGTTTTGGTCCATTATTGAAAATTGGTTAAAAAAAAAAAGAAAGAAAAAAAATGGTTCTGCACTGCTCCAGTCTGTGCTCGCATGTGTCGTTTCCAGTTTGTTTTCATTAAATCAGATTTGTCTTTTTAAACACTGGGTACATTTATATGGCCAGAAAAACAAAACTAGACAACTAGATAATCAGATGAGTAAAAAATTTGATCTGAGGAAGACAAATCTGATTGTCAAGAACATCTGTTGATGTGTGTCAGTTGGCAATGGATTTTTAGAGGAAGTGATGGATTTGGAGGACGAAAAACAACTGGATCTGTTGTGTGAATTGCTGTGATGCTGTGAAAGGAGTTAATGAATTCTTTGAATCAAAGAATCAAGAACAATAATGGAAAATACATAAAGAAATACATAAAAGCAATTGTAATGGAAAAGAAAATGAGGCTGTTTTATTGTTTGATTAAAAAGGGCGCATAACTGTTGGGAATATATTTGTGTGTGTCATTAAATGCAGATGTATAGTGTATTGTAAATGATGAACATTGATTTATGCAAGGCGTATTAAAATGACTTTTTCAATCTCTTTCTCATTTTCTCTTTTAATGTTGTCTTTGTCACATTTTTGCATCATTTTTCTTGTCAAACCTGCACCAGAGGGAACAATTAGAAATAAATCCTATTACTCAGATCAGATGAGTCAGATGAAACATTTCAACAATCTAATTTATGTCTCTTCGTGTTAACGCTCCTGACCTCTGCCCCAGTCCAGATCTCTCAGTCGAAGACCATTAAGAAAAAAATGAATCTTTAACTCAAAACTGATAATGAGCCAATGAATGAAAATAAAAAAGTGGTGAGTATGTTTACATAATCATGAAACAAATTTTGTCCCAGATAAATACATTTTGTCCATCCATCTTCTTCCGCTTATCTGGGGCCGGGCGCGGGGGCAGCAGTCTAAGCAGGGACTCCTAGACTTCCTTCACCCCAGACACTTCCTCCAGCTCCTCCGGGGGGATCCTGAGGGGTTCCCAGGCCAGGAGAAACATAGTCCCTCCAGCGGGTCTTTCCCGGGGACGAGGGAGGCAGTTTGAGGCATCTGGAACAGAGCCACCTCGGCTCTACTCCGAGCTCCTCCCGTGTGACTGAGCTCCTCTATCTCTAAGGGAGCGCCCAGCCACCCGGCGGAGGAAGCTCATTTCGACCGCTTGTATCTGCGATCTTGTCCTTTCGGTCATTACCCACAGCTCATGACCAGGTGAGGGTAGGAACGAGATACTTGAATTCCTCCACTTGAGGCAACGACCGGAGAGGGCAAGCCACCTTTTTCTGGTCGGAGACCATTGCCTCGGATTTGGAGGAGGGATCCTCATCCCAGCTGCTTCACACTCGGCTGCAAACAGTCCCAGTGCATGCTGCAGGTCCTGGTTTGAGGAAGCCATCAGGACAACATCATCTGCAAACAGCAAAGATGAAATCCTGTGTTCCCCAAACTGGACCCCCTCCGGGCTCTGACTGCACCTAAATTCTGTCCATAAAAGTAATGAGCAGAACCGGTGACAGAGGGCAGCCCTGGCGGAGTCAAACATGCACCACAAACAGGTCTGACATGCTGCCGGCAATGCGAACACAGCTCCTGCTCCGGTCAAAGGGCTCCGGACCCCATATTTCCCACAAGGCGCCCCGGGGCACACGGTCGAATGCCTTCTCCAGATCCACAAAGCACATGTGGACTGGTTGGGCAAACTCCCATGAACCCTCGAGCACCCAAAGGAGAGTATAGAGCTGGTCCAGTGTCCATTTTGTTATAATTATTATGGTTTTCTTTCTTGTTTTGCTGTGGTTATTTTTTTCTACAAAAGTTGTAAACTTTACTGTGACTTAAAGCAGAACTAAGTAATTTCAGCGACAGAGCTCCCCCTGCAGCTCTCTTGTGAAAATATACTGCTGTGAAAAAATACTGTGAAACGACGCAAAAGCTTCTTTTTTTTCCTTTTTTTCCCCTTCTTCCTTTTATTGAAATAAGGGAGTGCCAATCATAAACCAAAACATTTCACATCACCAAACATAAAAAAGAGCCAGGGTTTCTCAGGAAGTTGTCTTCGGGTCAATGTCGGCAAATGTTGCAGCTGATTTTCCGCCCAGAGACAGCAGGGGGCGACGGTGGGGGCTTCAAACGCCACAAAAATACATTTGTAACCACCACATGGACTTACAACATTGTTTAATAAGGTAAAAATGCTACTCAGTTCTGCTTTAAAGAGGGGGTATTACACTTTGATGAAGTATTTCTTGTTAACATGTAGCATATATAGATCAATATGTTACCTTTTGATTGTTTGAAAATGGTATATTTGCCAAAAACTACGTATTAAAATGTTTAATCAGTGTCGGCTTCGTTTTTTACGCTCTGAATCCTCCTCCTGACGCTAAGCCCCTCCCCCTCCACGGTGTCAGCTCAACACAACCACATGTGATTTATGAAGGGAATAATGATAATAATAATAATAACGTAATAAACACAAAAGAGAGCAATAAGACAACGTAATTATTTGCATGCCACACTGATGATAGGAATCACAGCAAAACGAGTTACAACTTCCTCACCAAACTTCTCTGTATTGTTTGGAGGAAATCCTTATTTAGAATCCGTGTTTTAGTCCATTATCAAACATGTTTTTGTTGAAGACACTATAGTCCTCGATAAAATGGTGTAACAAAGCACACTTTCTTCGATGGCGTCCTTCACTGAAACAAACTCTTGCCTCTTTTCCCTGAGTCCCTGGAAAACGCGAAGCAAAGCGTGTCCTCTGTCCGTCCAAATGCACTTTCTGTCTGGACACATTTTCAATAAAAAGTCAAAATGAAAAGCAGCGTAAACAAGTCTGTGTCGTAGCTGTCAGCGGCTATCACCCCCTCTCCCAAGAATACCTGAGGGGAGGAGCTATGCTTGTGGGCGCAGCGCTGGAGAACGGTTAAAGAATAGGATAGCGTTCGGATATCGCACAGGAGCGAGCCAAGATTACTCAAACATGCATGCGTTACATTTAAACCCACTTCAGGCATGTTTTTGATGAGGGAATAACATTAGATCTGGGTAGAAAGCGCCAAAAAGTGCATAATACCCCCTTTTTAACATAAATTTCTGGTCCTTGCTATAGATTTTACTGTGTTATCGGTATTTTCAAATATGGGTTACTGGCCACAGGACAAATATCAGATATCAGTATCGGCTCAAAAATCCATAACACACCATCCCTAACCTTAATCATGCAGGATAATAAGCTGGGTACATTTATATGGCCAGAAAAATAAAACTAAACAACTAGATAAAGTCAAAAATGTGATCTGAGGAAGACAAATCTGATCGTCAAAAACATCTGTTGATGTGTGTCAGTTGGCAATGGATTTTTAGAGGAAGTGATGGATTTGGAGGATGAAAAACAACTGGATCTGTTTTTTTTTTTGTAACAGACATGAAAAACAAAAAAACAAATTCAGAACCAATGGAATGGAATGAAGTGTGAATTTCTGTGAAAGGAGTTAATTTGTGGAATGATATTGAAAAAAAGGGATGCACGGTGGCAGAGCGGCTAGAGCTTCTGCCTCCCAGCAAGGAGATCGTGGGTTCGAATCCTGGACCACCCCAACATCACACGCTCTCTCTGGGTGGAGTCTGCATGTCCTCCTTGTGTTACCGTGGGTTCTCTCCGGGTTCTCCGGCTTCCTCCCACCGTCCAAAGACATGACTGTGTAGGTTAATTGACAACTCTAAATTGTCCCTAGTGAATGAATGTGAGAGTGAATGGTTGTCTGTCCTTGTCTGTGTCTCTGTATGAGTCCTGCAACGAGTTGGCCACTGTCCAGGGTGTACCCCGAAGTCACTGGGATAGGCTCCAGTCACCCGCGACCCCTAACGGGAATAAGCGGTCGGTAGAAAATGAATGAATGAATATTGGAAAAAAAAAAAATCTATCAAAGAATGAAGAACAATAATGGAAAACACATAAAGAAATACATAAAAGCAATTGTAATGGAAAAGAAAATGAGGCTGTTGCGATTAAAAAGGGCGCATAACTGTTGGGGATGTATTTGTGTGTGTCATTAAATGCAGATGTATAGTGTATTGTAAATGATGAACATTGATTTATGCAAGGCGTATTAAAATGACTTTTTCAATATCTTTCTCATTTTCTCTTTTAATGTTGTCTTTGTCACATTTCTGCATCATTTTTCTTGTCAAGCCTGCACCGGAGGGAACAATTAGAAATAAATCCTAAAGTCAAAATAAAAAGTCAAAATGAAAAGCAGCGTATAGATTTTACTGTGTTATTATCGGTATTTTCAAATATGGGTTACTGGCCACTGGACAAATATCAGATATCAGTATCGGCTCAAAAATCCATATCAGACCATCCCTAACCTTAATCATGCAGGATAATAAGCGCTACACTCCCATTTTAGGTTCATTTTCTTATGGTTAAAAGTAGTAAAATGTATAGTGTGTGTGAGCGAAGCCTCCCAGACATGCTACTATCGAATGAATCCATATCCACATATCTTAAAAGCAGCGGGGCGAACCCTTAGCCTTAAAGGTGTGTGAAAAATGTAATGTGACAAGTTCCCCGTAGTGTGTCATTGTGCCACAGTTTCCCGGTGTGCAGTCATGAGACAAACACAGGCGTTACATCATCAGGACGGCTCCGCATCACATTTGTCAAAGTGATTCATCAAATGACTGTGGATAGAGCAGTGAGGAGTAACAGATCACAGCCTGTCTCTGCACAATGGGGTTTACAAAAAGTGGTTTAGCTGTTTAAAAGGGCACTGTAAGTGTTTTCACGCAGTGGGAACCGTTTTCAGTTCCGGGCACTTTTGTTTTCGTTCCGGACAGTCCCCGTTTGAAGGAGAGTAGGAACTAGGGACTGGGGCTACGCTTTGGGGACTTTTGTAGCTCCAGCTCAGGGGTAGGTACTTTCCAGTCAGATCAGGAACCTACGTTTGCAACACTGTTATTGTTGGAAAACATTACTACATTTTAGAATTACAGTGAATCATTGTGTTTTCTTGTACATTTCATTGTTAGTTTGAACTTTTTGTGCAGGTTTAAAGTCAGAGTTTTTGCAGGTTTCAGCAAATCAAATGCAATGCTTTTTAATGCTGTATTTCAATATTTTTAAGATCATAATCAGCGTCATGACATTTACTTTTATCATGTCAAAACTACTGGCATGAAACCCTTCCATTGGGCAGCAGAATCACACATTCAAAAACCTAATTTACATGAAATTTAAACCATGCAAATGTATGTTTTGAACCCTATCTTCTACATTTTACATGATTTAATCTCAGTTTTTAACATCTAGATTTCATAAATCCAGTGCATCTTGAATTTAAAACATATTTGAATGTCATGGACACTCACTTCTGAGGCTCTGGGGGAACACGGACAGTGATATGGTCTTATTTTTATTATCTTTGTAGGTATTGTTCTGAAAGATAAATCTTTTTTCCAAATTGTTTTAAGATGTATTGCCGGTGGGGACTGAATTGAATGCGTTAATGCGTTTTAAGACCTTACTTTTGCCTACATTTATATAATGACTTTTAATGCTTTTTAATGCCCTGTGGAAACCCTGTAAAGTGCTCAAAAAGAAAGAAAAAAGGGATACTTTTTTTTCCCTCACCCATGTAATTAAATATTTAAATGTTCTATAGTATACAGATGCTGATGCTAAAGCCAGTTAGAGCCACTTTCAGCCTCCGTTTCTGTGTGATCGCAGACTGAGTGGTTCCTCTCACTACACAGGGACAGGGGAATTTAGGGGCTTGGTTGCTGGTACATTCATGTGTGATTATGTACGCCTTTGGGTGAGGGGTCTGAACCCTTGTATTTTCGAGGAGATGTGGCTGTTTAGCCCGGAATGCTGCAGAAAGCGTACGGTGCGTTCCAGTTTCCTCAGAGGTCAGATTTTCTAAGTTCTGACTTGTTAATTTAAACTTGGAATTCCTGGAAACTCAGTAGAGATTTCAGAACTGGACTTTGAAAATCCAATACTGCTGCAATGGTGAACCCAACAGTTAAAATATTGAAAGTACTTGTGTTATTTTACCTTTAGTTTCTCCCCGTTGCCCACCCACTGTCTGTGAACCTGTCCTGCTGTCGAGGTATGAATGTGCTGTTGTGTTCCGTTATGCTAATGTTGCTAAAGTCATGGAGCTAATTTCAACAAAAGCAAACGATGCTCCATAAACTGTAAATGTATGTCAATGTCTGTAAATAACTTAACGTTGGGGTTCGGATTAACAGCCTTTTCCCAGCATTTCTTCATACTTGTTTGAGTCGTTACTGCATTGTTTTTCCCGACTTGACAACTGGAACACAGAACCTTGGAGAAAACGTCCCTCCGAGATTCGGTGTCCGACCTCTGGGGAAAACTGAACGCAGCGGAAATCTTACCGATCTCTCTGGAGGCAAGCGGGTTACTCTTCCAAATCAAGCAATAAAAACACCTGGGATTGAATAAAAGAAAGATACAAGTGTTTTATTTACATGAGACAAAGAAAATGTGCGTAGTGTACATTTAAAAGAGGCTGTGCCCGAATTTTTACATGCACGGAAGTAAAATTTGTTTTGCCCCAGTGCAGATATATCATGGCCTGGGGTGTATCCTGATTATCCTCATCTGAGCCATGTAAAATAATGAAACTGAAAGAGTATTGTCTTTGCAAAGCTTTGAAACCTGGATGCACCCTCAGTCCGTTCGGTCTGAAGCTGTCACGAAAGCAGCTATTTGAGTGAAAATGAGACGCTGTGGGTGGAGGCGTCCTGCCCGCTGTGTGCACGCCCTCACCCGGTCTTGCTAATTATCCCCTGTCAGGGGTGTCGGACTGGGGGGGCAGAGTGTACTGATTTCCCAAGGGCCCAGGTCAGGGAAGGGCCCTCAAAAGTAGGGCTGCACAATGAATCAAAATCAAATCGTAATCGCAATTTGAATGGTTGCAATTAGCAAACTGTAAAGGCTGCGATTTTTGAAGTGCAATTATTTCCGCGTGAAAACTGCCGACCCTGTAGTTTGAACAAGAAAAATGCGCCTGAAAGCAACAAAACACGTCAAAAACGCTTCTAATAGCGACAAAAAGGCATCTACAAGAGACCAAACCGCATCTAAAAGTGTCGAAAAGGTGACAAAACAGTGACCAAACCATGACCAATAACCATGGCTATACGTATCAAAAACATGACAAAAAAGGACAAAAACGTTCCAAAACACAAGATTATCTTATTAGTTTGTCATATTTCAGTCGTTTTGTCAATTCTGCTGAACTCGTTTCAAATGTGAACTTTGAATAGAATCACATTATTAAATCATAAATCACAAATCTAACTTTGAGCATGTTTGTTGATCTCTAAATGTAACACTGTACTCTGTGTTAGAGTGCATTATCAGAATCAGAAAGGTTGTTATTGCCGTTGTCGTTGAACAAAATTCACAAATTAAGAACTTGGCGGTAAGATATAACATACTAGAAATGTATATGATAAAAAGTATAGACTATGCTAAAGTAAGAGCGTGCAAAATAAAATATGTGTTGAATAAAATTTGTTTAAAATATGTATGAAGAAGGAGTATCTGTTGAAATAACAACTTTGAACAGCTGAATGATCTGCATATTAAGGTTAAAGGAACAGTAATGAGCCAAAGTTGAAAAATGCTAAAAAACAGTAAAAAATGAATATATTATGAATCTGTAAGAAAAGCGTGGAATACCTTTTGACCGCTGCAGGCTGTTTAAAATTACTTCTGTTTTTCACGCTTGTAAGGCTGTAAAAATCAGGTTCAGATGATAAATGCGAAACGGAAAATGTCTTGTTTGCGTTTGAGCAAAAGATCCGCTTCATCCTTAAACGAGCCCCACGAACTGACTATCCTGATATTACTAAATGAAACCGAGGCACATTTCCCCCGTAAACGTCACCGGGGGAACTCCAGCGCAGCAGATGTTACTCGTTGATAAAAATAAACAGTTAGCAAGCGACCTGTTCCCGCGTTGTGTTCGGGGAGCTCGGCGCAGGTGAGGCGGGGACAGGGGCCTCGCACGCGGCACCGTCGGATTCTAATGGGAAGGAGCATAAAGTCATTTAGGGAGACACTTTTATATTTATGTGCAGCCACTAATGAGGCATTTGTAAACATGCAAATCTGCCCCGAGTCTGCTGCACAAGACTGGAACATTTGGAGAAGGAGGCTGGGAATAAAGCAGAGCAAAAGGCACTGGAAGGAGGCTTTTATTAGCATTGAGGGAACACAAAAAAGTAGTAAAATATGTAGATAACCTGTTATAAATATTGTAAAATACTAGAAAAATTCTCTGCAAATGAAAACGATTATTATCACTGCACTATTTGTATAACACGGAGTCGTTTATAATCACCGGCTACATTTAAGCCCTATTCGGATGGGATTTCACCTTGGGACCGCGGGTATATTGTAATGATCATGGATGCCGTCTGTGTGCCTAGTCCCATTTGATGTTGGTAAAAAGAAATCCCCAAATTTGACCTTGTGTCATTCTGCAAACTCCGAGGTTCTTTTAGTCCCATATGGATGCTCATTTTCTGTGATTTGGACTGTTTTTATAGTCCGGGCATTGAAGGTTATGTTGATTCCGAATGTCTCTACGTCTATTTTATGTCCAAATCTGAACTAGAATAGTATTAACGCGAGACACTGCAGGTGAACAGGAAAAAAATCTTAAATGTAAAGATATCAAATTGAAACTTCTCCTGGTGTTTTCTCACATAAATGTAAGAACAAATTATATTACATGTTTTTCATCATGTTATGTTTTAATGTAAAAATAAGGCATTTTATTTGTAAAAAAATGGCATAAAATGGACAGAACCAGGTTTAAATTTTCTGGTTCATTTTGTACACATATTAGGGTTTTTTGGGATTTGGGGATTTTGGATTTCTTATCTAGTTTTTAAGTAAACTAGATTGGACTCAAAATTGTCCTAAAAATTCAAATTTCGCCTCATTTTCTGACTTAAAACTTGAATTAGATATCAATAATTCCTTTTGTACATTTTGTCAAACTCTTATTGACTTCCAGATTGTAAAGTGTGTGTGGGATCTCCTTTAAGGCTGATCCTTATGTCCCTAGAGGAGAAAAATGTATTTTAAGAAAACAGCCTTTGAAGGTACAATGTTCCAGAAAAATCTATGGATGAAGTAGATTAAATGGAAAAATAAAACATTTTTAAGAGCAGATTGGGCAAATTTGTTGTTTCCACATGAAAGCCGATATGTTGACAGAGCAAACTGAACAAAAAACAAAAATATGAAATTGAAAGTTTTGCCTGTAGTGTCTCGCCTTAATTTGCCACTGAACCTTCACCACTCCAACTATTGTTTTCTTTCTTCTACAATTAAAAAGTTAAAAAAAACCTTGTGGCAACCTTTTGGGAAAGTTTAAGTGCTTTTGGTGCAAAGTTTGGATCGTTAGGCTGTGTCAGAGTGAATGGATTAAAAGAGAGACTGTTTCATTAAATAGAAGGTAGAAATTCTGATCGCAACAATGTGATAGAGAACAATGCCTCACGCTACAATACAGTTAACGCCATATTCAAAAACAAACCTAAAATAGTTGAAAAAAAGAAACGCTAGCAACATGGATGAATTATCATATTTGAATAGGTTTACCAGTCCAGAATAAAGTTCGTAAAAACACATGAATCACTGACCTCGCTGATCCAGTGCGAATGTTCACAAAAAAACATGGGCGTTGTGGGGTAATTTCGATTTTTACAAACGTTTCTAGGTCAAACCAACCAATCCAATCAGTCTGGGCTTTAGAATTTGATTTAACTCGTGGTCTCTCAAGTCAAATTTATTTTTAATGCTACTGTGCTGTTAAAATTGAGCTGCAGGTTTAGTTATTTTACAGTAAAAATTCTACCGATCATAGTTTTTTGTAAGTGTACTTTTCTTTTAATTTTGTTTTTTTTAGTGTTGTTAATACTGTATAAAACGTATAGTGTGGCGCATATGTCGTTGGGTACACTTTTCCAATTTATTTCAATAAAATTTGGAGATTTAATGTGAACATTTGTTTTGTAAATATCCATTGCAATGTAAAGACTCAAGGTTTTTATTGTCATTGTCATAAAAAAAACAACAGAAATTCATTTAAAGTATCATACTCTGCATACTTTTGATGTAAAGTGCAACAACGGTGCAAGTTCTCATCCAATAAACACCCATAAAAACAACTGTGTAAAGATGAGCATAATAATTTGAGTCCAGTCCATAGTCGGTGCATTTTGTGTCCTCAATTTCTTTATAATAGCCTTCCATCCTGCGCTTTTTTCCAGAAGTATCCATCCATTCTTTCCATTGACGGGGTTTTGTGTCCCAGATACATTGTTTTAAAGTCCGATGGAATGCTATTGATGATATTGTGATAATTTAAAGCATTTATTATTCTCTGTTTGAGAATAGGACTGTCCAAAACACATGATAGCGTTGAGCTCCTTGACGGTAAAAAATTTCCTGTGAATAGTGCACACTTTGTCACGGTGTTATAAGATGCCATGATCTATTTTCCCATCAAAATTCCTTCCAAACATTAGGTTTTGCGGATTTCCATTGATACGTGGATACATGTTCCCACTTTTCATCTATAAAAACGAATTTCCTCTTTTTCTGATTTGCTTCACCTTCAAAATCAATTAAATGGTTATCATGGTCAGTGTTGCTTTGTCTAATTTCCTGGTTGAAACTCCCCCAGTGAACTTTTCAAAGATATCCAACCAATATCTCGACGTCTTACTGCTCATCCAAAATGAGGTGTTATTTCTACGATACAAAAGTTTCTCACCCGAATCTATCATAATGTGTCAATTGCTGAATCATACTATCTTTATTCATCTTTGGGCCGATGGGTGACAAGAGATTTATGGAGTGCAACCACAGACAGCGATGATGAATGTTGGGTATTTTCAGCTCGATCCCTATGAAATGAGCTACAACACAGACTGAATGCTAACTTTAGCCGTGCAGAGGTGTCTGGTTTACGCCATTGTGTGGAATATATAGTGACAACGCAAGCTAGTCACAGTTGTGCGCGACCTTCTGTGGGTTTGTTACGAACAGTGTGAAGAATTTCCGTCGCGCTGTTGATGTCAGAGCACAAAGGTACGATTACGTGTTGGATGGCACTTGTAAAAGCGACGAAAGAGGGCCGCGAACTGTGTTTCTCGACATGAGACAGCAAAGTGGTTGGATTTTCCGTTGAGTCTAGTTAGTCAACAACATAAAACACGCATAGTATAGGGCCCAGTGGTTCCCAACCTTTTTTGTCTCGAGTACGCCCTAAACTTTGTCTCCCACTCAAAGTATCCCTTAACTTGAGTTTCAGGCAAATAAATGGGTTTAAAAATCACATAGTTTCAATTATTACTACTATATTTTTGTTTCAATCACATTTATAGTCCAATATACTCAAAAACTATGCTAAATTTACAATGAATGACACTTTTTTATTCGGATAAGAGTGTATTTCATCTTCTTTTAAAACCTGAAACCATTCCAAGTGACCCCTGGTAATTGCTAACGTACCCCTTGAGATCCCTGTACCCCTGGTTGGGCAACACTGCTATAGGCTGTTGTTCCAGTCTAATCCTGATTAAGATTGCGTGGGTAAAGTGGGACATTCAAGTTTGATCCTTTGTGTTTTCGAATCCATGCACTTCCATAACATCGCAAACAGGAATCTAAGGACACAGAGTGACTTTTACGAGCTTTGTTCTGTCATCAAAAACATACCTGGAGTTGCCTTTAGCTTCATTCACGCTAGTTTGACGAATCCTGGTTAGAAAGTACTCTCGCTTCCGACCTTCTCCTCGATGAGTGACGTTTTTCTGGTAACCGACGTCTTATCTTGAGTCCAGACTTGTTCGGAGCGTTTCTGTCGTCCAAACACCATCACTGCAACTCCTAAGCCTGATAAGCATCTCACGCCGTCCCTAGAGCAATAACGTAACTAAATTGCAGACAGCAGGTGGCGCCTGAACTCAGTAAATGGCGTGGTTACGTGCAGAGATACAGATGTTGAGATGGCAAACTAAAGAGCATGTTTGAAGGCTAATAGCGACACAAAAGTGAAAATTATTTATACTTTGACATATTTGCAGCATCCCATTCGACCAAAAACACCACTTAAAATCTGACTCGAAAACAACATTTGTTTGAGAGGGAATACCAAATTCTGTGTGAAAAATAAATTGTGATATTTTCTTTCCCTGGCGTAAAGTAGACATCTGGAGATTTCAAAAATGCATTATGTTCAAGGTTTGGCATTTCATTCCAAAAAAATAAATAAATAAAAAAGAAGAACCTGAATTTGTTACAAACACATTGTCAGACGCAACAGTGAATGACAGTCAACAAAGTTTGACATATTTTCTGACAGATATCTGCAGTCGTGTCAAACGTCTGAAAAAGGGAGCGCTGATCAAATATGGCACCAATAAATGGGCCGTCTGCTGTGTTTACTGGTTACAAAAGTTAAAACATCAGTGGTATAGATGATAAATGTCTTTTATTTATAAAGTCAGTTATTTATTTACAGAAATTATTTAAATGACCAACCCACCAGAACAAGTTTTTTCTTTTGCTTAAAGGTCCCATATTCTGCTATTTTGCCCTTTACACAGTCTATTCTAAGGGCTTTGTTGATACATTTTTGCGTTGTGCAATATCCATAACATAACAGTTTCCAAAAAACACCCATTTCTTGGACTGGCCCCCCCCCCCCCTTGCAAAAGCAAACGGCTCACTCTGAGATCTGACCCCCCCGAACAGAGAGCAGGCTGCCTCCCCCGCCCAACCTGCGACAAAGCCTAGAGCAGAGATGTTGCGTGTGCGCCGTGTGCTCCGGTAAACAGCGATACACAAACACGGAAATAAACATTTTATCCGTCCTGACGGTGCGTCGTGTTGAGTCCTACGTCCTGGATCTGACCTGGAGTTTGACGTGCTCCAGTACCTCCATGACAGACGTTGCCATTTGGTAAATAACAAGCTAACTCTTCTATCTGTCGTATCCATCATGTAATTACTGTGTAGCATTAGCATTAGCTGTTTTTATTCTTGCGGCTGCGCACTTCCTGGAGGCGTGGCTTGAGCGCCGCGTCATCCTAGTGAAGCCGCGTCATCCTTGTGAGGAGCCCCTGTCTGCCTGCTCACCCGAGGGGGACGGAAAAGACAGTTCTCTAGCGAAAGCATGCGGGAATCAATCAAAAAACCACTTCGGGCACACATACGAGGCCCAAATAGCACTGTAGGAAGGTTAAAACCTCTGAAAAGTTGATTTTGCATGTTATGGGACCTTTAAAGACAAATTGACTCCACATTCCACACGTATGAGAGCAGTTTGCAGGAAGTGTGGCTGAAGAACTGGCTACAAAAGTAGGTGAGATTGGATAATGGATAAAAGCCAGAGAAGATATTGTTGTTGTTGTTGTTTTTCTATTTTAGTAATGAAATTTGCCTTTAATATATGATCACAAAGTTGAAGCCTAATGATCTTTAGGACAAGTTCAGTTAAAGGTGTAACTTTTCTGGTGAGGAGTCTGGCCGCACCTCTTGTCTCCATGGAGATGTTTTTGCTTTGCATGGAATATTCCACAAGGGAAATTCCGCAGGGCCTTAAATAAAAAATTTAAAAATCACTTAAACGTGTCTATACAAGTGGTATATATTGTAAGTGGAGTCAACTCTCCACAGATCTGACCTGTAACTTGGCATGGGTCTTCGCAGGAAAAGGGACTCTCAATCCGAAATGTTAATTAGCACACCTTTAAATAAAAAATAAAATGTAAATAATAGACCTAAATAAAACACATGATTTTAACTTTTGAAACTTGAAAAACAAATTTGTTTTAAAGCCTTTACAGCAGTCACATGAATAATCATGTTTCCATTGGACACGATAACTTTGTCTGTTGAGCTGACAGTGTTAGCAAAACAAAAATTGTTCCGGTTTGTAGCTGCATAAAACTGAAACACTGATTCTCCATGTTTAGTCCTGACTCTGGCACCAGCAGGAGGCTCGTCCCTGAGGTCCTCAGAGTGCAGATGGTTCATGTGGCTCAAACATGTCAGAGATGTACTTTGGTGCTTTGGAGAGACTTGAACACAAGCAGAGCTGCTTTAAAGTCTATTCTCTGAGCCACAGGAAGCCAGTGCAGAGACCTGAGCACAGGACTAATGTGATCGTACTTCCTGGTTCTAGTCAGGACCTGAGCAGCAGCGTTCTGCCCGTTTGGAGAGGCCAGTGAGCAGCCGTTACAGTAGTGTAACCTACTGGAGACAAATGCATGGATAAGTCTCTCCAAGACTGGTTCAGACACTATACCTTTGATTTTGGAAACGTTCTTAGATGGTAAAAAGCTGTTGATGTTATTGATTTGATTTGGCTGTCAAAGTTCAAGTCCATTATTACCCTCAGATTTCTAACTTGATATGAAGGTTTCAGAGTGAGAGACTGGAGGTGACAGCTGACACTTTCTCTGTTTCTGCGGCCCAAAGACGATGATTTCAGTCTTGTCTGTGTTTAGCTGGGAAGGTTGTTTTGCATCCACACGCTGATCTGTTGGATGCAGTGACAGAGTGAATCCACTGGTCCATATTCACCTGCCATCATGAGACATAGATCTGAGTGTCGTCTGTGTAGTTGTGATAAGACACATTAGTGCTGCGTATTAACTGACCTAACGGCAGCATGTAGAGGTTGACCCTAGGGGCAGCCCATGTAGTCTGAGACACAGTTACCATTCTCAACAAAGTAGAGCTTGGTAACAGGTATGAAGAAAACATTAGTCATGTTTGAGTGACCCCACAGGACCCCTGTGAGCTGGGCCTCTCTACAGAAATGCAGTCCGCCATTTAAGTGCCTATGACAGGTTGAAGTACTAATTTTACCAAAATATAGTTAAGATCATTATATTTAAGATTCTGCTAAAGAATGAACCATTTTTATCCCAGTTTGGCCATTTTTTTTGGTTTAAATTTTTACTTCCTGGTTGTAAATCATGACATCACACTAGGAAATTCTGTAACTGTTAACTAGCAACCATGTCGTACACTGGGCCAAAACTCCTCTAATGTCACAGAAATTATAATTTCACAAATAAGAATATATGGGAACACCTGTATTTTGTTGAATTTATGTTTAAAGGTTGAAAATGTGTTTCTTGATTGTAAATTGTCCCTCGTCACTTCATTGGTGTAAAACTATTTTTTTATATTCATGACAGAATTTATTCCACCAAATCAAGTCAAAACTAGAAAATCATAAAAACCTGTCATACGCCCTTTAACAGAAACTGTAAAAATGCAGTTCTGTTTTTTCACGTTTTAGAACAGTAAAAATCAGCCCCTTTTACAGAGACCAAAGTAAGCAAAATTGGGACTAAACAAAGAAAATCAGACCTAAATTGACTTCATTACGCGGCGACTCATCTCCAATCTTGAATTTGTTTTGATCTAACAAGAAATGCAATACTTGAACGCCGACTTTAAGCTCCAATATGATCTTAGAAAACGGCAATAAATAAAATGCCAGCTGAGTGCACAACAGCAAAGCTAATGTTAGTCAATGAAGATTATTGTAATGAAACAATGAGTCACCGTGAGCTGCGCCGGCTAACACGCTGGCCCTGTTCTGCTCTGTGCCGTGCTCTGCTTAAGTTTATTGAGTTGTTTCTTTATCCACTGATTAACCAATTACAGCCTGATTACCTCTGAGTGTGTAAGTAACAAGGCGTCGCTGGATGATTTATAATATTCAGACAGGCTTCACGGAGAGGCGTGAGGGGTAACAGGCTGCGTACTGTACAAGAGTGGGGGAAAAAAGACAACAACAGGCGACATTTATGAGTCAGCCAATCAGAAACCAGTGTTAGTCATGGGTTTGGACAGTTTGTAAGTGCGTATTATTCAGTATTCATTAGACGTGAGGAGGGAATTGACCGCTGTGTGTCCGAATAACATGTGAAATCTAATTTGAATGTGAAAAAAATAATAAGCAGTCAGCTAAATTCAGAAATGGCCCCGACTGATTTATTTATTCTTTGTTTTCTTTTCTTTATTGTTTGTTGTTCAAAGTGGTTTAGTAAAACTGCATGAAATGTGGAAGAAAGATCGGGTTCTTTTAAACGCAAGGCATCTGTTTTCACGTTTTTACGAGACCTTCAGTAGCTCTGAATTGATCATTATTTGTCATTTACTGCATGAACAATACAGAACGCACGCTTAAACTTGGATTATACTCCCTGCGCGGAAACGAAACGCATGGAGCTAGCTGCTTGGAAATCCTCAAACCTCGCGGACCTTGTGGACGCGTCAAGCACAAACTGAGCTTTTAGACGGCGTTCACACTTGCATAATCAGCACATCCAAATTGAACACAGAACCTATAGACTGGGACTAGAACGGGACCAAACTAAATCGACATTAGCACTCAGACTAGTTCCACAGCAGGACAAGTCTGAACGCAGCCTCAGTACAACCTGCTTGGCTTCTGAGATCGGACGAGATTGTGATATGGCCGCATGGTTCTTTTTGGATACTAAAAGATGAGTTCTTTACCAAGTTTTTCATTCATTCCTTGTAATGGAGAGCTACTATTGAGGCAGCCAATCTACGTCATCCGCCCCGTCTGACCACCACCAACCATTAACTAACACACCACATGCATTATATATCATACGCTACTTCTGCCCCTCTACAGCACATATTCCCAGAGGTCTCCCATGCCAGGCCCAACCCGGCTTCGCTTCTGAGATTAGACTGATTCTTGGGGTGATATAGCCAGTAGAAGTGGTTGTAATGGCAGAGACTGTAGGACTGTTTTTTTTTTTTTTAAAGTAATAACTGATTTATTGGCAGTCATAGTACGGTAATAGTAAGGAAAGTCTGTAGGGTAGCAGAAGCAATAGTAAGGCAATAGCTGTAGCGGATTTCTCAGTAGTTCTAGTAATCCAACGAGGTTCATTTGGTGATAATTTAATATTTTGAAGGTTCTTATTTCAGATCAGTGTTTGTTTATGTAGCCCAGTGGTAAACATGGGTATTACAGTGTAATAAACCGTGATGAGTTAGTGTTAATCCACATTTCACTTAAAAACAAGTCACATGATTAATTTAAAAATGTAAACGTTTATTTACTTGTCATAAATAAGTAGTGACACATGATTTAATAAATAAATAAATAGATTATTTTACATGATTAAAATTAGATAAATATTCAGTTATTTCATTTCATTACAGAGATTAAAAACAAAGACTTACTGCTTACATTATTTTGTTAAAATAATAAATAAGTGGAGGTTTATGTAGTTAGCCTCGCATTACATGTTTCTTAATGTTTCAATGTTATTATTTCTTATTGGTCGTTTGAGCCCTCACTCTTGCGTAGTCGATTGTGATTGGCTGTTGGTACGTAAAGGGGTGGGCACACGTGACCTTGCGTGGGGAGACGTACAGGAAAGTTCGGGAAGACGCTCTCTTCCCGCCGGACCGTCAAGGAAGCTGGATCCTGACAGTTTTCTCGGAGCAAAAAGACGTTAGAAACCTCGGAGCCGGGTGGACTGAACGGGAGGTTCGGAGAAGAGGACCGCGGACTCTTGGTCAGGAGCTGAGAGCGTTAGCGGAGATCCGAGACCGGAGAGTCGTCCAGGAGCGGGAGTAACGGAGCGGGAGCAAGCGGAGCGGGAGGTGTGAGCGGAGGTGGCCGAGCGGGAGCGAGCAGCGCGGGCGGAGCTACCGGGTCGTCGCGTCGCACTCAGCCGGGACGGACCACGAGTTTCAGCGCTATCAAACCCGAGGACCGCGAATTTCAGCGCTCTCAAGTTCTGACAAAGAAGATCAGGCCTGCGCCGTTATCCTTTTCCTTTTTCCCCATCCAAAACGGTACCGCAACTGTGTGTGTTTGTGTGTGTGTGGGCCCACTACCGTTGCAAAACGTTAAGAGACAATTTCGCGCGCTTTGAGTGTTCTGTGTTTTTTGTGTACTAACCATTGTGGGGAACAGCTAAGGGAGGGGACATTTTGTATGTTTTGCTTTCTGTGTGAGGGGAGATTGTGATTGAAACTATTGGGGTTTCTTGCTAAATTTAAAGGGGATATTGGTTAGATTTTTGGGGACATATTTTGTTATTTATTTTGTGTATATTTTGTGCATAATTGAATATTTATATTTTGTTGAGGGGAAACTTTTATACTTTGTTTGCCAAATTATTATTCTCAATATTAAATAAGGCCTTCTTAACATTTTGTCTAAACTTAACATTTCTCTGGGTCTCATTATTCTTAAATATTAGCATTATTGTGTGAAGGAGATTTACTTTTATTTGGGTAATGACTAGGTGCACCTTCGTGGTATCCACCGAAACTAAAACGAACCCAAGCACCCACCATTCTCACGTAAGTATCACACAGAGTGGTTGTACGGGTGCTACATAAGATAAAATGGAGGCACCGCTGGGATGAATTTAGTTAAAAAATAGTCTTAAATTAGCTATAAATTTAGTGTTGACCCAGAGATTTAGTTTGTACAAAAATATTCCTTAGAACCAAAAGCTGATTAATTGTTTATCTGTATGTAAAGCCATATTAAAGGGTAACTAACGTTAAAACCAAATAACTTTAAAACTGCAAAACGTAGCATTCTAAATATTCTAAGCAAAGAAAACACAATATAAGCGTTAACTAAGCTAAAGTATCACAAACACTTACCAAATTTAGTCCTGACAAGTGAGTACCGTAATCGCACAACCCGTGGAGATGGCTCAGTTGAAGAACTGGTGTGTTGGAGAAGGCATAGACCCAGTGCACGCCTTGCTGGTAAAAGATGTACCTCCAGAAGCTGAAGTTGGTGTCATTGAAGAAACGCTGCAGACTATTAAAGCACTCGGGAGAGTCAGAGTCAGAGGAAGAATGTTCGACCCACAGTCTCAAAGTTTAACTGTGCTATGTGAGTGCAGGGAGAAGGTGAATTCAGACTCTATTCCTCTTGATGTTATTCCCGAGGGGTCTCCAGTTGCGTGGAGAATCTTTGGACCCTATGAGCGGGAGGAAGAACCCCAAGGTCAGGCAGCTGGTGATGGTCAAAATGTGCCACAACTCGATTCCAGTCTTCTTTCCCCACTACAGGCGTCTACTCCTGAAGCTATCATTCGAGCAGTTGGTGACATCCTGCAAATGACAAGCAAGCCCACCCACAATGAAAACAGTCTCTACCGGAGACTACGCACCTTCTCAGGGGTCACGCCCACACCCCCTGGAGAAGAACACTTGGAAAACTGGGTTGAGCAAGCTAGACTAATGATTGAAGAGTGTGATCGTCCTGAAAGAGAAAAGAAAATGAGAATAATGGAAAGTGTAAAGGGTCCTGCACTTGAGATCCTCCAAGCTGTTCGTTTCAACAACCCTACCGCAACATCTATTGACTACATTGACATTCTTGAGACCACCTTTGGCACACCCGAGAGCGGCGAAGAACTTTACTTTGCTTTCAGAATGCTGTGTCAACACCCCAGTGAGAAACTCTCCGAGTTCCTGAGACGCCTTGAGAGAGTCCTCAATAAAGTGGTCCAAAAGGGTGGACTCCAGTCATCGGCGGCAGACAAAGCACGTCTTGACCAACTCATTAAAGGGGCCATCAGATCTGACCTTATGATTTTAAACCTCGGACTAAGAGACCAGAGACAGTCCTCCCACCTTTCTCGAGCTGCTGAACGAGATACGCCTGGAGGAGGAGCATGAAGCTTCACGTCGGCGTCTCCATCCACCAAAGGCAGTCTACGCCAAAAGTGCCATTCTGACCCCTGATACTGAGTTGAAAGACTTGAAAGCTGAAATACACCAACTCAGAGCACAAGTATGTGAACTCTCTGCCCCAGCCGAAGTGTCAAGTCACCTGTAACGAGCCCTCTGCCTTCAGTCACTTCAGCGGCAGAGAGCTCAGAAGACAAAAACGTTCAAGCCCTAAAGAAAGAAGTTGTCAAGCTTCGAAAACAAGTCTCGGTTATGTCAGTCAAGCCCAAATACAGTACTGCTACTGACCCTGCCCAAGAGAAACTCAGTCAAGAGCCTGGCAGCAAAGACCCTCTGCACCCAGAGACTCAAGTGACTTCTTTTGTTATCGGTGCGGCGAAGATGGCCACTATGCTAACAAGTGTGCTGCTCCAGAGAACTACCCTAAAGTCATTCAGAAACTGCTGCAGGCCCAAAGAAAGTCCAAACAAAACCAGAAACCTGACAATGAAACAAGAACAAAGACTACAAAAGCAAGTGTCAAGAGAAGCTCTGTAAACATACAGAACAACAGTTTGCCCGAGGGACTGGTTGGACCGCCCTCCACTGCTCAAGTTAAGATCAATGGCCACCCCTGCACTGCGCTGATGGACAGTGGCTCCCAAGTTACCATCATCTTCGACAGCTGGTATGCCGAACATCTGTCACACATCCCACTAAACCCTGTGACTGGTCTAGCCATCTGGGGCCTAAGTGAGTCAGAGAGCAGTTATCCCTACAACGGTTACATTCAAGTTGAATTGGAGCTGCCAAAAAGGTCCAAGTCCAACAGAGTCAAGTCTGTTCCTGTCCTGGCCCTGGTGTGCCCTGATCCACGCTGCTCAGAGTCGATACCTGTCCTGATTGGCACCAATGTCAGTGGGGTTCGGCCTTTCAAGTCCAAAACAATGAAAGAAGACACTGAGAACGTTAACTCAGTCAAAGTTCAAGTGCAAGAGAAAAGCCACTTACCTGTTACTGCAGTGACATCTATAAAAGACAAAATAGACTTACCTGTGGCTGAAGTTAAATGGTCCGGGCCTGGTCCTCTCGTCATCCCTCCAGGCACTGAACACATTGCCATCTGCAAAGTCAAAGAGAAACAAGACATCGGAGACAGTATACTCATCACAGAACGTGCACACTCACCTGCTCTCCCTCCAAGTGTGCTTGTCCAGCCAACTGTGTTGTTTTCAAAGACACTAGATCCAAACAACTTCTTGGTGCTATTGCGTAATGAGTCCCTTAAGCAAACAGCCATTCCAATGGGCACCGTGATTGCTCACCTTCACGTTGCTGACATTGTGACAGATGCGCCACACTCTAAGGTTGAGACAGCTACAACTATGGATCCCTCTCAGTTTGACTTCAGTGACTCCCCCATCAGCAAAGAGTGGAAAGAGAGGCTGAGTCAAAGCTTGCCAAACACTCCAACGTGTTCTCTACCGAAGAGTGGGATGTCGGTTTGGCTAATGGGGTAGAGCATCACATCCGTCTGAGCGATAACACTCCATTCAGAGAGAGGTCTCGTCGCATTGCCCCTGCCGACTTAGATGATCTCCGGCGTCACATCCAAGGTTTGCTGGCGGCTGGGATCATAAAAGAATCAAGAAGCCCGTGACGCTTCACCGATTGTCCTTGCACGTAAAGAATGGTCAACTTCGCATGTGCGTCGACTACCGCACCCTGAATCGCAGAACTATCCCAGATCAGTACACTGTGCCACGTATCGACGACGCCCTTGATTGCTTGTCCGGCAGCAAGTGGTTTTCTGTTTTGGATCTGCGCAGCGGTTACTATCAAATCCCGATGGCTGAGGAGGACAAAGAGAAAACCGCTTTCATCTGTCTTCTGGGATTTTTCCAGTTTGAGCGGATGCCGCAGGGGATCACAGGGGCTCCTGCAACATTTCAGCGCCTTATGGAGAAGGCAGTCGGCGATATGCACATGCTCGAAGTCATCGTCTATCTAGACGACCTCATTGTTTTCGGCAAGACTCTGGAGGAGCACGAGCAAAGACTCCTCAAAGTTATCACTCGTCTCAAAGAAGCTGGACTCAAGTTGTCCCTTGACAAGTGCCAGTTCTGTCGGTCACAAGTCACTTACGTCGGTCACATTGTCTCAGAACATGGAATCGCCACAGACCCAGCCAAAGTTGAAGCAGTGACACGGTGGAAGCAACCAACCGACCTTTCATCCCTGCAGTCCTTCCTGGGGTTCTGCGGCTACTACCGCAGGTTTATAAAAAACTATTCTATCATCGTCCGACCACTTACAGAGCTGTGCAAAGGTTATCCCCCCACACAAAAGAAGAAAAAGTCCACTTCAACAGACAAGATCTACTACAAAGTCAATGAGCCTTTCGTGACCGGTGGGACCAGTCATGTTCTGAGGCCTTCCGAAAATCATCCACTGCCTCATAAATGCACCTGTGTTAGCATTCGCCGACCCGACCAAACCGTACACCCTACATGTTGATGCAAGTTTTCACGGGCTCGGTGCTGTCCTCAACCAAGAATATCCTGAAGGCTTAAGACCAGTCGCCTTTGCAAGCCGCAAACTAAGTGCCTCTGAAAAGAACTATCCAGTGCACCAGCTCGAGTTTTTGGCACTCAAGTGGGCCGTGGTAGACAAGTTCCACGACTACTTGTATGGAGCCCAGTTTACCGTGAGAACAGATAACAACCCACTTACTTATATTCTCACGACCGCCAAACTCAACGCGACGGGTCACCGCTGGCTCTCAGCACTCTCAACGTACCACTTCACTCTGCAGTACAGGCCCGGCAGCAGCAACATCGACGCCGATGCTCTGTCGCGCAACCCTCTACCAACCACAAAAGAAGGCTGGCAAAGTGTACCACCTGAAAGTGTTCAAGCCCTGTGCAAGCAGGTCAAGTGCTGTGAAACTCCGAAACAGTCAACCACTATTGCAGAGTCGCTTGGAGTGTCACCTGACGGCCTTCCAGAGTGTTTCGCCTACCCAGTCCGGTTGGACCTTGGTTCCTTGACACAGTTCAGTCATAACGACCTCGTCAAAGCTCAAGACACTGACCCCACTATCGCTCCAGTCAAACTGTCTCTTAGTGGTGGTCCATCAGTCTCCGGCCCCGACAATCCAACTTCTGCTCTGCTGAACAAAGAAGCAAACAAGCTCATCATTGAAAACAATCTACTCTACAGAAAAGTTGAGAGGAATGGAACTGAAGTGAAGCAGCTGGTACTGCCCAGAGAGTATATCCTCATGGTCCTGAAATCCTTGCATGACGAGTCTGGTCACCTGGGCATGGACAAGACCATCGAACTGATTAGAAACCGGTTCTACTGGCCGAAGATGGGAGCTGAGGTGGAGCAGTACATTAAGAACTGCGGCAGATGCATAACTCGCAAAGCTCTTCCTCAGAGAGCTGCTCCCTTAAACCAGATCACCAGCCAAGGCCCCCTAGACCTCGTATGTATCGATTTTCTGTCACTTGAGCCAGATTCCCAAGGTTATGCCAACATCCTTGTAGTGACCGACCACTTTACTCGATACGCCCAAGCTTTTCCCACCAAAGACCAGAAAGCGACCACCGTTGCCAAGATCCTGTGTGAGCGCTACTTTGTACACTACGGACTCCCTGCCCGCATACATTCGGATCAAGGGCGCGATTTTGAAAGTAAACTGATCCAGGACCTTCTGAAGATGCTGGGGATTCGCAAGTCTAGAACATCTCCTTACCACCCTCAGGGAGATCCGCAACCAGAAAGATTCAACCGTACCCTGTTGTCAATGCTTGGCACTCTCGATCCAAAGCAAAAACAGAAATGGAGTCAGAAAATCTGTCACCTGGTCCACGCCTACAACTGCTCTCAAAACGACGCAACTGGGTACTCCCCTTACCTGTTAATGTTCGGCAGAGAAGCTCGCCTACCAGTCGACATCTGTTTTGGCGTGACCGACGACAATCAAAAGACAAAGTCCTACCATCAGTACGTGGCAAAGCTCAAGAAAGATCTCCAAAGGGCCTACAATCTTGCAACAGAATCGTCAGATAAGAACCACCAAAGAAACAAGAGAGCACACGACAAACACGTCAAAGAACAAGTCCTTGATAAAGGCGACAGAGTATTGCTAAGAAACTTTGGAGTCACAGGCAAACACAAGTTGAAATGCAAGTGGCGGCCCTCACCATATGTTATTGTGGAAAAGCTACCTAACCTACCTGTCTACAAGATCAAGCCAGAGAGAGGTATGGGAGCTAAAAAGACAGTTCATCGTAACCACCTGTTACCCATTGGTTACCTTGTGAGACTCCCCGTTGACGACAGTGAAGATGGGTCACAAAAAAGACCTGTGACCAGAGCACTTCAACAGATGACAAAAGAACCAACACAGTCAAACAACCACCATGAAGATTTGTCTTCAGAATCAGAGTATGAGGAAGTATACCTGCCAAGACCCTTTGAGTTAAACTGGGACAAGTTGTTGACTCCTCCCGACAAAACAAAGCAATACGCTACAGTCGTCAACCAAGCTGACCCTGAGAGACCACTTCAGGATCTGGTTGTGACAGAGCCAGTTGTCAATGATCTTCCAAACCTACCTCCTGACGCTGATCCAGAAGTCAACGTTCTAGAAGGGGGAGCAGACTTCAACCCCCTCTATCACCTTCAAGACTCTCAAGACAAAATTGAACAAGTCGAGCGTTCAAGAAGAATCACCCGTCCAGTGGTCAGGCTGAGCTACGACGAACTTGGCACGCCCTGTGAACACCCTGTGACAGTCCTAAGCCATGGAGTGTTGGTGGGAAGTGGACTCTACAGAGACTCCAGAAGCCATCCCTGTGAGACCCTCTGGTGCCACCCCATGGCGTTGTGCTTCACTTGTTCTGATTTGGCCTCTTCCCTTAATTCTAAGAATATTAGAGTCATCTAAAGTTTTATTTTGATGAGGACATCAAAACCTTTTAGAAGGGGGAGGGTGTAGCCCAGTGGTAAACATGGGTATTACAGTGTAATAAACCGTGATGAGTTAGTGTTAATCCACATTTCACTTAAAAACAAGTCACATGATTAATTTAAAAATGTAAACGTTTATTTACTTGTCATAAATAAGTAGTGACACATGATTTAATAAATAAATAAATAGATTATTTTACATGATTAAAATTAGATAAATATTCAGTTATTTCATTTCATTACAGAGATTAAAAACAAAGACTTACTGCTTACATTATTTTGTTAAAATAATAAATAAGTGGAGGTTTATGTAGTTAGCCTCGCATTACATGTTTCTTAATGTTTCAATGTTATTATTTCTTATTGGTCGTTTGAGCCCTCACTCTTGCGTAGTCGATTGTGATTGGCTGTTGGTACGTAAAGGGGTGGGCACACGTGACCTTGCGTGGGGAGACGTACAGGAAAGTTCGGGAAGACGCTCTCTTCCGCCGGACCGTCAAGGAAGCTGGATCCTGACAGTTTTCTCGGAGCAAAAAGACGTTAGAAACCTCGGAGCCGGGTGGACTGAACGGGAGGCTCGGAGAAGAGGACCGCGGACTCTTGGTCAGGAGCTGAGAGCGTTAGCGGAGATCCGAGACCGGAGAGTCGTCCAGGAGCGGGAGTAACGGAGCGGGAGGTGTGAGCGGAGGTGGCCGAGCGGGAGCGAGCAGCGCGGGCGGAGCTACCGGGTCGTCGCGTCGCACTCAGTCGGGACGGACCACGAGTTTCAGCGCTATCAAACCCGAGGACCGCGAATTTCAGCGCTCTCAAGTTCTGACAAAGAAGATCAGGCCTGCGCCGTTATCCTTTTCCTTTTTCCCCATCCAAAACGGTACCGCAACTGTGTGTGTTTGTGTGTGTGTGGGCCCACTACCGTTGCAAAACGTTAAGAGACAATTTCGCGCGCTTTGAGTGTTCTGTGTTTTTTGTGTACTAACCATTGTGGGGAACAGCTAAGGGAGGGGACATTTTGTATGTTTTGCTTTCTGTGTGAGGGGAGATTGTGATTGAAACTATTGGGGTTTCTTGCTAAATTTAAAGGGGATATTGGTTAGATTTTTGGGGACATATTTTGTTATTTATTTTGTGTATATTTTGTGCATAATTGAATATTTATATTTTGTTGAGGGGAAACTTTTATACTTTGTTTGCCAAATTATTATTCTCAATATTAAATAAGGCCTTCTTAACATTTTGTCTAAACTTAACATTTCTCTGGGTCTCATTATTCTTAAATATTAGCATTATTGTGTGAAGGAGATTTACTTTTATTTGGGTAATGACTAGGTGCACCTTCGTGGTATCCACCGAAACTAAAACGAACCCAAGCACCCACCATTCTCACGTAAGTATCACACAGAGTGGTTGTACGGGTGCTACATTTATTTTACCTGACAGTTTCGACTGCTCATTCGCAATCTTAATCAGATCGAGTGACATTAATGATGATGTGAGCAGTCGAAACTGTCAGGTAAAATAAACAAACACTGATCTGAAATAAGGACCTTAAAAATATTAAATCTTATTCGCCTTATTCCAGAAGTTGTCGTGGGCGCCGCCATCTTGTTTCCGTTGTATTAGTTGACACGGGGCAGACGAGCTCAACAGTGAATAAGTTCTACACGGACTAAAAAGCCGTTTTCAGGCCGCCCAGGAAATCGGTGCGTTGCTGAGTTGTTGTTGCAAGTGTTCATTAAACATTTCACACAAATCAATCTACTTTATATAACATTTTAACTGCGAGATTTTTCCCTTGTTCGCCATTAGCTTTAACAGAGTTCTCGTCAAACCGGAAGTACGTTTACAACAAGTGCATATCTGTGGCAAAAAGATGCAAAGTGGGCGGGGCAGAATAAGGTGAATAGTAGTTCTAGTAGACCTAGCAAAGTAGTAACGTCAACAGTAACTTAAAAATATTTAGTAGGGCACTGCACTTGTAGGCTAGTTCAAATGTCCAATCCAATTTAGGAAAATCTACTCGAAAAATATCATCTTCCTCCAAATGACCCAGTTCTTGTCAAACTCTACAAACACTACACTCTGGCGATTTCCAAAAAGCATTGCCTCGGCGTGTCACTAACCACTCTGCCAAAGACACCATCGCTATTTGCTCAGCCCAGCTTCATTAACACAACTCATGATTGCAATCAGCCTGGTTTCCCGCCGCACACGCGCCTGTTATTCACAGAGCTGTCAGAAGTACCACCTTTGTTTGTTGTTCCAATTTATTTGATAAAAGTGGGAACACCTGAGAAAATGTTGACATAAATTTGCATTCCGAGGCTGATTTGTACAGAAAATAATTATCCTCGTACCTCCGTGGATGCCGTCAGAAGTATGTTGAAGTAACACAGTAGGAAAAAACGGTTAGATTTGTCTTTTTTAGAGTTGTTGACAAAATTGGAGAAATATATTTTGTGCAGTGGTGCTGATACGGAATGAGCAAACAAATATAAACACCAACAGATGAAGATACTGTTGTTGATGATTACAATATGGCTAATTATAAGTATTTCATCTTAAATGCATATTTTGACGTGATAAAAAAGAAGAGTACAGTACCATGTCTTAGTTTATTTTATGTTTATGTCGAAATTGAGTTCTCTTAGTGAAACCAAGTACGAGGTCTGAGGTCCTCTTTAAATTTCACAGTGTAATTCTGGCATTAAAATGTTTAAAGATACAAAAGCACAGTGGAGCAATTTGTTTGACAGAGTTTAATGTGTTTATTTACTGGCTTTCCATTAGTCTTTCAAAAGTAAAGACTATCTTTCCGGTTTGACAGAGTTGATTACTTCTCAGAGGTGATACTTTTTTTTTCACAGTGCAACAACTTAAAACAAACAACACATGTAAAAATAGCAGCAGTGGCTCTCTATAACATGAACTAGTTTGCTTTTTTGCTTGCAATTTGATAAAAAATAAAATAAAAATAAACAAATCGAGAGCATTTAAGTTGTTTATCCCAAAACAACAAATCAGTATAGCAACAGTGAAACATTTATCCTGATTCGTATTTATTTTGCAAGGAAGAAAACGTCTCAACCAAGTGAACAATCCCCCGTCAAATATACGTGGAAGTGCAGTTCCTAACGCACGTGACAGCCAATCAAAGAGCTCGCGCCTACACTCAGTGTATGTGCACCGCGGCCAAAAAGTCACTTTGCGTCGAAGCACTGCGGACTGCAAGGGCTGTGATTGGTTGATCCACAAAGACAGCTGATTTCAAAAGAGCTTTGAGCTGCTTAATGAAGTCTATAAACTACACATTTCACTCAAACGAAGCGATTTTACTCAACATTTTGCGTTTTTGTCCCCAGTTTGACAGTTTTTGTTAAGTTTATAATTGTACTTCCTGGTTGGTCATGGGCAGCAAGGCAGAGTTAACTCCACAACCAATTTGGAAACAAGGCCCAAAATCCATATACTTTACAGAATAGTTACGATTTTACAAAGAATAACACCTGATAACATCTTTATTTTGTGTCAGTTGTCTATAAATTGTCGTATTTTCAACGGCGCGTCGCTTTTTCATGACATCACAGAGGGATTCCGTTTTAGAACTCAGCACCACTTCCTTCCACAAATTTAAAACTATGCTAAATATTTACCACAAGTGTCCTCCCACCAAACTAAGTCACGATTAAAATATAATGAGAACCTGTCGTATTCACCTTATTCTGGATGTTGCCGCGGGCGCCGCCATCTTTTTTGCGTTGTATTGGTTTACATGAGGCAGACGAGCTCAACAGTAAGTACTATGCGGACTACAAAGCTGTTTTCAGAGTGGAATAAGGTGAATAGACTTTAAGTTTGGTACAAAATGTTTGCACACGAGGTTAAGGTGATAGTTTTTTGCCCTGGTGAATAAATAAATGCTAAATAAATCAGTTTCATTCCCACTGGTTGGAAGCTCGAATGATTCAGGTCAGCGGCAATACGTGAACATGTGAGTAAATGGAGCTTGACACTGGACTATAAACCAGATTTTGGTGAGACTGATCAACACCTGTTTGGCAGCACTGGTCATTGTTGAGAATTCCAGATAATTACCCGGTTACATATAAGAGAGAAAAAAACAAAACAAAAAACACTTCCCCGTCTCTCCATTAGTGCTCCATTAGTGACCAGAACTGTCAATCTCATTATCTCAAAACTACTATAACACAGAGGGATCCTATTCGAAGCGGACACAAAATCAACATTGTGAGTTAATTTCCCTGCTCTGACTCTTTTTGCTGAATGTCCTCCCTGCTCCTACTCAGAATTCACACTTCGTTGTCCGTCCTGTCTAATAAAACCTACAGACCAAATCAAACATACATTGCTACATGAAAAACCGTATTTTCTCATCAATGTTAAACAAGAAGTGATGAACATGAAGAGGGAAAACCGCACCCAAACGTAACAGACAAGGTAAATCTTTTTCTACATATTTTCATTATTCATTCACCACTCATTCTCATTACCTTTGTATGTGAATTGGTGGACACGGTCTCTACAGTATTTTCAATTAAATATATGCTTTGGGCAGAGAATGCTTCACAAAGAAAAAGGCCGCAGAGATACAAAAAGAACATGCAATTCTTCCTTGCAAGCAGCTTTACAGGATAATAGCTTGTCGAGTTATCACAAATACATTTTATTATTTGACGCCACCTCCTGCAGACACCAAAGCCTAAACTCTTGATCCCAATCATTTGTTTACCAATGTACAATAATGAGTACTTACACCTGTATATGTATTCAAACAAAATAAATCTGCAAATCCATGGGAAATCCTTGGGGCAGTGTTAGCAGCTCAGCCTGCAGTTAGAATGACCCACAGAGGAGCAGAGAGAAGGAAAATAAGAGCTTTGTTTACCTTGTATATTGTACATTTGGTCCGATAAAAAGACTACTTTTTCTAATGGCTAATCTGCCTCAGGTGAATTCACTAATGCACATGTCTTTTGGTATTGTGAGCATATCTAAAAAGTGTACAGTGTGCATTGTATTAAGATAGTTCTGAATCCCACAGCCTGTGAAAAATAAAAGCAGCAATAGAATGAAGACGCATAGTTGCAGAGTGGTGAAGATTGCTGGGTAAACTATTCCCCACTTCTTCTTGCTGCCCTTGGAGCTGAGTGAGAATGCCAGCAGTAGCCTATTCATAAATTTCAGTTACATTTTTCCCTGTAATGGGTGCAAATTTGAGGAGTTTCGACAAGTTAAAAATGTTATTTTGAATGCTTTATGTCAATGCCAACAGTTCAAATTTTTCATCACGCTGAAACACAGACATCCCAGAACAGACACACAAAGACGTTAATAAATATAACCAAAGATCCAATATGGAGAATCCGGTCTGCTGAGAGGACGTGTGCCCTGTGTGCTGTATATGAGAGGCTGGATGGTCTTATATGTGGAGGCTTAACACTGGAGTCTATGGTCAACATGGTCAGTCAACACTGGACATGGAGAGATGGAGTGCTGGGGTTACAATGCACAGAGCCAGGGAGGATAAGGGAGAAGTGAAAGTGTGTGCGTGTGCGTGTGCGTGTGTGTGTGTGTGTGTGTGTGTGTCTGTGTCTGTGTCTGTGTCTGTGTGTGTGTGTGTGTGTGTGTGTGTGTGTGTGTCACGAGGAAGTGAACCTCAGTGAAGATAATTATAAACAAAGTGCATATAGAAGTCCATTACTAAAGTTACTTTGTGTAACACGTGTTCTCTACAACCAAACTCCTTAACTGCGTAATCTGTCAAATCCATCTCCAGAATTTGAGCTTGGTTTGTTAGCCTATATATAGCCTAATGTGCATATTTTAAATTGAAACGGGAATATTGAGGGGAAAGGTCATGTGTATCTAAACTTGACCTCTGAACTTTGGAACTCATCCTCCCTTACATTGCCTTGGTAATGGGAAATTACAACAGGGGACTGTGACAGATGGCCTCCCCTCGGCTTCAAAAGGCTCCATTTCAAGCTGTTAAGATCACATACCTCCTTAAAGTGTTGTTTACACTTGGATTACAAAGACTCTTATAAGAGCTTTAAAGTTCTCCGAGGACAAAACAATTGACTAATTGATATTAAACATATTGGCTCTCACTTCAGCCCAGTCCAGGCAGTTCAGCCCGGTCTAAGAGCAGCGAGAGAGAGAAGAGACATATGGAGACAACCACAGGCATCCCACAAGACCAAGACATTACCGAGAGGAACGTCCAAGCATTCTTGACCTCTCTTTTCCACGTCTGTGCGGAACGTTTTGATGTCTTTTAATTCAAATTGCTAATTTTATTTAGTTTTAAATGTGTAATTTGATCGGAAAGCACTCACATTCACTTTTTTTTCCACTTTTTTTAAAGGATTTTTTGGCCTGCAGGCTTGATTTGACTGGACATAACAGCATGACATGGGGATGAGACTGGGGAATGACATGCAGTAAATGCTTGGAGCCAGATTCAAACTCACAACCCTGGGGCCTGCCACATATGGCAGGCATATGTGGAGCCGCTGTTTTTTAGAAGTAGAAACAGAACAAACTGTCAACAACAAAAACAGTGTGGCACAAAATGGGTTTAACTTAGATAATGTATAGTTATAATATACTGTATAACATTGATCATTATTACTACACTGTTTGATACACTGTGTTCATTTATTATTTATTCAGATCATGATTCTATTCCACAAATTCATTATTGACGCGTTTGCATATTTCATACTCAAATTTGTCAATAAATCATCATAAACCACAATTTGCTTTGGCTAAAAGTGACTAATCTATGTTCAGAAATGGTCCCTATTGTGATTCAAAGATGTACTTAACTCCAGATAATTTTATATAGAAAAATGGCAAACTTCTTATACTTTGTCAGTATAATTTCTCAACATAAACTGAGTGGTCCCCCAAAAACCTTTTAATTAAAGCTACCTACACACTCACGCAGACCAATGAGTCTTGCTTCAACTTAGAACCAAAATTTAGTCCCCTTCTTTAACTCAATCCCATGTCCCCTGTAGAGTCAGTCCATCCAGACGGGCAGAATAAAGAAACTAGAAATCTAACTTAGGGCTGAAAACGGGTGCAGAGTTAAACAACTTTTCTCAAATTGTCAGCTAAACCTTTATTGATATCACAAACGTCTTCCCAGAGGATAAGTTGTATCTGATGCGGTGCGTCTCTCGGACAAAACCCTCTGCTCCATCCAATTTCTGAATTTAAACAACTCTTCTTAATCCAACGGTGCTGTTTGTTGTCCTTTTATCATTGTGTTCAAGGTAATCCCCAGCACACCTTGAGCATTTTAAATCTATAGTTTTAAGCTCCTGCCAAAGCTCAACATAGCCAGCTTTAAATCCGTGCACTTTCTCACCTTTGTCTCATTACTTCATTTCTGTTCGACTAATTCACACAATCGCTATTGCTTCATTGGCAATTTTAATTCATTCGTAAATGTGCCAAAATTGATTATTACAATTAAATTATTCAGTTGAAGTAACCATTGGTGAAATAAAAAATAATTGACTGACCATTTGATTTAATTCTACCAGAGAAGTCTTTTGGTGGAGCCATTATCCAAACTGGTGTATTATCCCCTGAGATTTCCCTCGCAGGTGTAATATTCCTTTAATGGCTTGGACAGAGTGGTTTTATCAGAAGGGAGCAATTTCTTTTTGTCTTTTTTTTCACCAGGTTGTCCATATTAAATGTAATTTTTCACCAGTGAAGGTAAAACCAACACCACTGCAGATAATAGCTTCAAAATGAGCGGCAACAACACAAAGGTTTGCGGTGGTTGGATGAAAGGCTCACATATTCAAGTTCGTACGAATACTTTTTAATTTAGTCCATTCATTCCTCTTCTGGTGGTCATTTGCGTAGTTTCAAGCCACCAAGACGACGCAACATTTTGTATACTTTACAAAGACTGGATTGACAGACCAATTAACCAATCAGAGAAATGCATGGTTTGTATATGTCAAAGCAAACAAGGCAGTTTACGACTAAAAATGAAAGAAAAAAGCAAAAAAGTATAGATACAGTCGGCACCGCATCATGTTAGAAAATGATCTGTTGATTCAATAGGAAACGTAACTCATTCAATCTTCTGATATGGAGAATTAGGTCTATTTTAAAGCACAACTAATTCAAATCAAGTCACAACCAAGCCTTAATAGTCGTTGCTGACCTGGCGTTGCCTCAGAAAAGTAGATGTAATCACACAGTGGGCAGCGCTAGCATCGTGATAATGGCTCAACTATGTTCGGGCCGTTCGACCACTTTATTCTTCTCCGTCTTTGTGACTGTCTTTGGCTCAATGTAACTCCTAAACTTGGGGTTTGCTCTTGTAGTTGTCGAACCGCAGCTCTGACACATTAAAATGAATGGATTGCTTCCCCCATGGAGGTCTGCTTGGGGGTGTTCCCTCGGCTGACAACTGTATCTGTGAGAAACGGCGCATAATAGCTAGGGTTACCGTGGGTTCTCTCCGGGTTCTCCGGCTTCCTCCCACCGTCCAAAGACATGACTGTGTAGGTTCATTGACAACTCTAAATTGCCCCTAGTGAATGAATGTGAGAGTGAATGGTTGTCTGTCTCTGTGTCTTTGTGTCAGCCCTGCGACGAGTTGGCCACTGTCCAGGGTGTACCCCGCCTAAGGCCCAAAGTCACTGGGATAGGCTCCAGTCACCCGCGTCCCCTAACGGGAATAAGCGGTAGAAAATGAATGAACTATAACAGCTATGATTGAGTTGTCCGTTACGATGGGTCAGACTGATGTAGTGTGGAGTGAATCAGTGAGGTCTATTTTATAACTTGAAATCACAAAAACACATTCACACGAAGCCCAACAGTTTGCAGGGACTTTTGGTACCCAAGGGAACTCAGGGATGATCTGTTTCACCCCTAGTCTTTGGGGGAAAATGAAAAAGGCTTTTACCTGAGGAACCACAAGTCCCGACCCACCATTGAGCTTCATTCATTCAAGGCAAATAAGGTGCAGGAAGAATTGAACTTGAACGTTTTAAGTATTAATTTGTTTTGCGCTGTGGAGACGTTATGTTCAAGTTTATTCAGGAAATGATCACACTTATTTCTCCATCACGGCTGTGGATGTCTGCTCTCCCTGGGAGACTAAATATGACTGGCAGCTCTGCAGTCTGCCATTTGCAAAATAAGAGGTGTGATAAAACTGGAGGCTGATAAAAGAGAAAAATGAAATTATCCGTAATAATGGGGTTGAGCTCACAGAGGAAGGAACTATGTGATTGCCTAAACGGGAAAGAAATAAGAATTTTGTTGCAACTTTTTGTAGAAAAATGACTTCAGCTGGTGTGGGTGGAGCTAGAGGGAACATTCAGCCTGTTCAGAACAGATCAGCCAGGGCAGGACGGCTAACAGCTGAAAGGTTAAATGGCTCATAGTCTTTAGGTGGGTTTTAAGCCACAGTGATACATTGAATTTCCAAACAATTTTAACTAAAACCCTCCTTTGGTGTGTTGCTGTATTCCATAAAATGTCCTTATTTAAAATGCTGTTTCTGGTAAACCGTAATGTTGATCTGAAAGGTAGAAAAGGTTTCAAAGGTAGTATTTTAGACAAATTTGAAATCAAGACACTTCTACTCTTATTCAGAAAGACTGAAAATGACTTCTGGATGTGAGTCAAAAGGTCTTGATTTCAAAAACAGTGTGTCGATCTTTAAAATCGTTTCTACCTTTGGACCATTGCTGGTCAAATGTCTCACTGATCTAAAACATCTTGATATTAGAAACAGATCCACTGACTTTCTTCTGCCTCTCCGTTTCTTCATAGCAACCTAACCCTATTTCACTGTACCAGTCAGCTGATTTTCCTTAACATTGTTTTTAGTTTTGAAAAATTGCTATGCAACATTTTTTTAAACATGAGTTTGACATAACATGGCTTACACCAGATTGATAGTTTTACATGTTCTTATGAATCAATCTGGAGAGTCGTTGGGATTGGTTGAAGCCTCATGACAGCAGAAGAAGCAGAAAAATCTAAATGATGTTAAATTAAGTGAAGAGTAAAGGACATCTTTCCCGTCCACAAATGCACAAAGCTATGTGCGTGTTTTTGAAAAACAAACAGTACGTCTATAGATCAGCGGGAGCTTAACAAAATGGATTCTCATGAGTTTGTGAACTCACAAAAATTGTGAACATTTACCCTGCTGGCAAGGTTATGTTTGACCTGAAGGTCAGCGCAGATGTTCACTGAGCTCTGGAGCTTTGAATGTAGAACAATGAACAGAAGATTCCTGAGGAAAAATTGTAACAATTTGATTCAACAAACAGCCCAGCCAAAAATTTAAAAGTGGCACAAGCAAAAAAACATTGTGATAATGATTGAATACCGAGGTGCACTAACTGAGCTGGGCAAGTAGACTGCATAACTTTTAAATCTTCCACAAGCCCTTGTATTCACCTGAAGAGAGAGAGTTCTGAGGCGCATTGCTAACACTAATTAGAACAGTCATCTTGACACAGCGACCTTTTCTGTTACAACTTCACTCTTTAATTTGTGCATGAATAAAAAGGTCCTGATAGCAGCGGCAGACGGTTAGTGCCGACTTTATAATCCCAATCATTTTGGCACAATCGCTCTCATCACAGACTCTTGTTTTATCGCAGAGTCCCTGTTTGCCTCTCCTTCTTACTGCACTAAAAGGCTGCATGGGGCGATCAAAGTGCACAGTATGAGAGCAGTGGAAGAATATTTGCTTTGAATAATAGGCGGTATCTGATTGTACTGTATTGTAGGGCGGAAAAATGTAGAGCAAAACGAAGGTTGCGATTCTAAGAGCATATATACAGTATGGCTGATTTTAGGTCATATTGAGTTTTCACTTCAACAAGTCAAGGTATTTCTGGATTCATTCTATAGAGCTTTGGTCAGTGAGAAATCAATCGATATTGAGAAAATACTGGCTGGTGCTACATCAGGTCCCTAAATACTGGCAGGTGACCCAAATACTAGGAGGTGCTCAAATACTGGCAGGTGCCATGTGAGATGCCCCTGCCACAAACTGAGCTTGCACCTGCTGCTTTTTTGGTTGAACAGAAGAGGGCAAGATATCAGATTATTGATAATATTGTGAATGTTCTTTTATGCTACAGTTTTCGTAGCTCGTACGTAGATCGTTTACAATGAAAACAAATCTAAAAATGCAGCAAACAGAGATTAACGTAAAAATTGAACAAACTTGCGTTGTGATATTCCAGGCAGATATAAAGTGATTTTTATGCACTGTTGTGGATAGTTTTAGAGTCCTTGCACATTTGTCTAATACCTCAACTAACTAATTTGAAGACGTCTTTTAGCACATTTCTGTTGGATTGCTAAAATATTCTCTAACTCTCTATATCAGAATTTAAAAAAATACACACTGAGATATTCACTTTGCCCAATACTGCCCATCCTCGAAGATTCCAGGGCACAACGTAAACAACAAAACGTATTATCAAATCATCTTTGACGAAAAAAAACCCTGAAATATGATATAGCAAACACTGTGCATGCCACAGTGTCAGATTCTTTAAATAATATTCCAGGCTCCAGAGTCGTGAGTTTGATTCCAGTTCTGACAATTTGCTGAATATCCTTCCCTCTTTCATCGTCATTTTGTACAACATTGTTCCGTCCAGTGAAGCCTACGAGCAAACAAAATTGCAATTGCAGTGGTGACAGTTTTGCTTTCCTTTTTGGATCAGAAGTTTGCTCAGAAATCAGTACATTTCGAAATAGTAAATTATTCAATTATATTTCTGAATCCATTATTATTTTTTCTAAGGCACACCTGGCAATACCTCAAGGCACACCATGTTTCCCGTCACAATGGTAGTTTTCTCGTAATATCACGGCACTCTTTTGATATTCACTCACAATAAAATTCTCTTCAATTTACAATTTCTTTACAGTTATAGTATTCCAGATGCCTTTCCCGTGAGGCTGGACGATATGGCAACAAAATATTATCACGATTTTCTTGGGGCCAGATCATGATTTTGATTTTATCACGATTCGTGTTCACTTTGTATTTGCTCTTGCCTTTAATAGAGCTGCACGATATAGGAAAAAATACTGTATCTAATTGTGATTTTTCTGACCAGTGAGATTGCGATTAGATTTGGGATTTATGTTTTAATAATTGTGTTCAAGTTCACATTTTTAAACACAATTTTTGGCGCTTTTGGTTGTCTTTTTGTCACTTTTAGTCATAATTTTTTGCTTTGTGTCACGTTTGTTAGCGATTTCGAACCCATTTTCATCGTGTTTGGACGCGCTTTGTCACTTTTTTCAGAACACGTTTGTACAAATTCAAACAACAGTGTTTTTTATTCAAATGAAAGCAAGACATTTTGTTGTTTGTGGAAGATTTGCCAATTGCATCCATTAAAATAGCAATTTTGTGTCGATTTGGTTGAATTGTGCAACTCTGACCTTTAAGAGCTGAATAAAGTCATCTGCTCAGAGGCTTCAGAGGCTAAACAACAGGAGAAAAAGTGTGTTTGAACAGACAGCTGCATTAAAGAGACCCAACCTTTATCCCAGTCCTTCATGCCTTGAGTGATAATTGTTCTGAAATCATTTGTGTAGTGAGAGGTAAAAAGGCAGCTTGATAATAGAGACATTCACAGCAAGAAGTGTGGCGTTAACTTTAGTGACACCTTACCTCGTTACCAGCTCTCACCTTCTTTGGTTTCTCAAGTCCTATTCAAGCACCTTTCTTTTACATGCCTTTTCTTCACACTGGTGACTGCATAGATAATGTAAGAGGATCAACGTGCGTTTAGATAGTCAAACAAAACATACCGGACTTGAATGAGAGTGTACGCGTGTTGATTGTAATGATGTGGCCTTGTTCATTGACGTACAGTGCAGCTGAGGTGATAGATGCGTACTTAACGGATAACTGGCTGGCCACAATGCTGCTGACTGGATCATTATTCATCAGGGGGCCATCAGTGACGCTGGCTTGACGGACTGTAACCCAATCATGCATCACCACGAACACCGCTGTCATGTCCGGCATATTTTACTGCTACGATGCCACAACCAAAGAATGGCGTCTAATGAGTAGCATTTACTTGCTTCTGCTGTGGATGAAAATAATTATTAGTTTTAAAATCTTTGCACACATCAGCGCATTGGGAGAACAAGTTATCGGTGCCGTTTTTGTTGCCAACTATGTATTTTATTTCATGGTCGTGGCAGCGGTGTAGGAGGTTAAGGATCAATTATAAATCGGGTATATATAGTTCGATTACCGCCAAGCAAGAGTTTGTGCATTGGAATCTGAATGTAGAGGTCCCATAAAGGCCCACTAATGGGATGTAAAGCTCTGTGGCGGACTCAAAAAACGTGTGTGGTTGGGCGGATGATTAAATTACAAGAACACGTCTGATTTACACGTTCCTACACTCCCTTGCACCACGGTTAAAGGAGTATATTGAATGTAAGGATATTATTTCAGAAAGGAACGCTACAAGAGGTGACCTGATGATATCCCACAGACATACTAACTTTGCTCAGACTGTGTTGTCTGTTCGAGGTGGGAATCTGTGGAATAGTCACTGTTTACACTGAGTGAATGTTTGAATATGAGTTGTCCTTGGGGTCTCACACACACACACAGTAAAATCTGTTTTTACTTGAACCCCTGAGAGCCCTGCACAAAAATTCCAACGTGTGTAGACTTTTGTGTGTACACGAAGGGCAAATATTTCTTGAATTTTAAGGTCACAATATAATGGAAAGAACTGAAAAGTCTGTATTTGTAATCTCAAGGTGTGGTCATAACAAGCTCTTAACAAAGCGACCATTTTGAAAGAAGAAAAATCTTGGTAACTTTTGCAAATTTTGTCTGATTGGAATGGACCCAATGAGGCGTTTGTGTATTTCAATGAGATGGACATAATGATATGTGATTTAAACTTGTGTCTTTAAAAATGGCTCTCCAGCGCCCCCTAAGATGTAAAAAATGGGACCAAAAATGTGTTTGTTGTAAATATATGAAATTTAGAACACACACCCTCTATGAGATTCTGAACAAAAAAGCCTATTAAGACCACGCTTGATCTCCACCCACATTTCATTGCAACGCCTCAAAAAGTCAACAGAAAGTCAAATTTAGACTGACCCACTGAAGCCTTTGCACATTATAAAGACCTGGACATACTCATACAGAAGTGGAACGGACCCTTCTGGCTTCCCAAAATCTAAGACGCCTTGAAGAGAAAAATATCCCCAAAAAACTGCCTAAATTATTCCATTTCGATTCTTGCTGGTACCATCACCTTGTATACAGAAGGACACCTTGCCAAGCTTGTTTGGCGTTGGCTTCCATTTATGCAAACATGTCAAGTCTGAGGGCGTTATTGGCGAGGACTGTCCCTGAAGTGTCTGCTGCAAGACCTCTGCCAGTTATCACCTGCCCACTATGGTAATGTATGGAGCGAAGGCTATGAACATTTTCTTTTCTCCTCCCATCTCTTCTCTATCCTGCTTTAAGCCCTATGCCTTAATTGGCATGGAAGAACTGGCTCTCTCGCTTGTAATCACCGTTCCTCAGAGAAACCCTCAACCGCAAAGGACTCCGGCAAAAAGAAAAGGAGGCAGGCTTGGGATCAGGACGGTCTCATCGGGCTTGTCCTTTGAATTAACGTATCCCTGGAGGTGTGCGGCACAACACAATGTAAGAAAGCAAACTAGGGGAGCCTCGAATCGTGGTATGATATAGAGCTCCCGCACCCACGTGACTAAATTTGCTGACGGTGCCGTGTTGTCATAGGAGCGAGGGCGATAATGAATGGCAACGACCATGAAGTTTGCCGTTGGAGTTTATCTTTTGACATTAAATGGAGGTGTAAAAACATAAAACATTAGCGACCCTTACCTGGCACAGTGATCTTGTAAAGCGCTAAGATCATGTAGATCAGTGGTCCCCAACCCCCGGGCCGCGGACCGGTACCGGGCCGTGGATCAATTTGGACCGGGCCGCACAACAAATAATTAATTTATTGTCAGAGTCTGAGCGATCATTTATTTTGAAAAAGGACCGGATTCTCTAGTCTAGGATACATAAGAGCTTAGATTCTTGGCCAGAACCCGACCCGCAATTCGGGCCGGGTTCGGGTCCACATTTTCCGCTCTGCTGTCGGGCTGACTTGGGCGGCCCAGGGGGCAGAGACGGGCACGTGCGTAACATGCGCTCCACATGAAAGAGCGCGTGAGCAGCCAGTGCTGTGTTGTTTTCCTCCTCATCCTCGAATAAAGTGGTTAAAATATGTGACGTGAGAAAAGACCCTAATGAAAGCGCGGCTGCTGCACGAGCGGAGGAGAGAAAAAGAGAGAAAGAGCAGCAGGAGGAGAGAGAGAGAGACGAAAGGAGCGAGGGAGAGAGCTCATGTGGGCCGGCGTCAGCGGAGGAACAGGCGCGTCTGGGACAGGAGGCGTCCCGTTGGTGCAGGTAGAACACTAAACACTTGAAGCCCCGTCAGGCGCTTATTCTGCCAATAAAACTCTGCAGGAACACAGTTTACGTAACTCCGGTTCTACACGTGCGCGGACCCAGGTCGGGTTCGGACAGTATCCGCGCGGTCCCGGGTCGGGTTCGGACAGTATCCGCGCGGTCCCGGGTGGTTCGGACAGTATCCGCGCGGTCCCGGGTCAGGTTCGGACAGTATCCGCGCGGTCCCGGGTGGTTCGGACAGTATCCGCGCGGTCCCGGGTCGGGTTCGGGTCGAATCTTGCAGCAAATGACTCGGGCTCGGACAGTACGTGCTCGGGCTCGGCCGGGTCGGGCTTGAATTTTTGGGGCCGATCGATGGTTACATCTCGGTCATTTGAGCTAAAATTTAACCCACAAGCAACAAAATGAGTCAGAAACAAGACAATACCAGGAATCGTACGTGAATCCTATGGCGCTAGGCAATGAAGCCTTCAAAGCTGCTTCGCCACTTAGAGACCAAGCACCCTGGATTAAAAGACAAGCCCCTGGACTATTTTGAAAGAAAAATAACAGGTACACAGTGGATTCACGTTTATTATGACAAACGCCCCTCCCCTACCGGGCCGCAGTAAAATTGTCAAGCGTTGACCGGTCCGCGGTGATAAAAAGGTTGGGGACCACTGATGTAGATTGTGCCTGGACATCTGAATCACTTTTCACCTGACATAAAAAAAATGGCCCGGGAGATGTTTGTGAGAAATATACTTTACTAAAAATAAAAAATACTGTACCTTGACTGATACAGACCCTTCTACTAGTGATGCAAGAAAGAAACACGATGCATGCACAGAATCATTTTTATGTGGCCGCAAAATGCAAAACTGTAATTGTGTCATTTGTAGACAACGCAGACATATTGTTGTTATTTATATGTTTATGTCATATTTGCCAATGAGTGATAACTATCAATATCTAACTTCAACCTCAAGTTTTTAAAGTTTGCTTTTACTGTGAAGGAAAGCCAAAACTTTCTAGTTAAACTGTTGTCTACCGCTATGTTTTGGTGCATTATTCTGATTCTGATTCTCTTATTGTCAAGAATATTATTAGATATAAAAACAAAAATACGTAGCATGTAGATTAATTTCTGTACTAATTGCTAATAGTAACAATCTACAGAAATCACACCTATGTAATATTTTCTAACGAGGCTGTGGTGTAATTTCTTTTATTTTTATGGTTTGCGATGTTTGGAGGCTCACGTTAACCATTGAAAATGCATCTGTGCTACTTCCTGGAATGGTACCAGGCTAATGGAATGCAGCCTTTTGTTTACATACACTGGAATGGTCTATTGACAGTTAAACTCATGTGATCTTGATCAAATTAAATGAAGTGAAGCTGATGTCAGAGGTTAACTCACTCATATCAAACAATTCTCTGTTTATTTTTGATTTGAGATGCAGTCAGTAATGCAGAAAGTGGTTTGGTGAAAGGCATTTGGGATCATTTCTCTTCAAACTATTCTCATGTGCCAAATGATTATATCTATTGCCAAAACAAAGTCTTAGAAAGTTATTGAATCATATGGTTAAATCATTCCCCAAATAAAAATAAAACAAAATCAATGCTGAAATAGAGTTGTAACTTTAGTAATGTGAGATTTAATTCACAACTAATGCGTTTAGTTACAGAAATTCTCTTCTTCCATCAATCTGGAGCTTTGTCAGTGTGGTAAAAGACTCTGTCTTCTTTCTTCTAATTGATCATTTATTCGTCCCGGTGTGTAGAAATAATTTGCAATCTCTAAAACTCTGATTAAGTTTGTTAAGTCTAACTGACGCAGTTACTTTCTAGATGTGAAAGCTCCGTCTGCCTGCCGGTGAGGAGTTTAGTGGTGACTGCGTGACGTCATCTGCAGAACCTTTATAGGAGAAACAGACTAGTGCAGAAGAGAGGAATTGGATAGCAGTTTCATGGAAGGGATTACGGAATAGAGATTAAGAGAGGGATTGGGCAGAAGAGGGGTGAGAGGTGTTGGAGGTTAGCATGTTTGAGTGACACGAGGAAGATGAGGAGGGGAAAGAGGAGCCGCCGGATCAAAACGTGGAATATATATAAAAGCAGCACCTATACTAACGTAATTGGGTTCTGATCCCTGGTAAACGTCCAGGATATAAAATGAGCTAAGGGTATGTCTGACATTTAAGTGCAACTGCATGCAAGGTAGTGTGCATAGTATATGGAATGGAAACGGTTTTAGGAAGGTATGTTGTCATGTATTTTGAGGCGGTTTCAGCAGATCCAGAATGAACTTGATCTAACACTTTTCTTTTAGCCGCAGTGAAGTACGGTGATTAAGCTGCAGTGAATATGCAGAGAGTTTGAATGCGGTCTCCAAAAGTAAGTTAAATGTTTCCCTAGAACAACAATCCAATCCAACTTTATTTGAAGGACACCAAGTTAACCCAACAATATATAATCTTTTACGGATTTTATGATACAATTAATGTGGTTTAACGCATGCCTATGACAAGTTGGAGTATACAATAGGAATATATTTTGAATTCTGCTAAAATATTTTTTTTTAATTTAACCCAGTTAAGCTTTTTTTTTTTTTTTTTTTTTTTTTTTTTAGGTTTTCAATTTTACTTCCTGGTTGTAAATGATGTCATCACCAAGGAACCATCCTTTGCAGTGCAACAAAACTTTAAAAACAAATGTGTTTATTCAGTGTTTAGGGGTCAAAAAAAAGTTTCTTTTGTGTAAATTATGCATAACCTTTGTCTCCCTAGTGTGATGTCAATGTGTTTATTTCCTATAATTTATAACTTTTTTTCTCCAAACAGCTACCTGAACCATAATTTATATTTACATCAGGCAGTAATGCAACAATAAAGGCAGAATTAGAAAATCACAAGAACCTATAATAATTTAATGCCAGATGCCCTTACTATTTCCTTCCCTTTTTGAGATTATTTTTATGGCCCCCAAAGACTTTTTGTATTTGACAGGACAGACGTGACAGTGAAAGGGAGAGAGAGAGGGTAGAGACATTCGGCAATTCGACACCAAGCAAGCACCATGAGAACTAAATAATCAAATCTTGCCTTTGCAATAAACAGGATAAGTCCATTCAAGGCCAAATTTACAAATATTTACTGTATCTTTAATATCCTTCAATAAATGCTGGGATTAAACCTATATATTTTTAAATCTAGACTCAAATCGGTTTTATCTTTAATCTGGAGCGGGTGAGCCATGCTTTTATCTCTACACATCTTGGCTACTATAATGCACTGTCACGCTTACAGCTAGTCCAAAATTCAGCAGCACGTCGCAGAGAACACATCACACCCATTTTATCCTCACCGCATTGGCTCCCTGTTGATTTTGGAGTTGATTTTAAGATTTATTGTTAGTTTTTAAGGCACATTCCCCCGAGTTACAGCTCAGATCTCATTGTTCCTTACGCTCCTGTACGCTTTCGGAGATCTGAGGGCCAGCTCCAACTTGTTGTTCCGAAAACGAGACTAAAAAGCCAGGGTTGGTCCCAAACTTTGGAACGCTCTTCCCCCTCACTTACAAACTGCCCCTTCAGTTGATGACTTAAAGCAGGGGTGTCCAAACTTTTCCCATCGAGGGCCACATATTGAAATATAGATCAAGTGGAGTGCCACAAATCAATCGTGAAACGTTCAAAAAAGCTGCATTTATCTGATGTTTTAAGCGCCACCACATCTACATTCAGTCTCATTGCCTTAATATCAGGTCTGTATTGCACCAAAATGCTAGTTATTCAGGTTGGAATTGTTGAAAATCTGAAATGTGCTGTAAAAAGTACTTCTCAGGACAGTGTGGGCCAGTTCACCAGGAAGCCTAAGGGCCAAGAAAAATTGGTCTGAGGGCCGCATTTGGCCCCCGGGCCTGAGTTTGGACATGCCTGACTTAAAGTCTCGTGAATTGTAACATTATGTTTTTCATTTTGCTTTTACTGACTATGTTTCTTTATTTTTATACTATTTATGCAATTGATGTGATTTCAAGTGAGTATTGATGTTGTTTTACTCCGCGCACCACTTTGGAAACCTTACGTTGCCAAAAACGTGCTAATCAAATAAAGTTGGATTAAATTGGATAGGATGAAAAGTTCCAGTGATCATAAAAGTGTCATTGTTGCCTTCCAAGACTATGCAATTTCGTTGATTTGTGCACAATTGTTATCAGCACTTAACCATAAATTATAAGTAGCGAAAAGATGAACACTGTACAGAAAGAAAAAAAAAAAAAATCCCTCTGAGGTTCGAAATTCAAATGACATACTCCTGTCGTTGCTGAGGTTACTTGCTTTAATAACTCAGGCGTAACATAGAAATTCTTTAGGTGCCGAGTGGCAGCGCATGAATGGTAAAACCTCGCAGGAGAGAATCACCTTTACAGAAGCGAATGGAGTCTGCGAGCGTTAAAGTGCACGGCCTTGAAACCAGATCAAAGCCGTAATAGATGATGGAATTAAATCACGCCTGCCCGCCTGAGAACTCTCTGTCTCCGTCTACTACGGCTTTCAAAATGCGACCGCCGTCCCCCTCCATTCTTTTAATTCACCACTTTGTCAGAATTTCCCGTCAAAGCAGACTTTCTTGATGCAACTCATTGACGTCGAGGATGGAAGCACAGTGACACATAAAGCATCGGCGTGATTACTTTATTAGCGCCGGCGGCTGTCATTTGTTGGATGGTCTCGCTGCGTTTCATGTCACATCAGTGCCTTAGTTAGCGCTGGCTTAGCTACAGGGTCTTGTACTGTGTGTGTAGACATTTCCAGCACCCCTACGGTTGTTCTTGGTAGTTAGCACTGTCGAAGCAAGAAAGAGCAACTGTTGAAGAAAAAAAAAAAGTACTACTGTTTGTACTACGGTAGGGAAAAAGGGTCAGACATTGTTAAAAAATCAACTTAAACGAGCTTTCAAACATGTTATGGTTGTTTTCCCTTTCCGTTTACCCTCTCAAAGGTGTATTCAGAGTAATTCGTGTTTGAGTAATCTTTATCATCCTGCATTGAAGACGCCATCGCTCCGAAGATCCTTTTTTCCACAACCTTCTTGTTTCTTTTTTCTTAAACAGTGTCACAGTGGAGTTGTGCAGTCATGTTGGCACAAAAAAAAAAAGTGAATTCCAGTTCTTTATGTAAATGAATGGTAAACAAAGACGAAAGCACAATATGTTTTCTTCAACAGAACAGTAAACCAGATATGCGTGTCGCGAATGGTCGATACCAAAGAAAGACGCAACAAAACTGAACTTTTATCTGAATCTGGAATAAAGACGCAGAATTTGAAGGATATGACCCCATAACATTTTGATCTCATCATCGTAAAGATCTGCTCTTTTGGTGACATCAACATATTGTGATCTGGTGCTTCTCTGTGTGTGTTGCAGCTTTTCTCAACTAATTGTTCTTATTGGCCAGCCTTTGCCATTCTGTCAGTGAGTGTCAGGTAGATCTAGTAGTTAATCTCCACAAATGAAACAGATGTAACTTTCCTATACCTATATGTAGACCTAATGTGAGGCGTTTTTGGTACGTACTTTGAGTGGTTTAGTTGTAGACTGTCTGTTACGCCACCTACGGTGCAATGCGGGGTGTGTGTAATGACCCCAGCACAAAGTCGCGTGATAACACTTGTCTAATTACCTGAAAAATGCTCCAGAGTTTGGGAAAAACACGGATTCTTTCTTCAGACTTCGCCCGGACCCGCAGTGCTCCGAGGTCAGGGTGCATTCATTTTAATCACTTTGCAGTTTGGGTACCCGCCTGGCATTATGTGTAGGCCTGGCATTCAAGGTCCCATATTTTGCTATATTTCATGTTTCATAGTCCATCCTAGTGTTTCCCAACCAGGGGTACGGGGACCTCAAGGGGTATGTGAGGGATTACCGGGGGTACTTGGAATGGTTTCAGGTTTTAAAAGAAGATTAAATGTACTTTTATGTGAATAAAAAGGAGTCAGTAGTTTTAGGAAAATTGGTTTTCTCTTTTTGAAGTATCTTGGACCCTAATTATAATTAAAACAAAAATATAATAATAATAATTGACAAAATATGACTAGTAAATCTTATTTATTTGCTTGAATCTCAAGTTAAGTGGTACTCTGAGTGTGAGACACAGCTTAGGGGGTACTCAAGACAAAAAAAGTTGGGAACCACTGTCTACCCAAAGGACACTTTTGATATTATTTGATATAATAATATATAATTTTTATATAATTTGTGCAGCATTCATCACACAATCGTTGATGGGAGACACAAGTGCATTTTTGATGTAAATCTTGGTTGTACAGACCATGAAAGTATAGTAAGAGTTGGGCAGAGACAGTAACACTTCCTGGAGGGGGAGAGTCACCACAGCACCGCATTAATTTTGTCATATGGTAGTTCTCTGAAAACCCTGCTCCTCGCTTCAAATGATTAAATCTACTAAATGCACGGATGAAAGTAAAAACTAACTACTGTTTGAGGTGACACTAAAAGAAGGTTAAACGCTCCTTTAAAAGAAATACATGATATGGGCCCAAAGAAAATGGTTTTTCACTTCCCCCTTAATTTGTTTGAGTGAATAACACATACATTTTTTGCGGCAATTCAATGAAAACAGCTAGAATTTAACCACAAAAAAAACTTGAATACATTAACCAAACTCTCATGCATGCTTATTAAATTGTTTATGTAAAGTTTGAGCCTGAGTACTTTTGGTCGATCACGCGCGCAGGCCACTTATCTTTCATACAGTCCGGCAAGAGCCCCGTTTCACTCTGCAGGCCATCCCAGACTAATTAAAAAAATCTTAATGCTAGTGCCCCAAAAGCATTCCTTATGTCATTAATCATGCCAATTTCTAATAGATCTTGGAACAAATGAGCGTCGGGCGGGCAAAACAACTTTCAGCAGCTAGCGTTGAAAAAATGCAAGGTTCATTATCATCAAGAGCAGTTTTGCATCCATTTGTATCCATAACTGTTGCACTTAAAGCAGCAACTCATTAATCAAGCATACATTATTGAACTCCGAGAGGAAGCGCGGGGATCTGCAGCGGCAGTTTGGTGGGATTAGGCTGATCTTTTGGAAAATACAGAGAAAGCTGTGAAACCTTTGCTCGGAGCCAGCGCAGGAGCAGCGCGGCCAACGGAAATGTGGCAGTGATGGATGGCAGCGTTGTAAAGGTAGATATCTATCATGGACAACAACAAGTGTCTTCCCCGTGACTACCTCACAAAACGTTATTGAAGATGAAGCGTAAATTTCGCCAAGAAGACTGTATTGCTTGGCTATTTGTGCTTCTCGTCGCCTGTCTGTCGCTAATCGCAGACTTTGACGCTCAACCAAGGAGCTCAAGTTCTACATAGATGCACTTTGTCTCTGTCCTGACCAACAAAATTACTTAGAAATCCTCCCAGGGCTGAAACTATTAATCGTAATCACTCAATAATTGAATTAATCGTCAACTAAATTAATAGCTTAATACTTTTCTAAATTATAGACTGAGTGAAGAAGTTTTACTACTCAAACAGAACAGGAATTATGGATCAATATGAGAGGAAACCACTTATTAAGTACATATTAAAAAGGTTGTCGTGGGTCGTGAGGCGCTGAACTGGGGGTCACGGTGACTCGAATGTTAACATTTTACATTTTGACTGTATTAAATTTGATTTTTATTTGAAAAGTAAATATTGCAGTTTTTATTGTTTACTTGATAAACACATGGGGTGCATGGTGGCAGAGCGACTAAGGCTTCTGCCTCCCAACAAGGAGATCGTGGTTTCGAATCCTGGACCACCCCAACATCACACTCTCTGGGTGGAGTCTGCATGTCCTCCCTGTGTTACTGTGGGTTCTCTCCGGGTTCTCCGGCTTCCTCCCACCGTCCAAAGACATGACTATGTAGGTTAATTGACTACTCTTAGTGTATGAATGTGAGAGTGAATGGTTGTCTGTCCTTGTCTCTGTGTCAGCTGCGACGAGTTGGCCACTGTCCAGGGTGTACCCCGCCTAAGGCCCAAAGTCATTGGGATAGGCTCCAGTCACCCGCGACCCCTAACGGGAATAAGCGGTAGAAAATGAATGAATGAATGAATGATAAACACATTTCCGGCTGATCGTTATACAATCCCAGCTCCATACTGGAAGAATAAATATTATAATTTTTTTAAATTTTTTTTTTACAGACAGTAGTTAAAATGAATCAGATGTCAGATATTGCAGATTTAAGGTGCAATCTATATGGAATATATTCTCTTTTAAAATCACACCTGTGACAGGTATGGGTCGTTTATGTTTTATATGATTTTTTAGTAGATTTTTATTTTTTTGTTCATTTAAAGACAAATATAGATTGTTGCCATTACATTATCTCTCGCCTGTCATATATAACGCCAGCTGCAAATTTAGCAACTTTTACATTTATATTCAATCTGATTTTAGATTTATTATTTATTTAGTCTGATTTTAAACATGTTGTAACTTTCAATTATTACAGACGTCGTTTTCAGTTTACAACTCCTGCTCTATTAAGATGTCCTGTATTGGGACCACTTAAGGACACATCATCTGCTACAGTAGCTTTTTTGAGCTTTTAACCATTTCTCTAACAGTGTTCCATCACACCTGAAGTTGCATTTAGCTTCATTCACACTGTTTTGAGGAATGTTCATTAGTAAATCCTCACCCTCCGATTTCACACATCACATCACATCTCAGATTTCATATGTCACTTATCCGAGAATCTTCTGCTGTTTTAAATCCTTAAATCATCGTCAGACTGCTTAGCTAGCACTTTTTGTCTTAAAAACTCTAACACAAGTTAAACTGTGTAAGCGCTATGCGCCATCTACTGGCTCTCACTGCATACAGCAGACAAATCCTTTTATAAACCCATAATAAACTTTTTATTTTGAGACGGTAAATTTAAGGTACTCGAGAGCATGTTTCAAGGATAATAACAACATGAAAAATGCATAATATTTTTCCTGCCAGGGTGTCCATCCACTCACTGAACTGTTCCTCTTCAGACCTCGCTGTGTCTGTTGAGTATCTTCGTAAACAGTCATCCATTTCATTACTAACTTCATTATGCATGCTGTCCATCAGGAAAGCATTGGCTGTCAACGTTGCACTTAAAGCAACACTCCATAATGTGACATTTAGAACTCAATATGCGCTGTGTAAATATCACAAGTGTTAACATTTCTGTTAATTTGGCAAGATGGTAGCATGCATAAAGTGTTTGACAGCTGGCCGATCTGTGGGCAAAAATAATCAGCTTTCAAGATAACTCCAAATTTCAGTGGTAAAGTATTCAATATGGTTCGTACAGGTGCTTGAAATCCTTGAATTTGACAACATTGTTTTCAACATTGAGGAAGTGCTTAAATTTAGGAAAAATTGCTAGAAAATGCTTGAAATTTACAACTTGAAAATCTACTCGCATTTTGACACTAAAGAGCGCTAACAGTCTTAAATTTGTAGTGTAAGTAATCTAACAGTGCGGACATAATATGCTTCCTGTTGGTGGTCTAACGTTTTATGTGACCCTTCTAAATAATTTCTGCACAGCATGAGTGTGAACAGAGGCAGCGCTTTTCCTCACAACACCTGTTTGTTTGTCGCTGGGAAGTTGGCCGCTGACTCCGAGGTTCATTTTACACATATAATCCATCAGTCCACACATGGAGAAGATCATTCAGTGGCTGATGTTTAGGAGCGGAGCGGCGGAGAGCTGTTCAGCTTTACTCCGTGCCACAGAACATACCAAACACGCGGCGGAGATCACGTGTTGAACGTGTGTGCTCCGTGGTGAAAACAAAAAACGTGTGGGCGCTAAAACAAGTTAACTGACCAAACATCTAACCAAACTATTACAGACCACTAGACACCAGATCAACACCAACCACTCCATCTACCACCATTAATGTCAGTTACCTGTGTGTAACTATAGTTCTGTGAGTGTTTGTAAATAAAATGATCACGTTTTCAGAAGAAAATGTTTAAAAATACATCAAAATAGACATGACACCTGAAAGCGCACAATGTCATTAATTGGGATTAATCACAGTTTCAAAGTGTGATTAATCAGAGTAATTATTTTAATCGTTTGACAGCATTAATTGCGCTCAAATGTTTTGCAGGTATGCTTGTTTCTAGATGGCATGATTTATCATTTTGTGGTGGTAAAAGCATAAGGAGCGCACATCTTTGTCAAATTATTATATTAACCAGAATGCGTATATGTGAACTTTGAGGTTTTGGAGCAATTAATTTCATTTTATTTACTCATATACAGTATTTTTTAATGGCCTAGTTTGGTCCTCAAGTTGGCTCGTCCTCATAATTCTGTTCGGTGACATACTTTTCCACTTTCCACCAGCGAGTTGAACTTCATCATGCTACTTCCCCAGTTCATTTTGCCTTAACTTTGAGTGCACCTTTCTTGATTTGGTCCATAATGAGAGCGGCTTAAAGTGGGCTGTCCTGAAGTGAGCCGGGGAGGTTAATGAGAGAGCAGCCTGGCATTTGGCCCGAGGTGTGCACAGAACAGACTCAATAGACGAGGAGGAAGGCTCAGGAAGAGGATGGACGGACATTTAGACAGACAAATGGAACAGGCATGTGTGGGGGTTCAGCTGCAGACAGCAGAAGTCAAAGCAGAGGAGTTAAAGGATCATAATGCAACTTTTCTAGTGCGCTGTCACTTACTCGCTTGTCTTCCTGGAGATGTTTTTGCTTTTCTCTGAAAGTTTCACAGTATGGCATAAACCCCTTATCTTTCTGGCTTATTTTTCCCCAAAATGAGCCCCATTTCAAACTAAAGCTGTTCTTGAACCATTTGAAGCGCAAACAATTGTCTGGACTCTTTGTGAAGCTGAAATTCAGTAGTTTTAGTCTCTCATGTCTGATTTACTCCAGTTATAAGTGTGAACAAGCTCTGCACAGAGGAATAGCAGATTTTCGATTCTGCCTAGATTTTCTTTGGTAAATATAAGGAGGAGAAAAGCTGGTGTCTGAGCATTTGTTGGGTTTTGACAATTCCGCTTTCAAAACTTTTGCTAATTTGACTAAAAATGAAGGACTTGTAATAAAGTTTTTTTAAAAGTCCAGGCGGAATACACATAAAAGTCCTATTCGATTTTTAACATATTTTCAATTACATGTTTTTATTGCAAAAAACACACATTAGATCAGATCCTGACCTGTAAATTTGCTGTTACTGCTACTTGCTCATTTCCATAAAGATAGATGTCATGGATAACGTTGGCAACCCGAGGGAACGCCCACAAACGGACCTCCATGGGGGAAACAATAAATTAATTTTAATGTATCAGAGTTGCTCTTTCACCCACTGTCCTCCTGAGTGGTTCTGGCTCCACAGGCCAAGTGGATGCTGTCCATGGTCCTGGACCATCTGCGGTCTGTCCGTCTGTGGGAGTAGGATCTCTCCTTCACAGTGGTTCTCCCCGAGGTTTCTACTTTTTCCCCACAGGGTTTTTGTAGTTTTTCCTTGCCGAGAAAGGGTCGAGGAAGAGGAGCGCTCTGGGACAGTTATCCATTTTCTAAATTCTCTTTTTTTATTTGAACTGTTTTCTACCTGGCCGCTGATCGAGGTAAAGGTTGTTGTAATTTTGGCAAGTACAAAAATAAATTGAATTGAATTGTTGTTAGTTGCAGGCTGAACATTACCGTGACGCTAGCATCTACAAAACAATCCATTTACTTTTCTGTGGTCACGCCATGTCATCAACCTCCATTAAGTCTCAGCTGTGACTTGATTTGAATTGGCTGTGCTTAAAATAGACATTCACCAGGAAATGTATTTGAAGAGATTAAAAGTCAAGTTTCCTTTTAGCCAGACCACGCCCCCAATATGACGCTTCACCAACTGTACTTACACTTGCAAAGAAAGCACACCTCCCTCTAAACAAGAGCATGACATCTACCAGAAGTTACACAGTGCCTCTTTAAGGTGGACAGATTTTATGAACAGTACAATGCAATGGAAGTGATTTTTATTCCTGTAGACGCTATACTTTTTATGCTTTTAATTAGAGAGGTTTTAACTGGTGATGTTTTGATTGGTGGGGGGCGGTTTATCCGCTGTGCCACATTCATACATTCCTTAATGCGTCACCTTCAGGATGGTACATATGCATAATGATTCATAAGACCAAAATATTCATCAAGAAATAGACGCATTTAATGGTAGACTAAAGGGTTTTTTTTATCCTTAAACTACTCTGTGGGCCCAGGCTAGCCCAGTTATGTAGACAAAAACAAGACGTCAATGTTCTTTTTTTTTCAGTTTGAAAATAGATTGTGAAAGGTTACAGTCTAGCCATACAAACAACTGGAGAAAGCAATTTGTGAGTGCCAACTATTATTTCCGTTTTGATACACCAAGAAATAATGATTGAAACCCCTCTAATGTAAATAAATTTGCCTTTACTCTACTCCAGTTTGAACGGATCTGAACATTATATAAACTAAAATAAAAACATTTTGATTAAATAAATAGATTAGAGTTTGATTTTAACTAACAGCCTTTTTCTCAAAGACCCCAGTAGCCCGCCAGTTCTTGCAAACACAGCCCCTCAGTAAACTTTGTGTGGCAGCTTTAACCACCAACAGAAATGCCCACGTCTCTACTTTAATTGAAAAAATATATATACTGTTATTGTGCATGGATCCGTTCCTTCTTTATAGCCATTTGAAAACCCTGAATAAAGCATTTTGAGACCAAAAGTGGAGATTTGTGAATCAATGCTTGTGCAGTTTTGTTATTTTCTGTTCTACTACAGTGATAAAAGATGAGCAACGGCAATGAGGTAATTCTTTAGGATTATAATACAAGATCTGTGTGGGACAAAGAGCAGAGAAAACATGACAATCATCTTTTTTACATCTTCAACCCAACAAAAGCAGCATTACAGACGCCGAGGAGCAGCGTAAACTGTCTCTTTTATGATGCAAAGATTAAATGCAGCAGTACCAAGAATGAAGAAATACATTAGTTTTACTTGCCATTACTCTCTGGGCCACGGGAGAGCTCCACAGCAAAGAGGATAGATCTACCGCTCCTCAAACTCCTCCGCAACGGACCTCCACTCCTGGGTTGTGGGCACAGGCATAAATTCTGCCATAATGGTGTCCCAGATGGTTGACACTGTGGACACACCAACCCTGAAGCTGCTGGCAACTGTCCTGTCCAAGTCCCCAGTGGCAAGAAATCTGAATGACATAATAATGATAATAATAAGTGTACTTGTACTTTTATCAAATGTACCACTATCTAACCTGAAAAGGTGCACTAGAACAAAACATAAACTATGAAAACTATGTTAAACGTGATAATTTCGCTTGACTTTACTTGGTTTCACGCAGTCAAGCACGCATACCAATCAGATCTTACACACACACACACACACAAAACACACACACACACACACACACACACACACACACACACACACACAAAAACACACAGACACAGACGCACACACAGACACACAAACACACACACACAAACAGTAGGCATATAATGTTAATTCATAAAAAGACATAAAAGCAACATAAAGACGCTTTAACAATGAAATATGTTGTCAACCATTTCAAATGACTACCTTCCTTTTGCTATATATGTTTTGCAATGCACATTTTTATTGCACTCAGAATTAAGAAGATATTTTTTTCTGCTAACCGAAGACAGGAGCTGGGCAGCTGCAGTTGTTATCCGTGCCAGTGCGGGATGGAAGTCATCAAACTGGCCCTGGACAGCAGAAAGTACAGCTGAAGGTGGGGCATCGACGCAGCTCTTGTTGTAAATGACAATATTCATCAAACTTCTGCTTCTGAAGTATCTGACCCAGACAAACCGCTGAGCCATGTTTGCCTCTGTTGTTGGGCCTTGTAACGAAAATACAGCAAAGCCACTCCCTTCACCTGGACTGCCATCACAGAAGAGAAGCACACGGAAAAACTACTCCTGGACTCACTGCACATGTGCACTGGACCCTCAGACACACAGCCCTCAAATACATAGGTGTCCAACCAGGGGCGTTCTGCGCCATTTATTTCGCGGTCTGAACACACCATGATAAATGTCCACTTCATCAAGTGTTTGTCTCTGGGACGAGCTCGTCTTGAACACCTGCTCCTCCTCCCAAACTCTGACCCAGGATCGTTCTTTTCCGTTCGTTTAAAATATCAACTATCAACTAAAGCTTTATAGACAGTGACGTCTGCGTTTCGTAAATACAGCTCCGATCGGCCGTAGCTGTGCGTCGCATTGGGAAAAGCAATGTGTAGGAAGTAAACAGATGTACTCACACAGGCCGTGTGTCTCCAGGGTCCAAGGGCCCTTCATGTTAAAGGTCCCATATTCTGCTATTTTCCCTGTTACACAGTCTGTGCGCCGCGTCATCCTTGTGAAGCGCGTCATCCTTGTGAGGAGCCCCTGTCTGCCTGCTCAGCCGAGGGGGACGGAAAAGACAGTTCTCTAGCGAAAGCATGCGGGAATCAATCAAAAAAACACTTTGGGCACACATACGAGGCCCAAATAGCACTGTAGGAAGGTTAAAACCTCTGAAAAGTCGATTTTGCATGTTATGGGACCTTTAATGAATGTACAGTTTTGCTCGAGGATGGTCGAAGAGCATGCACATTGCACCAGGGCGCCCTCTATCTATGATATACTAAAGTGCTTAGGACGCATGCCGTCCATGGCAGGCAACAGTTGGCACCATAGATCCATGGTTGAGACGCTAAAGACGGAAATTTCCGTCCATGGCGGGCAAAGAGTTTTTTTTGTCTTTTTTTTTTTTTACATAAATGTTAAGTATCAGTGTTTCTGAATTTATTTAATTTACTTTGATTGCACGGAGCTTGGGAGCTGATTCCAATGGAATATGGCTCTACAAAATACAGTTTGTATTGTACTTGTATTGTACACTTATTGTGTTTTAGAGCACCACCTGCCTATCTAGTCTGACATCTGTGCCTGTTTTCAATTAAAAAATTACTTTTCAGCAACTTTTCGTCCTACTCCTTTTCGACATATCAGATGTTTTTGTATTTTTATTATTTTATTATTATAATGTTAATATTTTGTCATTATTATGTGTTTTATCATGTTCAAAATAAAAGTAATCAAATCAGTAGAAAAACACTTCAAAACCAAGATGCAATGCAAGCTACAGATTTTCATTAAACGTTTCGGAGTTTAAGTGTAATGTAACAATAGTTATGTTCCCTGTTCTGGGATTGGCACAGAAAATGACCCTCCTCCTGTCGTAGCATGTTTCATACTTTAGCTTTTCTATGTTACTTTTGTTTTATGCCTGATGCCCTTCCCCTGGCCTTGTCTTGTCTCTATCCCTATCCTTTGACTACATTAGCTTCATCACAATCTTAAAATAATCATGGCATTGTCTCTTATATCTGGACAAAAATCTTAATTCACAAAATGATTCATATGTGTGCCGACATGGCCTTAAACTTATCATTAAGTCCAGTTAATTGATTAATTCATAATTTCCTCATGAGGATCTATTACAGCGTGCACGATATGGCAATGATTTCATTAATTTTGACTTGACAAGATTCTGTTAAGGAAATTAAAAAATCCAGGAAGGACAGAGGGAGTTAAAGACATGCAGCAGCCCACGCCGTCCACAGTTTTACAGAGGAGATCACGAGCCCTTGAGACACACTAAATTACTACAGTCAGTGGGTGAGCTGGTTAAGTGATCGCATTTGAATATTACGCTAAATAACTCTTAAAAGGCCTATTATGCTGATTTCCACTGTTTAAGCTTTTATTCATGTTATTATTTGGTTTCATCGAGAAATAATGCATAATCCATGAAGCTTTTTTAACAAGAACACTTTTGTGCATTTTATTTGTTTATTTGATTGGGACCATGCAAATAAATGATCATAATCCTTGGAAAATATGCCAGATTTAGTCATAAAGGTTAATTTCCATCTATAGTCCCATGGCAGGTTGATGTTAGGGACACTCGGTCACAAAAAATCAGTAAAAATTTGTAAAAGCACAAGTAGTTTGCACAGTAGGAGAGCACAAACAGGAAATACAATACAGAGAATGAAGTAAACGCTTGAAAAATAGTAAAAACTTGTGACTGCTTTGATTGTTCAGGAGCCAAAGTTTTACGGATCTAGAGAAGGTTCTGAGTTTTCTTTATAGATCTTTATAGACAAGAGCATGTTTAAAGGCTAATAACAATATGAAAAGTGCATCATATTTTTCCTTTAACACACCATCCAAAAATACAGAACTGAAACGGAGCTTTTTGTCTTTCCATTGAAAAGAATTGACTGTACATGTGCATAGTAAAAATGATCTATCCCTGACAAAAGTGATTTTTCCCTGCACAAATCCAAAAAGCAATGAGAGCCCGAACAACGATAAAACACATCCTTAAGTAGCTGAGAAATGTGGACTGCACAAGATCAGGGAGATTAACCGAGGACATAACAGTTAGGCCGAGGTGTGTCTTAAAACAACAAGATTAAGCAAAACAATCAATATGTTCACATTTATCTCAGACATGGCGACCTGTGACATTTAAGTGACCTTTCCAATCTTTATAACTTATGAAGCATATAGTTGCATGGCATTTTTTTTTTCCACAACAGGTCCACAATGTCATTTTTCTGGTGGAGCGTGTTTGTTTCATTCACGTACGGCTATTTTTATTGCTTAAAACATTACGGTGACCCGATCATCTTCCTGTCTCCATAGAAATAAATACATAAATAATAAAATAAATGCTGTCTGTTGGCTTTTTCACCCATGACAATAAAGACCTGGAGAAATTTTCTTGACACTTTCATGAATCAATCAATCAATCAACATAATAATAATAACTCAAAGGTCTCTGTGCAGCTTAAAATGACTCGTCAGGACTCAGCAGGGGAGTAACAGCCCTCAGGACAAAAGAGTTCCTCCTCTGTGGTATGTGATTATTCTATTCTATGGCATAGATTAAAAAAATGCCAGTTGCAGGTTCAAATGTTGCCTGAATGTAGAGTGCGCCTGTGGAAAATAAGTGACACTCATCACTTTAATGGCTGTTTTAACCTCAAATGAATGAATTTAAAATGTTAATAGTAAAATGTACTTGTGCATGTCTCAGCAATATATACACTTTTATGGAGGAAAAGTTTGCTCCAAGTTCGAACTATTTTGTCATCCTCTTGTATTGTTGACTTCAGGAGCATGTAAAGTGTCACCTCTGTGTTATGTTCAGAGCAGACAGAAGTGACGGCTGTAGTGTCGTCTGCTGAAGCCCATCTGTGACTGAGACTTTACACATGGAGATTTATTACAACCAACACACCCTGTATCTCACATGTGCAAAGGAGCAGCCTACCTTTAAACCAGTCCAGACATTCTCTATTGACTTATCATGGCAGATTAAGGAAGATTTGGTGCCTTGGTGAGTAGAGATCATTGTCCTGTGCACGGCTGTTCGGCCCAGAGGCCAAATGTGGCCCTCCAAGGGAAATGATCCAGCCCTTAACTCATCTTCCAAAAATATAGAAAATATTTTATATCTCTTGTCATTGGTTTAGTTCTGGTTTAATCCTAGTTTAGTCCTGGTTCTGACCTGGTTTAACCCTGGTTTAATCCTGGTCTCAACCTGATTAGATCTGGTTTAGTCTGGATTCATCTTGGTTTCGTCCTGGTTTAGTCCCGGTTTCAACCTGGTTCAGACCTAGTTTAGTCCTGGTTTCAACCTGGTTCAGTCCTGGTTCAGACCTGGTTCAGACCTGGTTTAGTCCTGGTTCAGTCCTGGTTCAGACCTGGTTCAGTTCTGGTTCAGACCTGGTTTAGTCCTGGTTCAGACCTGGTTCAGTCCTGGTTCAGTCCTGGTTTAGTCCTGGTTCAGACCTGGTTTAGTCCTGGTTCAGTCCTGGTTTAGTCCTGGTTCAGTCCTGGTTCAGACCTGGTTCAGATCTGGTTCAGTCCTGGTTCAGACCTGGTTCAGTCCTGGTTCAGTCCTGGTTCAGTCCTGGTTTAGTCCTGGTTTAGTCCTGGTTTAGTCCTGGTCTAGTCCTGGTTCAGTCCTGCAGATGTTGTTAAAGCCTTTCATGTTACATGTTTTTCATATTTCAAAAGCGTTGGACACATTTCTGGCCCCGAGGACAAAACCATCTGAAAAATCTGGCCCTCGGTGAAATAAAGTTAAATTGCTCGGCCCTGTAGGGATACACTGGGAAAAAAACACCTGAAATAAGATAAGTTAATAGAGTGCTTGAGTATATATACAATAGTGTGAAAATCCAGATTATAAATGCATGCAATAAATACATTTGTGAATTTTTGCTTTCAGTTGATTTTAACAACCATTTATTTTGAATAGCAGTGGCATTAAAACAAGGTACAAATAACAATGTGGACAGTATTTTATGAAAGCTACAATTTGTTTCCATGCCATGAGATGCAGAGACAGACCATTTCTTCATCGATCTTTTTATCATTTCCTGATCAATTATGTGTCCAGCTCCTCGGCACAGCTTCGTTATACACTGGATGCTTTGTGCTAAACATGTGGAAACAGGGACATGAATTTTACCGGTATCCGTGGTAACAAGCACCATCTTCCTGGCGCTTTGGGACAAAATATTTCATGTTTGTACAATCCAGCTAGTTACTTTCCCCCGGTGGCTGTGCCCAGATGACTTCAGAACTTTTAATAGTGAATATGAGGAAATAGAACCTCGGAATTTTGTTTACACATTCATGCTCATGAGAAAACCAGCGGTGCAGAAGTTAAGGAAGAATACTTTGGAATTTTCCATCTGCTTACAACCCACAAGAATATTTATATATATTTTTAATAAAATCAGACACAAACTTAAAGGGGCTGTATCCCATTTTTCTCTCATAGTTAGTATAGTATATAGTATAGGTTATACTACAGCACAATATATTGTTAATGCCACTTTTCAGGTGTGCTGTCTGCAGTTAATCATTTTTATCACTCGTAAACCCAGAAGTAAATGTTGTTATTGAGCGTATCAACAGTTGAAAGTTGTGAAATGTGCATGTAAACGTATCCCCTGTTGGATATATCATACATTAAAGGTCCCATAACATGCAAAATCGACTTTTCAGAGGTTTTAACCTTCCTACAGTGCTATTTGGGCCTCGTATGTGTGCCCAAAGTGGTTTTTTGATTGATTTCCGCATGTTTTCGCTAGAGACCTGTCTTTTCCGTCCCCCTCGGCTGAGCAGGCAGACGGGGGCTCATCCCATGGATGACGCGGCTTCCCATGGATGACGCGGTGTTTAAGCCACGCCTCCGGGAAGCGCGCAGCCGCAGAATAAAAACAGCTAATGCTAATGCTACACAGTAATTACACGATGGATACGACAGATTGAAGAGTTAGCTTGTTATTTACCAAACGGCAACGTCCGTCGTCGAGGTACTGGAGCACGTCAAACTCCAGGTCAGATCCAGGACGTAGGACTCAGCACGACGCACCGTCAGGAGGATAAAATGTTTATTCAGTGTTTGTGTATCGCTGTTTACCGGAGCACACGGTGCATGCGCACTATCTCCGCTCTAGGCTTTGGCACGAGTTGGGCGGGGGAGGCGCGCGAGTTGGGCGGGGGAGGCAGCCCGCTCTCTGTTCGGGGGGGTCAGATCTCAGAGTGAGCCGTTTGCTTTTGCAAGGAGTGGGGCCAGTCCAAGAATCGATGTTATGGATATTGCACAACGCAAAAATTTATCAACAAAGCCCTTAGAATAGACTGTGTAAAGGGGAAAATAGCAGAATATGGGACCTTTAAAGTGCCTATCATATATTAAAGTGCCTATGACAGGTCGAACTACTATGCAGTTAAGATAAATATATTTCAAATTATGCTGAAATCTTTACTAATTTTACCCCAGTTTAGTTCTTTTTTAGGTATTTAATTTTACTTCCTGGTTGTAAATGATGACATCACACCAGGAAATCACCCAAAAAAACATCCTGCGCACTGGGCTGAAACTCCTCTAATGTCATAGATTAAAAAAAATACATGTGAACACCTTTATTTTGTTGAATCAATGTTTAAAGAGTCAAAAAAGTAGATTACTATCTGACAATTTTTTGAAGTTGATTGTTTAAAGAAATAAACCCTTAAACATGAATTACTTATTTAATAGGGTGGCAATGCGAGTGGTATCTTACTTGTAAATTTAAATAAATATCACTTTAGTCAACGCTACCTGGACATCAATGGGTCCAGGACCAAATTAACAATAAAGCACACAGGTTCATTTAAAGGTCCCATAACATGCAAAATCGACTTTTCAGAGGTTTTAACCTTCCTACAGTGCTATTTGGGCCTCGTATGTGTGCCCAAAGTGGTTTTTGATTGATTCCCGATGCTTTCGCTAGAGAACTGTCTTTTGTCCCCTCGGCTGAGCAGGCAGACGGGGCTCATCCCATGGATGACGCCAGGCTTCCCATGGATGACGCGGTGTTTAAGCCATGCCTCCGGGAAGCGCGCAGCCGCAGAATAAAAACAGCTAATGCTAATGCTACACAGTAATTACACGATGGATACGACAGATCGAAGAGTTAGCTTGTTATTTACCAAACGGCAACGTCCGTCGTCGAGGTACTGCATGATCGTCAAACTCCAGGTCAGATCCAGGACGTAGCACTCAGCACGACGCACCGTCAGGACGGATAAAAGGTTTATTCCCTGTTTGTGTATCGCTGTTTACCGGAGCACACGGGCGCATAGCGCATCTATCTCCGCTCTAGGCTTCGCACGAAGTTGGGCGGGGAGGCGCCGCGAAGTTGGGCGGGGAGCAGCCTGCTCTCTGTTCGGGGGGTCAGATCTCAGAGTGAGCCGTTTGCTTTTGCAAGGAGGGGGGCCAGTCCAAGAAATGGGTGTTTTTTGGAAACTGTTATGTTATGGATATTGCACAACGCAAAATTTGATCAACAAAGCCCTTAGAATAGACTGTGTAAAGGGCAAAATAGCAGAATATGGGACCGTTAAATTTATAAAAGGAGGTAAATTCCATTTAGTTACAATAATTTATTAAATATGCGTTTCTTTAAGTTAGTTCCTTGATTCTTGACTTTATAAGAAGTCAAGTCAAGTAGGAGACCAGCGTTGGTGAGACAAGAGACTGGGCCAAAGTTGGTAGGGCAAGGCTGTGGACTGAAGGCAAGACCGCAATGGGCCGACATCACAGCCTGAATATAAAAAGATTACATTAGCTTAGAACAAAAAGTCATTTCATTCGCACTGCACTAAGGTAGAACCTACTTCATGTTAAGGCTCGTTGCTGTGCACCTATGAACAGGTGACGGCTGACAGGACCATAGCCGGCTACAACACGCTTTTTCCTTAGACTTTTATTAGACCCACAATTCATTTTCTGTGTTTTACAATGAGCCACAACAACATAAGTCTTCGTTTCATGCAGTTCTTTGTGATTTCCTGTTCAGATAAAGGCTGCTTTTGCCGTATTCCATGCACTTATGCCGTAAATCCCGTGGGTGAGCCCACTTCAAAGATGAATATTTTGGGCGTTTCATGCAAATGACACTGGTTTTCTGCATTCATCACCAGCTGCTGTGCGTACGACAGTTTCGGAGCTTTGCACACAGGTTCATGAATGTCACGCGCCCTCTTGTGTATTTCCAATATACACCCAAAATGTGCACCCTTTTCTGCGCAATGTTGACGAATGAGGACCATCGACTCTTAAGTAGTTGCTTTCTGTCAGATACAAACTTCTCTACTGTCAACAAAGGATAGCCTTCGACTGAACAAGCAATTATATCTTAGAAGAACACAAACTGAACTAGAAAATGAAGACGTTTGCTTTGCGTCAGTTCTCTGCTCTCATTTGTTGTTCATTTCAAACACATCTAAGGTTCTTTCTGGGACAAATCGCTGTTCTAATTCTCAGAACGCTTTTAATACAATCCAGATTCCTTATATTATGAACGTCAGAGAGCCAGAACGGCAAGTGCCCGTTTTCTGTCAAATCATTTCCCCCATTCTGTCATTTTGAGTTGACATTATGTTAAGGTGAGAAGAGAAATAGAGGCTGTGGCATATAGGTACGTACGTTCACTTCATACCTTGTTATATAGTCTATGTGCTGCCTGTCACCTTCGCTGGCAACTTTAATTGGAACAGATTACGTAAGAGAATATTTGTGCATGCAATATGAAGCGGTGTGCATAAATTCCCTGTTTTACTTCCTGTCTTGTCTGTCGCAGTCAGCCAAATATAGTCTGCTACCTTTGCCACTCAACCGATCGCATCTCAAACCGTTCCTTTAGTTATGCTCGCAGCGCTGTCATCCCGCTGTTAGATGTACACAGCGGTGGCTCCAGACTTTTTTTGCCGGGTTCTAGTCGAGGCTGAGGGGCGCTAAGGTCGACCTTGGGGCTACTCACGTAACATGTAAAGTGCGCAACCCCAACCCCTATTCACGTTGGCCACTTTGCTGTTCTTAAACAAGTGTAGAACAAATGTAGTGATTGATGAACCCAAATGTGGAGTTTCTCATTAGGGCTGGGCGATATGGCAAAAAAATTTTATCATCATTTTCTTGGGGCCAGATCATGATTTCGATTTTATAACGATTCATGTTCACTTTGTATTTTTCGATTGCATTTAATAGAACTGCACGATTTAGGAAAAATGTCCAATTGTGATTTTTCTGGTTTTTTTGTCAGGTTCGGTTGTGTTCGTCATATTTAAACGTGTCTTTGTCACTTTTAGTCGCGTTATTGTCGTTTTTAGTCACGTTTTGGTGCATTGAGTTGTGTTTGTTGTTTGTAAGAGCGTAGGGCTTTAGAGGCTAAACAACAGGAGAAAAAGTGTGATTGAACAGAGAGTTGAATGAATCACAATACAGCGATTGCACAAAAATAGCAGACTCACGATTCGATTTTTATCACTATATTGCACAGCCCTATTTCTTATTTTCTTTTAGATCAGATTACATGCCTTGTAAAAAGAGGCTAAGGTATTTACATATCATGATTTTCTTCCATCACAGGAGTGTCTGCTTTTTGGCCTTGTGAAGGTAGAGGATTTTTAAACTATATATTTTTTATTTTACTTTTCCAATTCAACTTGCCTGGCAAGTCCAGAATGATATATCTATGTATTATTTATACACGATATATCAGTCTGGTCGCCCTGCCCTCCACCGTGCCTCGAGTCAACTCCAAAACGTACCGAGCAATCAGATTGGTTTATTTCAGTGACACAAACGGCATCACTCTAGCGCGGCGGAAGTAGCATAGTCGGCTACAACACCACGTTCTCAAAGACTGTGTCCGAATGTCCACAATCTCTCTTCTTCTCTAACCCCTCAGTCACTACATAGTCCTGCCCTGTTCAGTGACTAAACAGTGCCCCAATCCTGGAGCGATTCGGACACGCCACTCACTACTGTCTCCTCGCCGCATGTCACGTGACTCTGGCGTCTGGGAGAAAAAAAAGTTGGCGTTTAATTTATTTCTGTAATGAATATGGATCAAATCCGCCTGACACGCACATATTTATGGACTAATAAACATCATATAAGTTTTATTCATCATGGATCACACATGAAACATCAAACGGACTGGATTATTCAACTTTTTGCCTTAGATTTGCGATCTATTCACAGCTCAAGCTAAGGTAACGCCAGCAACGCTGCTGCTAACGGTTTGTTTAAAGTGTTTTGTTCATAATCTCGGCTCAACAGTTCGTTTAAACAGCTCCTCTTTCTGCTTTTATTCAGTCCACTGTAGTTTTTCTGACCCTCGCTATGCATTGTGGTTCATTTTGACCGGACTAGTGACCATCGCTGGACACCACTTTTCAAGATGCATTGTGGGAAATTGCTAGTGCACTAGTTTTTCACCTGTTGGACATTCGGACAGCACTAAAAACGCGTGACCACTATATAGTGATACACTCTGATTGTTTACTAAATTGTTTGTTAAATTACACATATTTGGGATAAATAACTTTGTATAAAACTGAAAAACTGACAAAACCGGGTTTAAAAAGAAATTTACAGAGGGGATTGTGGATTTCTTATTTAGTGTTTAAGTAAACTAGATTGGACAGAAAATTGTCCAAAAAATTCTAATTTCACCTCATTTTTGTGACTTAAAACGTCAATAAATCCGTTTTAGAATTAGTTATCAAAAAATCCTTCTGTACGTTTCGTCAAAATCTTGTTGAGTCCAAGAATATAACATTTGCTGTGTGTAGGAGCTACTTTAAGTGGAGAGCCTTATGTCCGAGGGAGAAAAATGCATTATAAGAAAATGACCTTTGAAATCACAATGTCTTATAGATTTCTGAAGTGGATTAAATGAAACAATAAAATATTTTTAGGAGCAGATTGGACAAGTTTGTTGTCTCCACATGAAAGCCTATGTGTTGAGAGAGCAAACTGAACAAAAAATGGAAAAAAACGAGTTTTGCCTGTAGTGTCTCACGGTAAAAAATGAATGAATGAATGTCTCGCCTTAAATGAAGCCAGTGAAACATTATTCAAGCAAGACACAAAATAATCAATTCCTTACCTGAAGAAACCTGAAGAAAACAGCACAAAACTGTTGTAGAGGTTCTGCAAGTAATCAATGAGAGCATGTAGAAAAATGCAGGAGACAGGCTGGATGTCTTACACCAGGTGTCCAGCTACGTTTTTGGATGTCTGCGAGAAAATATTATAGATTGGGGGTGAAAATCTTGTGTTATGGCTCATTAATGCAATAAAGGTCTCCCACCATTCACCACCATAACCAGTATCTAGGCCCAGATGGAGAGTTCATACTTGTTTTTGTTGTCTTGTCTTGTTGTAGTTTAACGCTTAAATAGTTTGTTCAGCTTCATAGCCCTCATGCTCCAGAGGAAGGATCACTATGGGGAATTTGTGTGTGGAGTCAGCATGTTTTCTCTGAATCTGTGTGAGTTTCTTTACATTTTGCCTAGCCAAAAGAAAAGTCTGGATTCAACTAAGCAAATAGGTCTGAGTTTCCTATCGGATAATTGCTGCGTGGGTGATTGTCTTTCAGCTACGACATGGTACGTACAGCAAAGCCAACTGATGCAGTGAGTGGCTCAGTATGTATGGGAAGGGTCGAGGCATCAGGCAGAGAAAACATCGGAGACTGCAGTAATAAAAATGGCTTATGAGCAGTCCAACGCATTATTAAAAAGTAAACGGGTAGAGCGAAATCATGGTCTTTGAGGAAGAACTGTGGTCGGAGAGGCAGATGAAGTGTCCATCATGCCTAGTGCCTCCTCTACAAGCCTGTGGGGGCAGTGTTATGGTCTGGAGCTGCTGCAGTTGGTCAGGTCAGCTGACGACCTGAACATCCTGAATGGCCAGGTTATTTCATCAATGGATTTCTTCTTCACTGATTTCATCCAATCTTTGGGTTATCTTTGTGTTGGAGAAGGCAGTGGTCAAACTCTTCATCATCAATACAAGATTTTGGTGAAAGATTAATGCAATACTGAGTGGAAATATGTTTTTTTACCTTGCAGAAGCTTATCGTAACAACAGCACAGTGAATGTTACTGCAAACAAAGCTAAGGGTGGTCCAACAAAATATTAGAGCATGTGATCTTTTTTTTTTCTGTGGCGACAAAAAAACACACTGTAGCAGTGTAGTTTCCATCATCAAAGATAGAATCAGCAAGCACAACACTCCAGGTACTTCTGTCCCTGGTCTCTGGATCAAGATCTAGAGATATGCTTGCCTGAGATCCAGAATACGTACTTCTCCAATCTTTCACGAAGAATGAGTCTGGACACCATTCCCTCCTTTCTCTTTTTTGTAGCAGCCCTGTTTGTTTTGATACAGACCATGTGGGTCCCTCATTCGCTAATCACAGCCATCTGAACTGGCGGAGATCAAACTGGTGACCAGACTGATATCGAGCTGTGTAAAAAATACAGAAAGACATCGTTCTGGATTTTCCTGGCAAGAGACAGACTGCACTACACTCTCTAAACTCTTGGTTGACATACATTTTTGGTACAATGTAATTATTCTGTCCTTGTCTGTGCAACATAATGCCTGAGAACAGATGCAAATGGGTTTATACAAGCTGTACATGTACTTCCCCAAATGTGAAAGCAATTACTTCTTGCAACAATGCGTTTAGGCCACATGCCCCTGCATTAAGTTGTCACTGCTACATTTGTGTCTTATTTATGAGGCAGTTTAATCAAGAAAAGTCTCTTAAAAGCCGCGGGCCGTCATGTGAAATCCCGGTGCACCTTGAGATTTGGGCTTTTGTGCCAAAATCACCGGAGTACAGCTGCGGCCCCGGGGGTGTGCTGCTCTGGAACTGTGCGACGTTAGACAAATGTGATTATCGCACTGCCAGGACAACTCCGTCTGAAGTTAGTGTTTGCATAAGCACACTGTATGTAACATCAGCCGACCTGTGCATGCTAATGAAGCAGTGGGAGACTTAATAACGGCTTAACATTATGTTCATAAACTCGACAGCTGTTTAAATAAAGGTCCTCTCATGCATTTTAACCAGCCGTGATCTTTTTCATTGCATAACTTAAAATGTATGTGTGGGAAACAAGTTAATTTGTCTGAGGCATTGTGTCTGTAAGCAAGAAAGGGGTGAATGAACAGCTGTTGGCATGCTGTAGAGTAATGCAGATTTAATCGTGCTAAAAACAATCGCCGCTAACATCTGACTTGGTTACCTTCATAGTAGAAGAGTAGAATTGGACTGTAGAACTTTGACTGTCTGAATAGGCTGTCTGTTTTTTCTTGGAACAAACATCATCCACTAACCCTCCACGTGTTCCAAGAAATCAGTGCTACCTGGTGCTACACAGTTTGAGCACTGGAATGAACCGAATGAATCTGGTGAAGGTGTATGGACTTTAAAATGGAAGTTAATGACTAAAAAAACTGGATCTAATTGTTGAAGTCACCTAGAGACTATAATTTAGGGGACGTATCGGGTAAAATGGACTTTTACGATCTTTTAACCATGCATGTTTTAATGGTTTTCCCCTCATCATGAGCTTTCACGGATTTGCATTTCAATTGACTCATGCATGTTTGAGTAATTCTGTATCGTCCTGCAAGCTGCAACTGAGGCTCGAGGGCTCCAAAAATATCTGTTTCCACCTACGCCCACAGCCCAGTGCTTACTTGCAATCACAAAAAAATCCTTGTCACACAAAGGATTCAGAAATGCCACATGGCCCTTTCTCAAAATTAAAACCACCATCATATAAATGAAAATGTGCTGCTTTCTACGATGAAATGTCATTATAGGAAGTCATCTCTTTCTGTTATTAAGACATAGATCAATAATGCGGTTTGTAATAAAATGTATCTGCGGATATTACAGTTTAATATTAAATATGGGCCTAATATATCTTCTTTGACATACAAAATCCCTGAATAGTAAACCACAACAACTACCATGGCAAGACGCCACGGGCCTTTTTTTTTTTTTTTTTTTTTACTCAGTTTGCTCTCTCAACATATTGGCTTTCATGTGGAAACAACAAACTTGTCCAATCTGCTCCTAAAGATGTTTTATTATTTCATTTATTCCACTTCATCCATGGATTTCTCTGGGACATTGTAACTTCAAAGGCCGTTTTCTTAAAATGCGTTTTTCTCTTGTAAAGATCAGCCTTAAAGTAGCTCTTCAAGACTTAATGATTTTGACAAAAAGTACAGAAGGATTTGTTGACATCTATTTCTAAGCCTGATTTTTTTTTTTTTTTTTTAAGTTTTAACTAGAAAAAATCTGATGAAATTTGAATTTTTAGACACATTTTCTGCTAGTCCCAGTTTAAAAACTACAATAATATATCCAGTATGTATTAAAACTAATATGTGAACAAAATGGACCAAGAAATCTGTCCATTTTTCAGATATATATGATTAAAAAAAACACAATTTTGACTGTTTTTACACATAAAATGTCTTATTTCTCTATGAAAACATGATGAAAAACCTGCAATACACGTTTTCTTACATTTAAGTGAATAAACTGCAGAGGAAGATTCCATTTAATATTTTTCCCTTTTCACCTGCAGCGTCTCACCTCAACTGCTGGTCTGCAAAGGTATGTGCATAACGTGGTGATAATAAATTTACTATTGCAGTACTTTTCTGATGATTATAAACCGATCTGAGTAATAAAACCAGCTCCCATCTTTTACACATTGCACCAACACATGAATAAGGTTAAGGTACATTCGTCCCATTGCGGAGACATTTATGAGAAGCCTTCGGGCGAATCCTACTACACTATTACCTGACCAAACGACGCCACTTTATAACAGCTATTGTAAATCATCAAATCAACCGCGATGTGTTTAATGGGTGCATCTCGATTCACGCATAAGTGATTTATCTTCCTTATTGTCAGCTCTGCTTCGAACACTCTGCTAACTGCCGAAGTGACACCTCATTCACGGTGCCAATTCCGCAGAACCAAGTGCTTAGTAATGCCAGCCACTTCCAATAAAGACATTGTTCCACCACCAGCGCCACTCTGGAGGATAACAAGTAGGAGAACACAGGAAAGCAGGACAGATGGGGGGTGAGATGGAGAAGAAATGAGCAGCCGAGCGATATAGGACTGGAGGAGGAGAGGGCAGAGTTTGACAACGATGAGAAACGCATGAATCAATTGTGCAAAAAAGAATCAATTGCGAGTAAGTGATTCTGGTAGAGGTTCATTTGGATTTTTGATGTTGAGAGCGTTTATTTTCACGGTAAACGGAAAATTAAAGAACATATTTTCGTTTCAAATTTACAGCTTATCTCACGTTCAAAGCTGAAGTGGTCCAGCCTGGCGTTTGACCTTTCCACATGTAACTAATGATCACAAGTGGGATTGTAAGTACGGGATATCCACACAGGTAACACTCGTGACCTACAAAACATAACTAAAAATAAAAATGCAAATCAGTACCTGTTCTCATTTGATATTACCATTAGTCCTTGACACCATTTGTTCTCTAGCAACGTAATGCAGTAAAGGGTAAGGGACCCTAGACAGGTCAAATCCAGACATACAGAGCTCCGACGGGTTGGACTACTCATTTAATTAAAATGCAGTTAAGATAAATATAGTTCTAATTCTGCTAAAATCTTTGCAAATTTTACCACAGTTTAGCCTTTTTTTTTTTAGGATTTTAATGTTACTTCCTGGTTGTAAACGATGACATCACACTAGGAAAATACCATGAAACCATCTTGGGCATTGGGCCAAAACTCCTCTAATGTCACAGATTTTTTTTTTTTTTTTTTTGACATAGTAAATAACCTTTGAGTCCTTAGCGTGATTTCATCAATTTTCTTTTCTCCACAAGCAGCTGCCTGATTGGTGTAAACTATAATTTACAAGAGGCACTAATACACTACATAAAGTCAAAATCAGAAAAACCTGTCTTATACACTATAAGCAGAGGTTTAATGCATTCTTCATATTTACAACGACACACATGAATCAATGGTAAAAAAATATATATATATCCTGCAAAATTGACTTTTTTGAGCCTTTAATCAAATGTTATATAATTTTGAAGTACAATGTATTGTCTTATCACGATTAGCGATGATAGTCAGGTGTCCACTGTATGATTTTTTTTCGTTTTTTAAGATTTATGGATGTCACACTACAAGACATAATGAATGAGCGAATATCAGGTTCAGGCTCCGTGTTATAAGGTCATCGCAGTTGTACCTGTTGGCAGAGGCTAGCACGACATGCTAGCTCAACATGCTAATAATCCCACACAAAGTAATTCTAAATGTGAGATATTTAATTTGATATTAAGGATAATAAATAAATTGCAGACTGAAACGCCTTTTTAGTTTGCTGGTGCCAAAAATGCATCATAAAAGTAACTTATTTCACTGTTTATGATACAAATCTTATCAATAAACAAAGAAAACAACAAAGTGCAAACAAAACATCCACAAAATAAATATTGACCCTCAAATATATACTTTTTTTCTATCATATACTGAGTCCAGGTTAACCCTAAACAGTCTCACCTGAGCCAACGTTCAAAAGAGGCCTGACAGAACCAGAACCGAACCCATGTCAGGACCATCCAGACCAAACGTCAGCTGCGGTGAGTACCTGCGTTTCCGCTGTTGGCTGCAGCCGGAGCCGTGACTCAGGTCCAGGCTGATGTGCACGAGTTTTATCCAAATGATTGAAATCGATTCATGCAGTATTTTCAAGGTTAACAATGCTGGTTTTGATTAAATATGTTGTGATAAATGTAATGGACCAACATATCGTGTCTGAAATTATCATAATCTACGTTTTTCTCCACATTCCCGTGTTTGTCTGACCTCCCGATTTGGCGTAGCCTTTCAGCGCAGCGTACACCAAAGTTCACGTTGATGAATGTCGGGTGGTGCAGTGATTTGGCCGTACACCACGCATACACCCACATTTTGGCATACACAACTTTAATGAATGAGGGCCAATATGTTTGCTTATTATAACTTTGTACAAACGTTTATAATTAGTTTTTAATGAGTTCTAGCGTGCCATTTCTGAACTGTGATGCTCCAATTACTATTTGTAGCTACAATTGGAATAAAGATAGAAAGATAAAAAACAACAAGGCTCTTAGGAGATGGCTCAAGACCAAATGAATAATAAAGATGCACAGGTACATTTGTGATCAATACAGGCCAGCTCCAGGATTAGAAACCATTATTTATTCATATAAGACGTACATTTCATTCAGCACGGTCAGAAATAGTGCTTTGTTCCGGAGCAGCAGGGTTGCAGTCCATCACTGCTGCTCAAAACAAGTGTTCATTTATTGGGCGCAATTGTTTCAAAAAGACTGAAAATCACCAACAGCTCCAGCGCTCGAAAAGTGGCTTAATGAACTGATAACTGTTATACACTTGGGAAAAATTGTGCTTAAAGTCTGTAGTCAGATGGAGACAGACTTGGGGAGGCTTACTCACCCAGCTGAGTCCAGACACCATGGACATAAGGAAAGACAAAAAGAAAAAGGAATTGGACTGATGTAATGAGGACTGATGGTTTTAATATCTGAGACACAAAGTACAGGTCGACTCCTCTGCAATGCTTATATTTTTCTCTTTAACTGTAAATGAATAGTCGACTGTGCACATCTAACCGAGTGTGTGTGTGTGCATGTGTGTGTGTTTCTTTTTTTGTGTGTGAATGGAAGTGAATGGGGGTTGCTGCTATTATAAATTATCATTATGTTCTCCACTGGATGGACAGCAGACAGCACAAAAACAAGAATCCATTAAACAGACCGAGCACTGGCGTTAAATTTACACGGAGCGAGATGAGACCAGGTGAGAAAAAGTCTTGAGAGTCTTGAGCCTTCGTTGCGGGGCCACCGGTGAACCACGCCCCTAAGAACAACGAGGGACGACACCAACATGGACGTGTGTGAGGTCAGAGGGCAAGAGGGTGAAAGGAGAGGACTCTTGTTCACCTTATTGCCTCATGCCCTGCCATTAAGTCCCTCCTTCTACGTGTATCATTTAACAAAGAGCTGCCGATCTTAACTACAAATACGTTCTACAGAGTCGTTTTCAAACCGCCCAGAGAAACGGTGCAGTGTTGACTTGTTGGTGCACATGAACATTGAACATTTTATACCAGTCGATCTACTTTATCCTATATTTTATCACCAAAACTGTTGCCTTGTTCTTCAGTTAAAGGCGCTGTACCTGAGTTTTATTGTTTTGAAACGTGAAAAATAGAACTAGTTTATTTTAAAGCAGGGCTATTCAACTTTGTTTTACAGAGGGCCAGAAACGTAGTACATACGCATATGAAAAACATGTACTACGAAAGGCTTTAACAACATCTGCGGAACTGAACCAGGTCTAAACCAGAAATAAACCATGATTAAACCTGACACGAGAAAATATATATTCTGTAGTTTTGGACGATGGGTTGAGGGCCGGATCATATCCCTTGGAGGGTCTGATTGTGTTTTAAAGTCTTTACAGCAGTCATGTATCGCTCACTTTCCTAATGCAGTTGCAGCATGCTAAACATTCACCGTTTATAAGTTTATAAGCCCTTTTCATGAATTGTTCTCCCGGATAAAGCTTAGCTAACAAACACTTTCTGCTTCTCATAGAATAAAACTTTATGGTCTCATTTTCACCCAAATGGATTCTTTTACTATATATCTGTTTTGTGGTAAAACAGATTTTACTCTATTACATGCAAAAAATCGGTTGCATGAACTAGTTTTGTGTTTTTCACGTTTCAAAACAGTAAAAATCAGGTGCACCACCTTTAAGTTAATGGAATTCCCGCTCTACCAGAAGTGCCAAAACAACTAAAAGTGCAAAAAGAGGCTAAAGTGGATGGGGCAGAATACAGTGGATAAATCACATGCTACTGCTGTGTTCTGCCGCAAACAATAAGTTCACCTTAAACGCCACATTGCTAAAAATGTATTTAAAGGGAACATATTGTACTAAATCCACTTTTTTAGCTCTTTGGTACCTGTTCCTGTGTATATAGGGTCTGTACTAACTCAGAAAATCTGAATTTAAACGATCCAGTAGTTGCAAAGATATCTTTACATATTTTTAGGCCCCCTCCCATTCCTGTTCAGATACACTCTATTGGGCTATAGCAGTTTGGGACGTTAATTCTATCAAGTACGTCACAGCTTTTCAGAGGAAATAGCCATTTATGGCGAAACAAGGTCAAAACTTCCGTCTAATTACTCGGCGAGTCCGCCATCTTGTTTTTGGTTTGTAGTCCAAGCTCAACGCGATGAAGAAGGTACGCTTAGATAAAGCTAGGTGTTCGGTTGTTGGTTGTATTGACCAACATGTTGTGTTGCACCGGCCTCCAGCCTCAGAACCTTTGAGAATACTTGGATTAATTTCATTTATGGCGGTAATGTGCCGACGAAAATTCCGAAGACACTTTACATATGTGCTAGCCACTTCAAGGAGGAATGCTACACAAACCTGGGCATGTACAAAGAAGGATTTTCAACACGACTTGCACTAGCAGATGGATCAGTCCCTTCTATCAGTCCAGGTGTTGAGCGTACTGTTGCGGTAAGTGCAGAATTATATCAAGTATTGCTGATTGATACAGCAACTTACAACTGAATATGACGTTGCTGTTGGTGTGGCGTTATCAACATTAGCCTTAGCTTTGAACAATATATTTGGCTTTACCTTTCTACATTCAACTACTGCAAGTCAGAGTATTTTAGTATACATAAACCAAATGGCCTTTTTTTGTGTTTTAAGGGTCATATTTTCCACCTTTAAATCGCTAAAAAACTGCGGTGGCCGTAACATTAGCTTCTCACAAACCAGGCTAATAAGCTCAGGCTCAACGTAATGCATGGACTTGTTAGCCACAACAGTCTTTGTCTTTTAGCGATGTTGTTGGTCTTGTGTATGTAGTTTTATAACATGTATGTAACAACAAGTCAGGAAATAAAATAACTCGGCACATTTAGGTCCAATACTAACGTAATATTCAGGTCGGAGTGAATAATAATAGGCTAATAATAGCATCGGCAATGTTTGTTTCATACTCCTCATTGTTGTTATGTCAAGGAAAAGCTTATGCGTAAGTTGCTTAAATGCAACGTTAGCTGATGGCGATGTTACTTAATGATATTGTTAATTGACCCCGTCATTGTTTTTGTAGGGGACTTCAACTTCACACTTAGCAACGTTTGCTTCAAAGAGCTGCCAAACAGAGCCTACGACGACAACAACAACACGCTCAGACCCAGCTGTCGATGAAAACATTACAGTCTCATTTCAGGAGTAAAGGTATGTAAAGTTTATACTAAGTTTACAAACTGTAAAGAGAGAGATGTTTTATAGCAGCCTATAGTGATGGGAAGATTATCCGAATTGCATCGATGCACATTTGTTGTCACCGTTATCTAATATTGATCTAAACCTGACGCTGCTAATGCTTTGCTAACGCCAAGAGCAGCTGAAACACGGACTGAAACGCTCACGAAGGAGGCTGCTAAAAGGTTAAAAACAATTGACATAGTATATTTGTTTAACCTCTTCGTTGTCATCACTGAGCCTCCTAAGTTAAATCCAAACTTTGATCAAATCGCCAGCGGAGCAGGGCTGATGCGCAACTTTTGTTTACATGCATATTAAGTAGCCATGTGTTGCCCTCAGGCTTCTGTCTTTTTGCAGGCCTCAAATATCAATAATATCAGGGGAAAAGCATTGCCTTTGGAAACAGTGGGCTAAAGATCACTTAATGTCTCTGTTACTGAGAGTGATGCTTTCTATTGGAGGAGCTTAAACATTAATTTGCAATATTATAATGAATAATTAGGCTATTTTAAGCAGACCTATTATACAGTATATATGTAATAATTTACTCTAAATGGAGCCAAATTCAGTATTTCATACACCTAAAAAAAATAAGGCACAGTTTCAGACAAAATTGTGCAATTGAAATAATAAAAAAAAAAAAAAAAACATAACAAATAATATTTGTGTTGGATTTAGAGCTGTACTGCGTATGTATTGGAACTATCATCATGTGAGAATCATGATGTATCGTTGGTTGTGCGAAATGCATCTTAAACAAATCAGATCGCAGAAAGTGTCTCGAGCTGTACATCATATCGCACAGAGAGCTGACATACCAATCACTGCTAGTGTATCTATGTGTGTTTTTCAATGTTTGTAAATATTTTTTTAATGTAAAATTACCCAAAACAATCTACTCAATTACAGTAACATGAGTACTTGTAATTACTTACCCCCCACCCCTGCCTGTCTGTTAGTACTGTAAGGCTAATATCTGTATTTCTTTATACATAGGAACGCAAACAACCTCACAATGCACAGATATAGGTTCATCCACTGTTGACTTTGAGGGTAGAGATGCAGTCATCACATCAACACCTATGAAAAGGCCATGCTTGGGTGATATTTTTGAAGGAGTAACGCCAATAAAAGGGGCAAAAAGACCACGTCTGGAGCAGACCATAGCTGATGATGATCCCTTAGAGGGCAGCTCAACAATGGACTTTCCATCTGATCTACAGGATTATACATATGATCCACAAGATTCAATTACTGTTTCGTCAGAGATGCCTGATGAAACGTAAGTGAAAACTTTTTTTTTATGAAACAATACTGAATGTGTATTACATGTCTTTTTTTTGTAGCACAGACGCAGCCACACCAATACATAAAATGCCAACATATATTGTTTACCAAAAATGCCTGCTGGAGCTTTTTAAGGAGTGCCCGGTCTGCCAGCGAGCTTCAGAAGTGAAGACAAGAACTGTTGGAACTTTTTTGTGCATGGAGCAGAAATGTCCTCACTGTGAGTTCTTCAGAAAATGGAATAGCCAGCCAATTCTTGGAACCAGCTGGAAATTTACAACTGTCAGTGGCAGTATACAGTAATGGTGGCTCTTTTATGAAAGTTTCAAAGGTATTTTTATGAGACACGTCTACATGTCTGTTATGTAAATATTATATGTTGTGTCTTTGTTTTCACAGATCTTCCGGGCAATGAGGATAAAAGTATTTGGGTATGACACCTTTCGAAGACATGCCAGGACTTTCATTGAACCTGCTATTGTTCACAAGTGGCAGTCAACACAGGCAGACATGTTAGAGAATCTAAAAACATATAATGTAATCCTTGGTGGCGACATGAGGGCTGACTCTCCCGGTAGTCACTTGTACTTCATTACATTTTTATTTATTTTGACTCAGTCTGAGTTTGTCTAAAATGTTCCTCCTCTGAAGGACATTCAGCAAAATTTGGGAGTTACTCTATGATGGATCTTAAAAGCCAGAGGATCATTGACTTGCAACTAGTTCAGGTAACTGAATTTATTTGTGCATTATTAACATATTATTAAGCATCTAATTTTTGTTTCATTTGCAGAGTAATGAAGTAGGGGGGAGTTATCACATGGAACTGGGGGGCTTGAAACGGAGCTTAGCTTTCCTGAAGGCTCGTGGTATTTTTCTGGACTCACTAGTGACTGACCGACACCCTCAAATTCAAAAATACTGGAGGGACGTTAACGTCAAGCATTACTATGATGTGTGGCACATAGAGAAAGGTTGGTTAGTTGAAATTGTGGTTTATAATCTAATTTATGTTTGGTGGTGTTAATACTTTTGTTCTTTAGGTCTCTCCAAAAAAATGTTTAAAATTGGTAAAAACAAAGACTGCACAGATCTCAAGAAATGGATTCGAAGCTTGAAGAACCACATCTACTGGACTGCTTCTTCTTCCTCAACACCGGAGGAAAGAGTAGCAAAGTGGACATCTGTAATCAACCATGTCCAAGATGTTCACACACACGATGATGAGGCTTTTCCGCAGTGTTTACACCCACAACTCGCGTCGAGGGACAAAAGCAAATGGTTGAAACCAGGTGATTATTTTTAAAATGTTTGTACATTATATTATGACGTTCACGCATATAACTTTATTTTTTGTGAAAGCTACACCAGCATTATGCAGGCTTGAGGGTCTGTGGACTGGCAAAAGGATCCTCAAGGATGTAGAGAAGATGAGCCCACACTTGCAGACTTCAGCAGTGGAATCATTTCACAGTGTAATTCTATGCTTTGCGCCAAAAAGTGCTGCCTTCCCTTTCCTTGGAATGCTCTGCAGGTAGACCAGCATTGGGTCTTTTTTTTTTAGAACTTAATTCCTCATTTAATCATAAAGTACTACATTATTTTATTATGTGACAATATTCTATATGTTTTTCTTTTTTAGGCTGTACCTGGCAGCATTCCATTTTAATGAGAACACCAAACGCCCGCAAGCTAAAAAATCAACTGGCGAGCCCATGTACAGGGTGTTTTATCCAAAATATAAAAAAGGAGAAGGGATAGCAAAACCCATCAAAACACAAGCTACATTCCGTAAGAAACTGCTAATTTTTAGAAAATTAAAAATTATACAGTTCACTGCATATCTGTAGCATTTTGATAAAAGTTATCCAATACAATGCCAATTGTCACTAAAAATAAAGAATGAATGAAAAAAATTCAACATCAGTAATAGAATGAAACTGTTATATATTCAAAACACAAAAGAAAATATATTAAAATACAAGTTATATAAACACTGAACCTTAAAATACAATAATTTAAACTTTCCATAAAAAAGTAACAGTTTGTCCATTTTGCCAGATTATGTTGACGACATCTCAGAGCTGGTCTTTGAAGAGGTGTTTCCAGACCCAGCTCCTTATGTGCAGGAGATGCAACACCGCCACTGTCCACCCAGCACTCTCGTCCAGACAAGGAAACTGTTGTGTCAGCTTTCAGCTCCCGTTTTAATCCAGCACCGGTCTGAATCCCACGTACTGCCCCTCCTCATCTGGGTACTCTTCACGTATCCGGAGGACAATACAAGATGGGAGTACCACACGAACTCTTCGACCCAGCCATCCCCAGCACCACGACACAAAACATCTATAGGCACAATACCTGTAACGACTAAAGCACATTAAAAAAAACTGATTATACAGGGTGCCATACTTTATTTATTAATTAATTTTATTTATTTGTATTTCAAAAGCTGTATTGGGTGTTTGCAGTGAGACTGGACCATTTGTCCATTTGATATTTTTGTAATTTATTAGATTTTCTGTTGTGTCTGTGTTTGCAGTATCATTAAAGTACTTTATAGTGTGTAATAAAATTTGTATTCATTGTACTTCAGTTCACGTTCATTTGATAATTTTGAAATAGTCAAACTGTAACTTTAACTGTACATCTGCACCATAATCTAAAGGTTTACTTACTGTACCATTCCTCTTAGGTGTAATGGTCCGAACTGTGCTTTGTACACATTAATTGCATTTTGGAGCGAGTATATGTTTAGGCACACAGGCTCAAACCCTGGATGGTCCACCATGCATGTGGGTTGGCTGGGCACTTCATGCATTCTTGCTAGCACCTAACAAATACATTATTAATAAAATAAATGAGCACTTAGTCAGCAACTGTAAAAAGAATATTATATTGAAAAGAAATAAATCAACATTACTATTTTTCCCTGGGTCAAACGCACCTGGGGAATTTCTTGACAGCATCGATTTTCTACCTCAGTAGGCATTGTTCTGCAGTTGCTGCATGTACACCTAAAGTGGGCGAAGTAAACAAAATTAACTACAGCAATAGTACACTGCGGTCCATAAGAAGTTGCATTGACATTTACAAGGCTATCCTACAATTTTTACGTGCTTGCATGAAAAAACTGGGTCTACAGAATTGGTTTGTGATGGAGTTCTGTAAACCACTTTTGAGTGTATTAATTTGATCACACTCTATATATTGTATGTATTTGTACATACACGCACCACATTAAACTTGGTATTAAGCCATGACTAAACCAAGCGTTAACCTAGACTAGGTCAGGAATAAACCAAGAAATAGAACAGGACCAAATCAGACCCACGTCATTGCTAATAAGCGCTATATTTTGGATCAAATAACAATGCAGTCAGTGTGAACGTCCCGTAATTACAAATTTGCACAATTTCCTTAACACGGAAGACATTACATGCAGCAGTATTGTAAAACTACAGTTTATTTCGATATTCTTTGATAGAAATGTAACTTAATGTATTATTACAAGTTGATAAACAAACCATTGAGAGGCGTTCATTTCAAGTCTAGATTCCATAGGCTCGTCTGGTTCGATGTCTTCGTGCTCCGGGTTAGATTCTGGTTCATACATGTAGGGTTGGACGGTAAAGTCTTCGGATGTTGCCATCTTTAATCGGTAGATAAATATGATCCAGTTTCGGCTAACTGTCCGTACAGCGCGACTCTCGCATCAACTCGAAAACTACAAATATGGCTGCCGTGGGTGTTGCGTAGGTAAAGAAACACACCCAGTTGCCTGAAGGGGGAAGGGTGTAAAGTACCTAATTTGCATTTAAAGGAGCCGGCGCAAAATGAGCCATGGTTTGTCAGTGCTCAGAGCAGGGGTTAGAAATAAGGTCTGGATCACACAACTATGAGGAATTAGGACCATAGGAGGTCATATTACAATGATAACATACCATACAAACATGTTTTGGTATACTATAAAAGCATAATATTTTCCCTTTAAGGATTTCCACTGCAAAAATATACACATTCAATTTTTGAAAAATAATCAGAGGCTGGCAATTTACTCTGTGTATCGGTGTTTTCCAGACTTATCTATTTTTGTGCAATCAAAATAAAGTTGAATCTCTTCTTCCCTCCCTCCTTCACCCACTCAACTTTATTTTCATTGATTATATCTGTAAAGAATAGCAATTAAACTGAAAAAAAAATCCTAGCCAGAGATTTCTAAGTTTCAGTGAAATCCATCAACAACATTGTGAGATATATTCATAACACATATCACAAAGCCCCATCATCAGTTCATTCAAATTCATTACGTATTTTCAGACTTTCACAAGAGCTGCTAAAAAGGCGCCTCAGTCAGCTGTTTGTTGGCCGCAATCAGACGAGCATATCCCTGTAGATTTATCCATTTCCCCTCGAAGCCTGGCAACTTCCGCGCAGTGCAGCAGTCTCCGATGTATTGGCCAGACCTATAATCAATCTGTGCCACAGTCTATTCGCTGGGAGTGGTTTGTGTGCGGTGTTTTAAATGCGCTGAGAGAAAGAAGAGGAGAATAAAATGCACAATTGGAACGCTTGGAAGAGACTTAGGATGGGTTTTCCCAAATGCAGTTGTGACTGAACTGTTGGTCTTGTCTCAATATGTTGGGTTTGAATAAAAGGAAAACAAAAAGGACGGTTTAATTGTGCTCGGAAAAAACAAGGAGAGAAAGGATTTATTCGAAGTATTTGTTTTGCCTCACAATGGTTAAAAATACTGACCATGAAGTGTTTTGGGTATTGTTTTTCAGGGGCGTTGCACAGGGGGGGTAAAGGGGGCTGGTTTCCCGGGGGCCAAAGGCAAGAAAGGGCCCTCAAAAGCATGGGATGTTTTGTTTTTTCTTTCTTCTTTTTTCGTCGCATTTTTTTCTACGCTTTAATTTATTTTTGTCGTAATAAAAGGCAATGTGGTCGAGGAAAAGTCCTTGAGAAACTTCATACAATTACACGTGTAGCCAAGTTGTAAACAAATAAAACCGGAAATTTCAAGTTGCAGTTAGAGTATTTTATGTATTGTAATAATATGTTTACAGATCTTTTTGAGATTCTTCGTGTAGTTGTTGCAAAAGCAAACAGTACTGTATCATAAGATAAGCCGGTAGCTTAGATGTATCTAAATTAACGAGTCATAGGGTGTATATTCTAGAAAAAGTGAATGAAAAAATAACAATAACAGAATTTGCTGGAATAAATCACATGAAATTATGTATCTGGAGCCCACCAAGAAGGTTTGTACATGTAAATAGCAGTGCACGTTATCTAATAAGGCTTACATCTTGCAATCATTTGTGTTTTTGATGAACATAGTGTTCCAGGTGCACAGAAGTGAATAAAAGTATTGTGAACAAGTCTGGCGGACTTGCATAACGACGTTGCCATCGCTCACAGAAGCCCTTTACAAACAGGCACGTCCTTTTGTTTCACTTTTCCTTATTTATTTAATAAGCTCTCTCAGCGGTACTCAGACTCACTCTTTTTGTGTATAAATGCAAAAAAAGTTCTGCAGAAAAAGAAGTACTGCAGAGTGACATACATGAACAGCACCCAGAGATTACTTGTGTGCTCTGTTTGAGTTGTGGCACACTTTTGGGTTGAAAAGTGTGCCGCATGCTTTCTATAACATGACCAAATCAGACCTTTCAAAATAGAAATATGGTATATAATGTGGCGAATGATGACTATCTAGATCTTAAAATTATGCAGCAATAGTGATGGTTTTGCGTCCTTTTTCAGCGTAAAAGTTGCTCGGGACACTCCAAAATAGAAAATTAGTCAATTACATCTGCATGTGTGAATTTGTTAACTCAAATTGGACATTTTTTTCAAAGCACACCTGGCAATATGTCAAGGTACATGAGTGTTCCGCAGCACACTGTTGAAAATCAAGGGGCTGGTGTAAACTTGCAACATGCAACCACCAAAATTGGTTGTTTGTGATGATTTCGCACTTAGATTGGAACAGAAGTTTGTATTCCTGCATCAGTTACATGGCATTTCTAGAAACAGGGAATTGGCAATTTGTCGCATGTTAACCCGAGAATACCACAAAATGTTTAACATGAGTGATTTTGTATGTTCTCGTATCAATTAAACCTTACACAACTATAGAGAGTCATCTGAAATCCAGCTCTGTCAGCACACATATTTCTGCCATGACTTTTAACTGTAGCTCTACAGTATGACACATGCCAACGGATCCATTGTATTTTTACAGAGTGCTGAAATCAGCATCCTAAAGATATAACATACTGTTAAGGCAACTTTTGAGAGGAAATGCCCATTTACCCAAAATACCAGAATACCTAAACTCCAACACCACATACCACACTGTCAGTCATGGTCCTATTACTGCAGCCCCAGTGCTCTTACCTGCTCATAAAGACATAAAGAATCTCAGATCTCTGTCCCATACAATGTGCACCTCATTCATGTAACATACATTTCTCACAACCAACAATAGCGATATGATTTGAATTAACCTCGGATCATGATGCATCGCGATTCACACACTTTTTTTTTTTATGGACCCCGATACAATATTTTTTTAAATAGTTTATCATTTCCAATGTGCTCCGATATAGGCTACTGATCTCAATTCGACACAAATGTTCTTATTTTTTCTTATTTTATATATTATTAACACAGGTTAGTTTGATGCTGTGCCTGTTTAAATAGCTACATGTTTACAGTGCTGATTTGGAGTCAATTATTACCTGCATATAACAGGCCTACTTAAAACCGACTAATTATAATATTGTAAAATAATGTTTAAAGGTCCCATATCCTGCTCACTGTGAGGCACGTCACGGGTTGGGCGGGGCAGGCAGACTGCTCTCTGGTCGGGGGGGGGGGCCCTTAGGATAGACTATGTAAAGGGGAAAATAGCAGAATATGGGTCCTTTAAACTCCTCCACAGCACAAAGCTCTCACTAACAGAGGCATTGAATGATGTTTTAACCCTCTGTTTTTAAAGGCTATATATTTCCTCATATTCTTAACGTTTGAAGCCTGTAAAAGAATAGAAGCCTGAGAGAAACACAAGGTTACTTAATATGCAGTAAACAAATGTTGCATCAGTCCTGCTCCGCTGATTTGACCAAAGTTTGAATTTAACTTTTAAGGCTCAGTGAAGACGACGAAGAGGTAAAACACATGTCTATCAATAATAATGTCTTTAGCTGCACATAGCCTCCTCCTTGAGCATTTAAGTCCGTGTTTCAGCTGCTCTGGGATTTAGCAACAGCAACAGCAGCGTCAGTTTTGGATGAATCTAGATTAACGGAAACAACAGCGGAAAGTCCGATGCCCCCTACTTTTGTCACATGAATTGCATCCGTGTGTCACTTTTCTACCGACGCACCCACATCGCAAATCGGTTCATCTTCCCAACACCACCGGACAGTCAAAATATTTAAAATTCTCCAGTTTATCAAGCGTATCCAAAGACAATACCTTCGCTAGATATATTACAGCGAGGTATCTAAAGAGAGCGAAATCCACTCGAGAACGTTTGCCTGTTTATAGTCTGCCATTCATTTCTTGCTGTCTCTCTATGCCATTTACCACGGTCCATCGACGCACATTTAAAGAGTCGTATTCCGGATACGCCGCTCTGCTAATGTCACGGTTCTGGCACGTTCGCCACACTTGGACAGCTTCCCGGAAAAAAAGGGAAAAAATCAGTAATCAAAGTCGAACTGTCATCAACGACGCGGCCGCGATTATCACACACGAGCACAATTAACGTATTGATCGTAGACTCTGCCAAGCCGCTCTGCAATTTATGCGAAACAGTCACCATTTTTCTATCCCCTCTGCCCCCGGGCCCATTTAATGGCCTAACATATATGCCCTTGTCAGCCTCATTAATTAAACACACCTCGCGTTCTGTCTACAGCCGGAGACATTTGTCAATAGCGCACAATGGAGCACTTCGGAGCTGTCCCGCTCTGTTTGAGTCAATGGCGCGTCTTTCGGCTTCTCAATGCGTTACTGTTGCCTTGCGTTTCAGTCACTCGGCTGATAGTGATCTTTACGTTCAGCATCTTGTCTCACTGATGCCACGGTCAATGAAAATAAAATTTAAAAAAACGATAAATGGGTGAACAACTATATCAGCAAACCAACAGACACAACCAAAGGGTGTAAAATATTGAAAGAAATATCTGTCAGTAATATTAAAATAGTTTTGAAGTATTATTTTTGCCTCTAAGCCTAATTTGCAGTTACCATTTCTGTGGATGGAATTATTTGCAGGTGACATTTGAGGTGAGACACTGCAGGTGAATAGGAAAAAATATGTAATTTGAAACTTGCTCGGATAAAAAATGTGTGTTTTTATAGAGAAATACAGTATGTGTAAAAAATTGCTTAAATGTTTAAATCTAAAAAATGCACAGAACCAGGTTTAAATTGCCTGGTTCATTTTGTACACATATTTAAAAAAAAATTTGCTGAGGCGATTTTGGATTTCTTATTAAGTTTTCGACATTAAGTAAAAAAGAGTCCGCCTGCTATTATATATCTTGATCACTTGTTGGAGTGTGGCTCTCCTGTATAAGACTTATTGCCAACATTTTTTTATTTTTGCCCGATTAAAAAATTACAAAAATTAAAAATCTGTTTTAGAATTCGATATCAACAAATCTCTCCGTACGTTCCATCAAAATCTTGTTAAGTGCAAGGTTGTAAAGTTTTAGTCTGTATAGGAGCTACTTTAAGTGATCATTATGTCCCTGCGGTTAAAAAAAAATGCATTTGGAGAAAATCTCCTTTGAAATTACAATGTCCCAGAAAAATCTATGGATGAAATTGATTCAATAGAAGAACAAAACCTCTTTGGGAGCAAATTGGGCAAGTTTGTTTTTTTCCACATGAAAGCCGATATGTTTAAAGACCAAACTGACCAAAAAAGAAAAAGAAGCAGTATAAGAAATATGCAAAAATATCCAATGTGTATTTAATTCCCCATGACACACTAGGGTTGTCAAAAAATAATAACAATAAAAAAAATCACTACCCAGACTCTAATAATTGATTCGATACTAGTAATGAAGCTAAATGAAGTGCTAATCCATATCAGAACTAGTAATAGCAAAGACACTGTAATTCTGTGTTGAAATTATGTTCCATTGTGTTTTTTATTATCATAGTGGTACAAATGATGATTACTTAATTAAAAACGAATAAAATAGTGTGTCAAAAATAATGGGTTTCAAAGAGTAACTACAGGTTTTCTGTCTGAAATGGGCTGCAGCACACCACCGACTGAAATGTAATGACTCAACGAGAACAAAATACAGTGCAGCTAATCAGTGTTGGCAGAATTGGGCGTCTTTTTAAGAGCGGCCGTGGGTGCATAATATTGTCCGTGGGTTGGGCCAGAGCAGTTTTCAAAGATAAAATATGTTAATTTTAGAAATATCCAGATGAAAGTGTTGAATTTCAGTGACATTTCTTCATATCCAAAGGCATTATTTGTGCGTGAGCGAGGGGCAAAGGTGGGTGTGTGACATTACAGTACATTCCACGGGTTTTGGGTAATTTTATGAACGCTCTTTCACGTGTTTGGTTGCTGAAGCGTGGAAAGATACCTAACCTAGATATTTAACCCAAGTTGGAGTGCATCTGTCAGCGTCGCCATGTTTGGTTGGTTCGGGCGCCTCGTGTTTGGCTTCCACCCAAACTATGACGCTGCGACCCTTGACCCCGTGTCCTCATTCGTCCAGGCTACGCACCACTGGAGATTCAGGCCCAATCGCAACAGCGGGAGCTTGGACAGATGAATTCTAAAGAAGTACACCTTGCTGTCCAGGTCAGGCAATGTGGCACAGGCTGTTCCTTCACATTGTGGTTATATACATCGTGCAGGCGGGCCATGCCACCTAGATTGTTGTTTTTGATTGGCAGCTAGTGTCAGCCGTCAATTTAAGCCCGTCATTCGCCCTCTGACCTCACCTATTTCCGGTGTCCTGTCGTCTCACGTCAGTCACGTTTAGTTGTGTCTGAAAGTTGTATCTGTATTGTGGCATTGATTGGGGTTTCTAAATGTTTAAAGGTCCCATAACATGCAAAATCGCCTTTTCAGAGGTTTTAACCTTCCTACAGTGCTATTTGGGCCTCGTATATGTGCCCAAAGTGGTTTTTTGATTGATTACCGCATGCTTTCGCTAGAGAACTGTCTTTTCCGTCCCCCTCGGCTGAGCAGGCAGACGGGGGCTCCTCACCAGGATGACACGGCTTCACTAGGATGACGCGGTGTTTAAGCCGTGCCTCCATGAAGCGCGCAGCCGCAAGAAAAAAAACAGCTAATGCTAATGCTACAAAGTAATTACACGATGGATACGATAGATAGAAGAATTAGCTTGTTATTTACCAAACGTCAACGTCTGTCGTCGAGGTACTGGAGCACATCAAACTCCAGGTCAGATCCAGGACGTAGGACTCAGCACGACGCACCGTCAGGACGGATAAAAGGTTTATTCCCGTGTTTGTGTATCGCTGTTTACCGGAGCACACGGCGCATGCGCAACATCTTCGCTCTAGGCTTCGTCACGGGTTGGGAGGGGGAGCCGCGCGGGTTAGGCGGGGGAGGCTCGCGGATTGGGCGGGGGAGGCAGCCTGCTCTCTGTTCGGGGGGGTCAGATCTCAGAGTGAGCCGTTTGCTTTTGCAAGGAGGGGGGCCAGTCCAAGAAATGGGTGTTTTTTGGAAACTGTTATGTTATGGATATCGCACAGCGCAAAAATTTATCAACAAAGCCCTTAGAATAGACTGTGTAAAGGGGAAAATAGCAGAATATGGGACCTTTAAAATGTTGCAGTGCAGTTATGAGCCGGCGTGTGTTGCAAGCTCCACAGTGTAACAGAGTCGTGTGCTCCAGTCTGAGCTGCGTAATGCCCCACTTCAGGTTTGTGGTCAGTCTGGTCAAAATACCAATCCATCTATATATCAGGTGAAACTGCGCTGTTCCCGGAGGTGTCATTGTCTTTTCCTGCCTTTGCTTTACCTTTGCCTGCCTTTTCTTGCCTTTGCCTCGGATCGTCACCATGTAGAGCCTTCAAGATGCAGCTTTGTGAACTTTTTTTTTGTGAAGCTATGAACTGTGATGATGGAGCGACAAAGGAAAATGGATTACACAAGAAAAACTTAAATTAAAAATTAAATTATTTCAAGCTAACTGAATGTTGTAATGTGACAGCTTGAACCTAGTCTCTTCTAATTGGTCTTGAGCCTATCTCAGGTGGCGTTTTTTGGCTATTTGATAATTTACTGAATAAATTATACTAAAAATAAGTACACTGACCACTTTGCCACAGTTCCTTCTATTTTATCTGTATAGTTTGATCTGCACTCTTTAGTATTTTGTCTTTTGTCCTGCTCCATTTGGATGACACAGCAATCCCACGTGTCTTTGTTTCTTTACTCCTCAATCTTCCCAGTGTTATCCATCTTCCCTTTCAAGCCTTCCAGCCTTTTCTCTCATCTCATCTGACCTCCCTTCAATACCTGTCCGCTCGATACGCATTGATCATATTTAATAAGCCGGCTCGTCCCAAGTTTTAAGTGCGACTTTTGAAACTATGATATCATTACTCAAACTGTACGACGCCACAGAATTTTAGAACCAAAAGGTGTTGGAAATTGAGCCAAGGTAGTCTGTCTTGTTTGATAGACTTGCCGTGACAGGTCGGCAGCTGTTGTTTAAACGAAGAGCATTGACATTTTGGAGGTACTGTGAATTTACAACTCAGCATGAATGCGATTATCATGCATTTGCCAACTTGCCTCACCTCTGGGGTAATCTGTCCTGTGGCCCGGCCTATGGAGCCGGGCCACCTGTTAGGAGGAAAAGGCCAGCTCTTAAAAAAGTCACGGCTTTTAGTGACACCGTCATTGAGTTAAAGCGCAGAGGAGGATCTATTTATTTATTGGGCTGTCTATTGTCTCTCCGTGCCAAGTCCATTATTCCCAACGAGGAGGTGAATTATTTAACATTTGCTGGCAGAGGTAATGTCATGTTGCTGGCTGTGTTGCATTTAGTGAAAACAGATGTACTATCATTGTTTAAAGGATCTGGGCAATGTCCACTAACGTATGGTTTATTTTACACAAGCAATACCAATCTTTAGTACCAAAAAGTGCATGACATCAAGTAACCATTAAGGTATTTGGAATTCAAAATGAGTTATGGGAAGGGGGCAGAATATTCTTGCCACAAGGACATAACAGAATTGAACCTTATGTCTTCCATGTAACACCAGATTTACACTCAATATGAGCCAGGTTTGGCAGAGTTAGAGCAGGCTATTACCAGGCTGCCTCACACACTGTAATGTTCTGCAGCGTGTATTTAACCAATGCGGCACAGGTATACGTGAGTTCACATAATAACACAGAAAAGTACTTGTCGAATTATCTGCAATCACTGCATTGTCAGCAGGCACGGACCTCTGAGCTCAGGGTAGCGGCACGCATTGTTTTTATTAAATTAAATGCAATTATTTTTGTAACGTCAAAAATCACAATAGTTGCCTCAGTAGGCGACAATAATAAAGCCATGATCAAAAATAACTTCCCCTGCTTCCCCTGTCCTGGACCTTGATTCTCGGCAGGAAAAGGAAAAACTAAAAAAAAAAAAAAAAATGAGAAAAAGTACAAACCTCGGGAGAACCGCAATGAAGGAGAGATCCTACTCCCACGGACAGACAGGCTGCAGATGGACCAGGACTGACGCGCATCCAGTTGGAATGTGGGGCCAGAACGACTCAGGACAAAGGAACGTGGCTCATCTTCCTCCATGCAGATGAGGAACAGTTCATCCTATAAAGAGAGAGTTCCTCCAGGCAGACGAGGAGCAGTTCAACTATTGTAGAGAAAGTTCCTCAGGCAGACGTGCATCTAATGTAGAGAGAATTCCTCCAGGCAGACAAGGATTAGTTCATCTAGTGTAGAGAGAGTTCCTCCAGGCAGACGAGGAGCAGTTCAACTATTGTAGAGAAAGTTCCTCAGGCAGACGTGCATCTAATGTAGAGAGAGTTCCTCCAGGCAGATGAGGAACAGTTCATCTAGTGTAGAGAGAATTCCTCCAGGTAGACAAGGAGCAGTACATGTTGTATAGAGAGAGTCCCTCCAGGTAGACAAGGAGCAGTCCATCTTGTATAGAGAGAGTCCCTCCAGGTAGACAAGGAGCAGTCCATCTTGTATAGAGAGAGTCCCTCCAGGTAGACAAGGAGCAGTTCATCTTGTGTAGAGAGAGTTCCTCCAGGCAGACGAGGAGCATCCATGTCTACAGGTCAGAATCGTGTGTCTTAACAAATTTGGAATTCTTGCAAGACCTGCACGGATCTCGAACCGCACTAGACCACAATCATGTTGCATAAATCCAGCGTGAGCATCAGCTGGGTATACTGCCTACTTGACATTCAATGCAGAGAAATTAGGTTATCATTGATTAAAAAGGTGAATCTCTGACATTTTAGACAAATTAATCGAGCTACATCCCAAAAGCAATTAGCAGTTGATTATTAATTACGGTATGCAGGAACTGAGTGTACAGACTATTGTGCCCATCACAATAGAAAGAAAGCAACTTCTGAATTTCATTGTTTTGAATTAATCTAACAGGAACTGAATAAATCCCGACAACAGCACAGACAGACTGAAAAGTATTTATTTGTCAAGATCTGGGATTTGTTAACAATAAGATGTGCCAGTTGGATCGTTTTAACTCTAGATGTTAACATGTACTGGCAAATAGTGAACTTTGTTGTTCCCATAAAACAACCTGCTCTGCATGATTTGAGAATGGATGAGGTGGAGAGTGTTCTGTCACTATTGTTATACACATGAAAGATCTATTAAGTATCGAGGGAAAATACAGAAGGTGCTTGGAGACCGATACCTTTTTAAGAAAACCAATACAAAAACAGACTAATCTATCAGCCTAATTACATATCATGTCTGTAAACGCTCGCCCCATCTAAACTGTAGATATAATTAGACAAAGTGTGGCGTAATGTTCGACCGTCAGATGATAGAATCCATTTCGAGTACAGTTTATCTCGCCTTTGTAGTTTGTGAGCTTTTAAATGACCGCTGGGAATCGCTGCCTGATTCTTTGTGAAATGTACCCAGCTTTGATCTAGATCTGAGGCCAGCAAAACTTGGGGAGGGCAAACCAAGCAGCGTCAGACATCACAGAAACGTGTGTCGGGAAGATGTGCGTGTGGCACCTATTGTTACCAAAGTAGAAAAACTATAGACTTAAAGGTGAACTTTGCCTGGAATGCTCCTCAGAATGCGATTGAACTTTTATTAATCCTGCTACCTTTGTGCTTTCTCTCCGTCTTATCATTCCTATCATACCCGCAGTCACTTCTCGGGTGTGTTTAACAAGCCTCTATCAATTGCGGATGTTGGAAGATTTTTTAATGGGTTTGGCTGCACACGATCTTGCTGTCTAAACATGAACTGCCCATGGGTGACAAACACTGTCCCCTATCAGCTCAACGTTGGATGGGACATAACTACACCAATCGTACGTAAAGTTACGCCTATGACTTGCTGCCTACTTCGACCATATCCCATTCGGCAATCCAGATGAAATTGGACAGTTCAGCTTTAAGAATTTGTCTCAATGCTGGACACGGGCTTCAGTTGATTTATGGTGGTCTTCTTGGGCAAAACTCATGGTGCATAAACAGCTGTGGAGAATGCTGATCAATGGAAATCAGTGAGAGAGAATGGCCACACTGACCTTTGAGAAACTCTTGAGTCGGAAAGTGAAAGAAGATTTTTTTTTTGTTTTTTATATTCTTCAAAGCGTTCACAAAAGCCCTACGCAGCACAAACGCTCCGCGGCTCTGTCCTCGCAGTCACGGAATAATAGCTTTCAGTCGGACATCTTGTGGACTGTGTGAAGCGTTTGCCTCTGAAGCGTTGTGACACAAGGCCGTGACATTTTCAAAACAGTGCGTTGGATCGGTACATGTGCTCCGAAGACAGTGTGCCGAGGTCCGCCGGTGCCGAGTGTCATCTATGAGTGCTAACCCTGGTGTTCACCTCCTAGCACTTAACGCTAGCTCTGAAAGGTGTGCAGTGACGGGAGGGCAGCTGCATGAATCTCAAGGCGTTAAGGGAATTATATTATGCATCATCCAGGATTTTAAACTGCTTTTGGACACATTTCAGTTTGGAACTTAAAGGAAACATATGACATATGCAAAATAGACTTTCAGGAGCTTTTAAATATGTTATTACTCCCCAATCATCTCAACTCAATCAAGTTGGATTTTCATTCATAAATGTTAATATATGAATAGTCCTTAAATTGAGTTGGATTTTGAGTCATTCATAAATGTTAATATATAAATAGTCCTTAAATTGAGTTGGATTTTGAGTCATTCATAAATGTTAATATATGAATAGTCCTTAAATTGAAGTGAGCGTTCAGAAACATTCGGGTTTAGCCTACCCCCTGTCCCCGCCCAAAATCTTGTGATTACTTGCTATTCCATGAAAGGTCCAGTCTCCAGGTCTTGGAAAACAATTAAAAAAAGAAAGAAAAAAAAAAGTTACATTATTATAATCCCAATTCATGAAAATGTCCTCCTTACAACAGTGAAATGCCAATATGAGGAGGTGGAGCTAGAAGTTTGCGATGAACAAAATGGAAAAAAAATATGTATACTATATATAGCTCTGTTACTAAACACTAGAAAAAATATAATGTATATGTATGGTATAATGCCGTAAAAAGGCCAAACTTTGTAGCTGCCAAAACTGAAGTTGATTAGCTGTGTTGTGACGAAAATGTGAATCCTGCTGTGATTCGAATGAGTCAGGGTAAGTTGTGTGAACATTAAAATAAAGTTGGTCAGGCTTTTTGATACACTAAAATTAAATAAATATGCGCAATAAAATAAAATATAACTCCATGTTTAGGTAAAGTCGCTTTTGTATAATATAGTGCATTTAAGAAATACATATCATTAAAAAAGATCAACCTTTTTTTCCGGCCTGAAGGCTTCACCAGACTGCACAGCCGCTGCGTGAAATGGAGCGGTACAGAGGGTTACAGACGCCCAGCAAATGATTAGGGTCGGAATATAATTACACATGTGCAACGCCCCCCATCCAGCGCACCACAGACGAGAATGGTAAAAAAAAATAGCAAAAAACCAACACAGCACTTTTACAGATGCGCAAAGCTGCTTTACAATGTTGTGCATTATTTATTCATTCCTTACTTGGTGATGGTAAGCTACTATTGACTGAGAAAGCCAGCCAGTGTGCGCCAACCATCACCACCGTCACACTAGATAAGGTGGTAATTCCTATTGATCTCCCATCAAAGTACAAACCAGGCTCAACCCTGCTTAACTTTGACAAGCATTTTACAAGCGTTTTTATTTTACCAGACTGCTCTCCAAATTGAATTTCCTTGACATTGTGGAAACTATATTGTTGCCCAAGTTTAATGTCTCAACTTTTAAATGTGGCAAACATTAAGCCCCAGTAGCCTAACTGACCATAAGACTGATTGTCTTGACTGACGGATGAGAAGGCATAGCAATTTTAAGCTGTCTGCAAATGACATTAAGTCTCAAGAGGCTTATGGGTATAAATGAGTTTTTATTACAAAACTGTGGTATTCGTCCTCCAATATCTGCAACTAGATTTCCTCATATTTTACTTGAAATATCTATCTATGCAAAGTGGAAAAAAAAACAAAAACATATCTCTTCAGTCTGGCGTTTGAAATTTGTGTAGTAATTATTAGACAGCTGTAGCTAAGATCTTTATTTGAATTTGATTAAAGAATCAGCTGTCATGTTCAGCATCTGTTTCATTCAGTGCAGTGTTAGATGAATAGATTTACTGACAAAGCATTACACAGGTTAGGAATTAGTGGTACATATAAATCATACTACCAAAAATCACTCAATAATGCTGTTTATTCTACAATAGCAAAAATGTTAACATCCCCAAATCTAAACTAAATCAATTTAAACTCACCTCCTGGGCCTTGCATTTACTTAACATAACAAAATACTTTCCCCGCGCTGCATTCTCCGTGTTAGTGAAGCGCGAGCTGTGTCAGAACACTATATGTTGTCCTCCATAATTCCTAATGACAGGTCTGCCACCTCCTATAAGCTCCAGCCTCGCTCCTGTCTGTCCTGGGCCCTGGACAGCGTAACCAGTGTGAGAGATAACTAATGCCCTGGAGGGAGCTCACACACCTGTAGCCCAGGACTGAGCAGGTGTCGAGTGGGGCTTAAGGAGCCAAAAGTGCCCATTTGCCCGCAGTTCAGATTGACTCTGTGAGTGGGGCGGTATAATTCTCGCTTCAGGCACCTCTTCTGGGCGGCTGCTTCCAAGAGCTTAGCTTCAAGATGCACTGCCGGTCTATCCAAGTGGGATGCATGTCTCCTCCAGGCCTGGTTCCATTGTAAATCTGCTCTTTTTCGCCAAACACTGCCTTTCTATGTCTGAACTCAGAAGGCTTGTCAGTCACTTTTGATTTGGAAAAGGTTATATAGTAAATGTAATGTACAGTTTTAACTGTTTTAGTTGGAACATAATCTAATTGAAATGATATTTTCTTAAATGAACTTCACTTTAAAAAAAAGTACATTTCCAAGCTATCTTCAAAGAATTTTACGTTTACAGAAGGAATTTGTTCGTTTAGCTACATTTTCTAGCTATGACACTCCTAGTGCCCCACTTTTTCACTTTTTTTTTTTTTAAACTAAAGCTATTAAATATTTGTAATATGAGATTAATATTCATCAAAAATGTAGTTTTGTTTTAATGATAAAACATAGTAAATGTCCTCATACCTTTAGTAACTATTTCCTCAAAAAATGCCAAGTTCTTTCTTCTCAAACTAGACAAGCAAAAACTCTTCACCTCCCATTAAGTAAAAAAGTGAAATTTTCTTTTCGACACAGTGTCATGGATAGTGTTTGGACCCAAAAAGCAGAACACACGAACGAAGTAGAAGATGATTTTAATACAAAATTTGGACAAACTGGACAGGGTGGAGGCAGGCAGGTAGGCACTGGAGCAGGCAGGCAATGGAGCAGGCAGGCAATGGAGCAGGCAGGCACTGGAGCAGGCAGGCAATGGAGCAGGCAGGCAGGCAGGCAGGGGAACAGGCAGGATAGGGTAGGTAGACAAACAAACTGGCGAGGAGTGGCTGTGGAGCTGCTCTTCTTATACAGGAGGAGATTGAATAATGGAAGGCAGGTGTGCAGAGGACAGCCATACCCAGATGGGAGGAGCCAGGAGAACACAAGGGAGGGGAGAAAACTCAGCAGGACTGGAGCAGATCATGACAGTACCCCTCCTCAAGGGGCGCCACCGGCGGATGGCCAGGCGGTCAGGATGGAGCCACGATGAAACTCCGCTGATCAAATCAGGGTCGAGGATGAGGGCACGAAACCCAGGAGCGTTCCTCCGGCCCGTATCCCTCCCAGTCCACAAGGTACTGGTAACCCGCACGACCACGTCGGTGAACATCAAGAAGTCGGCGAACCTGGAAGGCAGGTGGTCATCAATAATCCCGAGGCGGGAGGAGGGGTTCGGCCGGTGGGCAGAAGGACTCTCACAAACAGGCTTCAGTTGAGAGACATGGAAGCTAGGATGAATCCTCATTGGCGCGGGTAACTGCAACCTTACAACCGTGGGGTTGATAATCTCCCGAATCTCAAAAGGCCCAATGTAGCGTGGAGCCAGTTTCTTAGATTCCACTTGCAAAGGAATGTCTAGTTGAAAGCCAAACCTTCTGCCCTACTTGAGTACGGGCGGTGAAGGATTCCTATGCCTGTCAGCAATTTCGGTTTCTTGCCGAAAGAGCGAAGAAAGGCACGGGCACACTTCCAGATGCGGCGGCACCGGCTTAGGTGGTCTTTGACTGATGGCACTGCAATATCACTCTCGCTCGGAAACAAAGGAGGCAGATAGCCAAGAGCACATTCAAGCGGTGTCATACCAGTAGCAGCAGGCGGAAGGGAGTTATGTGCGTATTCCACCCAGGGAAGGTACTGGCTCCAACTAGAGGGGTTCTGGGCTGCAACGCATAGCGAAGGGCTGCTTGAGGTCCTGGTTGGCTCTTTCGCACTGTCCATTGGTCTGTGGATGAAAACCCGATGAGAGAGCTCACCTTGGCTCCAAGGAAGCTTGACAGAAACTTCTCCACACTTGCCGAAATGGTGTGGCCCCGATCAGAGACAATGTCCAGTGGGGTTCCATGGAGTCTGAAAACATGTTGTACCAGCGCCTCGGTCTCCTGGGCAGAGGGCAGCTTGGCTTGGGCCACAAAATGTACAGATTTCGAAGCGGTCAATGATGGTTAGAATCACTGTATTACCTTGAGAGGCAGGGAGACCGGAGACAAAATCAATGGCGATGTGGGACCATGGTGCGACTGGGAACAGGAAGGGGGCGTAGCAGTCCTGGCCGGCCGTTGGTTGGATGTTTTACCCCTAGCACAGACTGTACAGGCTTGAACATACTCCCTGGTATCCCTCTCCATTGTGGGCCACCAGAAGTAGCGGCGTGAGTGCTGATGTATGCGGCCGATCCCAGGATGACATGCAAAGCGAGAAGTATGGACCCACTGCAGGACCTGTGGGCGGACAGACTGAGGAACATACAGACAGTTAGGGTCCATTACCTGGATCAGGTTCAGATTCCTGTGCCTCTTTAACCTTGGATTCAATCTCCCAGGTAATGGATGCGACCACACAGGATGGAGGCAGAATGTTATCTTGTTCAGGTAAGTCTGTGGAAGAGAATTGTCGAGAAGGCGTCGGGCTTGACATTTCTTGATCCGGGACTGTAAGTTAAGGTAAAATTGAAGCGTCCAAAAACATAGCCCAACGAGCCTGGCGAGAATTCAACCTTTTAGCTGACTGTATGTATGAAAGGTTTTATGATCTGTCCACACTACAAAAAGGATGTTCCGAGCCCTCCAAATAGTGTCTCCATTCCTCCAGAGCCAATTTCACCGCAAGGAGTTCACGATCGCCAATAGTGTAGTTACGCTCAGCTGGAGTCAAATGTCGAGAAAAGAATGCACATGGGTGCAATTTATGATCAGAAGAGAGATCTTTTGGGATAGCACGGTCCCCGCTCCAGCATCTCAGAGGCATCCACTTCGAACTACAAACTGAAGTGACGGGTCCTGGCTGAACGAGGGACAGGGAGCTGAAGTAAAAGCAGTTTTAAGCTCTTTGAAAGCCTGCTCCTGCCTCCGGAGACCAAACAAAAGGCAGCTGTTGAGGAGGTTAAGCTGAGTTAGAGGGGCTGCACGACTTGACTTGTAAGTTCCACTTATAAAACGCCTATAAAGTTAGCTTAAACCCTAGGAATCTTTGCAGCTTGTTTACGGTTCTCAGGTTGGGGCCAATCTGCTACAGCTTGAATCTTGGTTGCATCTGGCTTCATACCTGCCCACTGCCTATGATGATAGCCTCCAGGAAGCTCAAGCAGTTTGGACATGAAACTCACACTTTTCAGATTTAACAAAGAGTTTGTTCTCCAGCAGCCTTCTGAAGGGACTTGACGTGACATGGAGGACATGTTCTTCTGGGGGAACTCAGAAAAATCAAAATGTCATCCAGGTATACAAATACAAATCGGTTAAGGAAATCACGGAGCACGTCAGTTGATGAGAGCTTGGGGAAAACAGCAAGGAGGCATTTGTGAGTCCAAAAGGCATTACCAGAATGTTTCAAAATGCCCAGAAGTGGAGTGTTGAGACGCCAGTTTTCCACTCGTCCCTCAGCTTGGGATCCGGACGAGATGATAGGCATTTCTCAAGTCTAGTTTAGAAAATACTGTTGCTTTAAGCAAGGGCTGGAATGCAGAGTTTATAAGAGGGAGAGGATATTTGTTTTTGTTTTTGTTTTTTTGTTTTGTTTTTTAATCTATGCAAGGACGAAGTGTGTGATCTTTCTTATCGACAAAGAAAAAACCAGCACCCACAGGAGAGGAAGAGGGGCGGATAATACCTGCAGCCAAGGAGTCCTTGATATACTTCTCCACTAGCCTCATGTTCTGGAAGCCGGGATGCAGGATTATATAACCGGCTGGAGGGCAGCTTTGAGGCGCCTGGAAGGAGGGTCAATGGAGCAGTCGTAATGATTATAGCTGTGAGGTGGGAAGAAGACAGGGTGCCCGCTTGCTGAAAACCTCCCAGATCATGATACACTCTGCTGGCACTGAAGATGAGGTCTGGTGAGGTGCAAAGTGGGGATATTGAGAGACTTCAGCTCAAGAGGGGAACAAGCAGACCCTTCAGACCAGGTAGAGATGGGTGTGAAATATACTCCAACTCAACAGTTTCCTGTATTAGTCCAGCTCAAAATGTGGATTGTGAATGCTTAGCCATGGAATATCCAAGTATAGACTGGAGTATGTGTGAGTTGAAATTAAGTTAAATTGTATCTGCTCCTGTTGATTGCCGGAAATCCATGGAGTGTCGCTGGTTCCAGTTCGGTGAGTTACCTCAGCAATTATTCCCCCATCTAAGGCTTCTGGCTACTAGTGGAGCATCCTAAGGTGGTATGCTTTTGAAGCCCAGCCTGAATAGCCACCTTTGAGAATCCAGAAAGTTATCTTCAAAGCTCTAATCAATCTAGAGCTGTGAGGTAGGAGGCAGGGTGACACATCTTCAAACAGATTGAGGCAGTGTAATCAATATCTTTGTAAGGGTGCCAGAGGTAAAAACATTGTAGCTCACCAGTGCCCCCATACTACCTCGGTGAGCCCTCTGTCTTTGGTCAGATGCGGCATGTGAGGCAAGGAAGTGGTCAACTGGACTGCAGAGTAGATGCACTCACCGCGCGCGAATCCTTCGCAGTCAGCCAGTAGGAGCTGATCTGTCCCGACCCAGCCGTATAGGCTCCTCTTGTCCTGCTGGGAGGGGGTTACCTGAGGTAGTTTGAAGGCGAGGTCTCGAAAACATGAGAGATGGTCGGGTTTGACGAGGATCGCCAGCGGATGCGCTCGGCCAGCCGGTTATCTATGCCTTATGGCGTTGGCTGAAATGAGGGAGTCGAGATTATTCATGTCATCTTTAAGTGCTAGTTCATCCTTTAATTGTTCAGAATCAGAATCAGAAATCAGAATCAGAATCAGAAATTGTTTATTGCCATTGTCAGTGAAATTCACAAACTGAAAGAAGAACTTGCTTCGGCGTGAGGTGCGCCATGTGCTGAAAGGATAAAAATATAAAAATAGATAAAGTAAGGCATGTGATAAAATTAAGAATAAAACAGATCAAGATAGACTAATACTATATACAGAATGTACAGTTACAGATAGTGCAATGTGCAAAAACGGAGTAGTGCAAATAGATTGTCTTTAAATAGTATTATTGCTGTGCTTGACAGGTGTTACAAAGTGTTCAAGGAAAGTCCAACGGCAGAGGGAAAGAAACTGTTCTTATGGTGGAGGTTCTGGGTCCGGATGGACTCAGCCTCCCATCTGAGGGGAGTGGCTCCAAATAGTCCAGGTCCAGGGTGAGAAGGGTCAGGCCAGATCCCACTTGCTCATTCCCGGTAGAGTCCTGCAGAGACGACAGGTCCTGGACAGATGGGAAGGCTGCAGCCGATCACCTTTCAGCAGAGCGCACAACGCGCCAGAACCCTGTTTAACCTCGGCTGTGGCTCCAGCGCATTTCACGGTGATGGAGGAGGTGAGTGATGGACTCGATGATGGTCGTGGTAGAATCGGCACCAACATCTGCGCCGGCAGCTTGGCTTTCCTCAGCTGCCGCAGGAAGCAAGTACATCCTCTGCTCAGCCTTCTTGATGGATGGAGCTGATGGTCGGCTCCCACTTGAGGTCCTGAGTGATGGTGGTGCCAAGGAAGCGCAGAGCTCTACAGTGGTGAGCGGAGAGTCTGTCAGGGCGAGGAAGCAGGTGGCTTATGACTTTTCCTGGAAGTCCGCCTATCATCTCCACTGGGTCTTCTGGGCGCTTGAGCTCCAGGTTGCTGGTGTTGCACCAGGACACCAGCCGATCCACTCTCCCTCCTGTAGACAGACCCAGCACGCCGCCCCGAGATGAGTCCGATGAGGGTGGTGTCGCTCTGCAAACTTGATCAGCTCTTACAGAGTCGTGGCTGGAGTTGCAGCAGCAGGTGTACAGGAGAAGAGCAGAGGAGAAAGTACACAGCCCTGTGGAGTCCCAAAGTTGATAGTCCGGCGCCCTGAGACATTCTTTTCCCAGCCGCACGCACGTTCCTCCGGTCCGCTAGGAAGTCAGTGATCCACCTGCAGATGGAGTCAGGCACGTGGAGCTGAGAGAGCTTATCCTGGGAGCAGAGCAGGGATGATGGGGCAGTTGAACGCGCAGAGCTGAAGTCCACAAACAGGACTCAGCGAAGTCCTGGGGAGTCCAGATGCTTCTGTGATGCAAGTGGAGTTGTGTTGATAAGGTTTACAGATCTGTTGGCTCTGTAGGCGCAACTGCAGTGGGTCCAGGGCGGAGGAGTGTGAAGGACTTGAGATGGGGCATATGATCAGGCGCCAGTATGACTTCATGACGATAGTATGCCAGCGCCACAGGCCTGAAGTCACAGTCCAGTGATCCAAGGCTTCTTGGGAAATAAAACACTGAAGATGATGGACGACTTGAAGGCAGGCTGGGACATGGCATGACTCCAGGGAGGTGTTAAAAATGTCTCGTGGAAGACAGGAGTCAGCCCATCCAGCACAGTGTCTCAGGGTGGCGGGGAGACACTGCCTGGTCCAGCAGCTTTCCGGGGTTGACTTCCAAACTGTTTCCTTACATTGTCCCTGTGCAGTGAAAGGCCAGTGGGGAGGTGGGGGACCCGGGTGTGACGGCAGAAATGTCTATTGCAGTGAGATAGGTGGGGAGGGGGTTGACTCGAATCGTGAATAGAAGGAGGCAAGTAGCCGTTCAGGCAGAGTTTCTGGTCGCCAGCAGCATGGGGGCTTAGTTTGTAGTTGGCAGAGGATCTGCCTTAAGTCCCTCCAAACCGCCAGGCGTTGGTTAGCAGAGAAAGATCGTTTTAGGCGCTGTAAGAGCAGAGATCTAGCTCTTGAGCACCTCTCTGCTAAATCTGTGTACTTAGCACCTTTGTAGCTCTCTCTGTCCCCTGCTCTGAAAGCTGCCTCCTTCTGCTGCCTGAGCTGCCTCAGTTTAAAAAGAACCAGGGCTTGTCGGCTGTTATAAATCGGCCCAGTGTGGGGATGATACTGTCCTCACAGAACTGGGATGTATGACGTCCACAGTGTCTCGTACTCATCCAAGCCATCCAGTGGGCAGTTTTGAACACATCCCAGTCTGTAATGTCTGAAACACGCCACAGAAGTTCCGCTCCACTGCCTCGCTGGTCCACTTGTTAGTAGTCCTCACTAGCAGGTTTGGAGAGCTTCAGCCTCTGTCTGGTACGTGTGTGCGGGGGGATCAGGTACTGCGATGGATCTGAGCAGCCCTGGGTGGCAGCGAGGAACCGTGAAGGACCCACTCACCGTGGTGTAACAGCATCCAGCGGTTCT